>JAVIAB010000049.1:13153956-13268956 GCA_032433765.1 Megaustenia siamemsis | reverse complement strand
GCCATGAGCAGTGTGGTTTTGTTGGAGGTAAAAGGAAGGAGCAATGCCAAACACATCATAAGATCTTTAGAAGAAAGAGCCATAGAGTTGAAAACAGATCTATACCTATGTTTCATAGATTATACCAAAGAATTTGATAAAGTAAAGCACCACGAAATAACCACAATTTTACAAAGCATAAACGTAGACAGCAAAGATCTAAGAATAATAAAGAACATGTACTGGCAACAAACAGCGGCCATAAGAACTGGAAACCAATTGGGAATGTTTCAACAAATAAAACAGGGTGTTAGACAAGGTTGTGTGCTGTCACCAGATTTGTTTAATATTTATAGTGAGACTATTTTAAGACCCATAAGGGGCATGCCTGGAATAACAATCGGAGGTCATAATATAAATAATCTAAGGTATGCTGATGATACAGTCTAAATCACTAAGAGTGAAAATGAGTCACAAGAAATGTTGGACATTATAGTGAAAGAAAGCAAAAATAAAGGACTCAGCCTTAATAGCAAAAAGACAGAAGTAATAGTAACAACAAAGAAAAAAACATCACCTTAGTGCAAAATATAGACAAGTGGAACAATATTAAAACAGGTAAATGAATTTAGATATTTGGGAACTTTGTTAACCTCAGACGGAAGATGTACAAAAGAGGTGAGATGCAGAATGGCTCAGGCAAAAGCAGCTTTCCAAAAAATGAGGACGATACTATGCAATCCCTTTTTGACAATAGAAACAAGAAAAATAGTTACAAGTCTCGATTATGCGGTACTCAATAATCCGGAATTCTCAATTTAACGGACTTTTTTTTTTTTTAATTATTATAGGGAGAAAGCTTGAATCATGTTTTGTTCAGTTAAATTAAATGCCTTTATCCGGAAATCGAAAACGCTACAACACGGTTTGTGCGCTGCGCTTACTTCTACAGGCTCTATCATTACACAATATTGCGTTTACAATAGTGTATTTACAGTAATATACATGTACTCAAATAGGAGCGAACATATTTTATTCAATCCAGACATTGTGTCTCCAAATATTCCAAGTAAAAGCGACAGACAGTCTATATCTTCACTTTTTCCCCCGACTAAATGTTTTTGTCGGGAAATCTTAGTCGTGCCAAAAACACTTATCTACATGATTTTACAAATTTGCTTAATTTTCTCATAGCCTGCTTTAGATCTAAAGTTGGTCATGAATTTGTCAAAAATATGGCGTTTGACAGTCTGACCGAACATTAGAAGCAGACGTATTGTTTGTGAAAATTGAAGAGCCCATAACTTTGATGATTATAAATCAAAGGTTGAGCAGCCGGCGTGCAGTGACATAGAGATGGTGAGAAGAAAGGGGGAGGGGTTCAAAAATTACCGACTGGAAATTCAAAAAGAGTAAGATACAGAGTTTGACGTTAGTTTGTCTCAGACATTTGTGCAAGCTGAAATTCGTTCCATCAGTATAAATTATACATGATATGCTATAAACGCATGTGTGCATACTTTTTAACGGAATACATTTTTGTGTTAAATAATGGCCTCTGCGAGTGCAAACCACACCTCAATTTCCCGCAAAGGTAAACGCAAGCGAACTGTATTGACACTGAACCAGAAGATTGAAATCGCTAGTAGACTTGAAAAAGGCGTTAATCGCAACGTTTTGATGACTGAATTTGGCATAGCCTCTTCAACATTATATGACATACGAAATCAAAAAGATGAGTTGTTTAAGTTTGCGTCGGAGTCTGAAAGCAGCAACAATATACACCAGAGACGAAGTATGAAACGGCCAAAATTTGAAAAACTCGACGACGTCCTTTATGTGTGGTTTTTAGAAAGAAGAAGAAAAGGAATGCCAATATCAGGACCCATGTTGATAGAGAAAGCTAGTGAATGTCACACGAATTTAAATATTTCTGAGCATTGCAATTTTTCAATCATGTTTTTTCATAAATTTTGAGTTTGGTTTTCTTACTCTCGATTATCCAGAAAAATTCAATTATCCAGAATGGGTTCTTCCCCGAGCATTCCGGATAATCGAGACTTTACTGTATTAAATATTATGCAGAACCAGTCTTAATAAATGAATGTGAATCATGGACAATAGGACAGCAGACAAGAAAATCACTGGAGACTGTAGAAATGTGGTTTTACAGAAGAATGTTGAAAATACCACGGATAGCTAAGAAAAGTAATGAACATGTTCTGAAATAGGTGAAAGGAAAAAGAGAGCTAATTTCCAATATTAGGAAGAAACAATCATCATTTTTTGACCGCGTAATGAGAAGAGAACAACTGGAATATATTGTAACAACTGGAAAAATTGAGGGACGGAGAGATAGAGGGAAGCAAAGAGAAAAAATACCAGACAGCTTAAGAGAATGGCTTGGCAGAAGGTCAACAACAGAAATGATAAATAACTGTCGAGATCGAAAGTTGTGGAGAGACATGATCACCTACGCCAGCAGGTCTAGTACTTGATGATGATGATGATGAAAGAATAGTGACACTTTGACCTTCAAGGCATGTCCTAAGAGGCGACTAAGGAGGGTGATCGATGGCTTGACAAGCTGTCATTGTAAAAAGTATTGTTATGGAAACAGAGCCATAGGTTTTACGATTTTGGCACGCAAGGTTTCTGCTTTTTAGATTGTGGTTCTGCCCTATGTACCGTTTTCGGCTTGAAAGGACAATAGATAGATAGACAGATAAACAGGCAGGCAGGCAGGCAGGCAGGCAGGCAGGCAGGCAGGCAGGCAGGCAGGCAGGCAGGCAGGCAGGCAGGCAGGCAGGCAGGCAGGCAGGCAGGCAGGCAGGCAGACAGACAGACAGACAGACAGACAGACAGACAGACAGACAGACAGACAGACAGACAGACAGACAGACAGACAGACAGACAGACAGACAGACAGACAGACAGACAGACAGACAGACAGACAGACAGACAGACAGACAGACAGACAGACAGACAGACAGACAGATAGATAGATAGATAGATAGATAGATAGATAGATAGATAGATAGATAGATAGATAGATAGATAGATAGATAGATAGATAGATAGATAGATAGATGGATAGATGGATAGATGGATAGATAGATAGGTATGGATAGGTAGGATGGTAGGTAGGTAGGTAGGTAGGAAGGTAGGTAGGTAGGTGGCAAGACGCCGGCCTCAAGACAGAGAGGTTGTGGGTTCAAATCCCAGCCACACCGGTTGGGGTTTTTATTTATGATTTCTCTCTGCGTCAACCACCCCTGGTCTCAGCAGCGAGGCCCGGCTTGAAACGTCAATTACTCATCGACGGAAAAAATATGAGTACCTCCTAAGTCGGAGTTGTCTGCCTGTGCGGCAAGGGACCCTTCTGCACACGGCTGGCAGGGAAAAATGGATTAACACGCAAAATTCAGTTCCTAGTCTCTAGGGACTTCGTCAGAGGTAAAAGCTGGCGAACGAAAAAAAAAAAAATTTCTCCTTTCTTTTTAATCTCTTTATTTTTCGGTAGATTTAATTTTTTTTTTTTTTACCATCAATGTTTTCCAGGCACCGACCACTTTTTGCATAATTTTTGTTTTCAACTTTCGGCCGCCATAGCTCTTGAAAGTTAGGCCGAGGCTTTGACAGAAATCATCTTGAGAGATAAGATCAGAAATGAACAACTGAGAAACAAAAAAGCTAGGAATAATCCCCGCCACGGAATATATACAGAAAAACAAGATAAGATGGCTCGGGCACGTGACAAGGCAGAAAGATTAAAAAATAACACAATGAGCCTTCAATAAACGTTGCGAGAACACAAAACTCAAATACCGACCACGAAATAGATGGATTGACGGAATCTCTCTCTCTCTCTCTCTCTCTCTCTCTCTCTCTCTCTCTGCGATCAGGACTCAATCAGAGTAGGATTCCAGACTCTCACATCAGAAGTCAGCTGTAAGGTTAAGTGTGTTGATCGCCCCCACAGGCAGAACATCACATTTAGAGTCTGTCAGATCCTCTCTGATTGAACACACGTTAAAAACGTTGCACTGTGTTCTGCGCCAGTGGCCCAGTGCATCCGATTTCAGCCAGAATTTTATTCAGGTTTGCATTCCTTAGCCTTTGATTGTCCCCAATCTTCCTGCAAGGCAGCAGATGATATTTTCTGTAGTGGGATTGTGCCCTTAGATGGTCGGCCCTCCCAGGTTTACGAGCACCATCTGCCCGAGTCACTAGAGGTGACTAACACAGACATGCACACACAAAGATATGGGATGGGACTAACACAGACATGTACACACAAAGATATGAGATGGGACTAACACAGACATGCATTCACAAAGATATGAGATGGGACTAACACAGACATGCACACACAACGATATGAGATGGGACTAACACAGACATGCACACACAACGATATGAGATGGGACTAACACAGACATGCACACACAACGATATGAGATGGGACTAACACAGACATGCACACACAACGATATGAGATGGGACTAACACAGACATGCACACACAACGATATGAGATGGGACTAACACAGACATGCACACACAACGATATGAGATGGGACTAACACAGACATGCACACACAACGATATGAGATGGGACTAACACAGACATGCACACACAACGATATGAGATGGGACTAACACAGACATGCACACACAACGATATGAGATGGGACTAACACAGACATGCACACACAACGATATGGGATGGGACTAACACAGACATGCACACACAACGATATGAGATGGGACTAACACAGACATGCATTCACAAAGATATGAGATGGGACTAACACAGACATGCACACACAACGATATGAGATGGGACTAACACAGACATGCACACACAACGATATGAGATGGGACTAACACAGACATGCACACAAAAACGATATGAGATGGGACTAACACAGACATGCACACACAACGATATGAGATGGGACTAACACAGACATGCACACACAACGATATGAGATGGGACTAACACAGACATGCACACACAACGATATGAGATGGGACTAACACAGACATGCACACACAACGATATGAGATGGGACTAACACAGACATGCACACACAACGATATGAGATGGGACTAACACAGACATGCACACACAACGATATGAGATGGGACTAACACAGACATGCACTCACAAAGATATGAGATGGGACTAACACAGACATGCACACACAACGATATGAGATGGGACTAACACAGACATGCACACACAACGATATGAGATGGGACTAACACAGACATGCACACACAACGATATGAGATGGGACTAACACAGACATGCACACACAACGATATGAGATGGGACTAACACAGACATGCACACACAACGATATGAGATGGGACTAACACAGACATGCACACACAACGAGATGAGATGGGACTAACACAGACATGCACACACAACGATATGAGATGGGACTAACACAGACATGCACACACAACGATATGAGATGGGACTAACACAGACATGCACACACAACGATATGAGATGGGACTAACACAGACATGCATTTACAAAGATATGAGATGGGACTAACACAGACATGCACACACAACGATATGAGATGGGACTAACACAGACATGAACACAGCGATACGAGGCATGACTAACACTGACACACATCAAAATATATGACACATGACTAACATAAACATGCACATAAAGATATGAGATATGACTGACATAGACATGCACACACAAAGATATGACACATGTCTAACATAGACATGCACACAAAGATATGAGATATGACCAACATAGACATGAACACACAGGGATATGAGATGTGATATACACAGACATGCACACACAAAGATATGAGATGGGACTAACACAGACATGCACACACAACGATATGAGATGGGACTAACACAGACATGCACACACAACGATATGAGATGGGACTAACACAGACATGCACACACAACGATATGAGATGGGACTAACACAGACATGCACACAGCGATACGAGGCATGACTAACACTGACACACATCAAAATATATGACACATGACTAACATAAACATGCACATAAAGATATGAGATATGACTGACATAGTTATGCACACACAAAGATATGACACATGTCTAACATAGACATGCACACAAAGATATGAGATATGACCAACATAGACATGAACACACAGGGATATGAGATGTGACATACACAGACATGCACACACAAAGATATGAGATGGGACTAACACAGACATGCACACACAACGATATGAGATGGGACTAACACAGACATGCACACACAACGATATGAGATGGGACTAACACAGACATGCACACACAAAGATATGAGATGGGACTAACACAGACATGCACACACAACGATATGAGATGGGACTAACACAGACATGCACACAAAGATATGAGATATGACCAACATAGACATGAACACACAGGGATATGAGATGTGACATACACAGACATGCACACACAAAGATATGAGATATGACCAACATAGACATGAACACACAGGGATATGAGATGTGACATACACAGACATGCACACACAAAGATATTACATATGACTAATGACTGAATATTTGAAGCACTAGGAAACATATCAGCAGCAGAGGGGAATAGAAGAGCAAAAGACCGCAAATTATATCTCCCATTGACATTGAAAGGCAGGAAAGAAGGATTTATAACGTGCGCAGATTGTACACGAGAACCACTGTTTTTTGTTTAGTTATCTGAGAAGATTAGACATCAAAATCCTAGCCCTCATGGATCAACTTCGTAGCATGGCCTGTGGTCCACAAAAACAACACACACACGCACATATACGATCTTTTTCTTAATGTTCCCGTCTTTTTTCCCTGGCAAATTTTCTACAATTTTATCAGCCATTGTACAAGAGGTCGGGTTCGATCCTGACCGACGGCTTCCGGGTTCACCCAGCCTTAAATGGGTACCGGATTTTTTTTCTGGGAAAGTTCAGCGGCACGGGCGTAATACCGACCACATTACCCCAAAAAGTATGTGCTGAAGGTCTGTAAAAACAATTGTCACTAACACCGTATGTGAAAAGTTGTGGAAATCAAAACTCATCAGCACAAACACAAAACTTAGACAATTCAAATCAAATGTACTATCAACCCTTACGTATGCGTGTGAAAGCTGGAAAACAACAAGAGATATAGAAACAAAGCTGAACGCATTCGAAAATAAATGTCTAAGGAAAATACTTGGTATAGAATGGAACGAATTCAAAACAAACGAGGAAATTAGAGAAATCGCCAATCAACCACTAATATCTTCAGTAATAAAGAAAAGACGATGGTCATATGTTGGACATGTGATGAGAAGAGATAATAATCGAATAGCAAAGCAAGCCCTCATATGGGAAACAACAGGTAAGAGGAAAGGAGGAAGACCCAGAGAGACAATAGAAGAACATTGATGAGAGAGGCAAGAGCAGAAGGAATCGGCTCCCTCAATGAGATAGAACTGCTTGCACAGAACAGAGACAAATGGCGAGATTTGATAAAATATCTTTAAAAGAAAACTGCTAGAACAAAAATTCAGATAAGAGAGGGAGTATCTGGGTCTACGCCCTATGGGCCGGCTACGGTTCGAAAGGTCAATAAATAGATAGAACACCATATTCCCTGTACGCCACTTGGCGTGACGAGGGCCCTTTACTTTTTACTTCTGCACTTTACATTACTTCTTCTGTATCTACTCTTTCTTCATTCATCTCTCTTGCTATAGTAGTATACAAGGGTGTAACTAGAACGTATTTAGGCGCTAAATTAACAAAGATATATAGTAGGCGCGCGGCGCGCCTAATGTACTGTAGGCGCAGGGGGAGTTAACCGTGACCGCTGGTCCCAGTGACCCCGGAAGTGACCTGTTTATGTCTGGTGTATGCTGACTTTGGAGTTCTTTATGTACTTGATCGTTAGTGATAGGTTAGTAGATTATACAACATCAATGAAAAACAATCAATATAAAACAGAAGACAAAGATATATTTTATTCTTTTATTATCTCAATAGGTGTATAACATACAGTGGATATTATATAACATTACAAAAATAGTTAGTACATGGCGTAAATATATAGTACAAGGATAACATTTATTTATAGCTAGGTAGTTGGGCGGCTGCTTAGATTTGTGTCATCGATGAATCATAATGGGTGATACTGTTAGAGATTCCTGGTTAGGCTAAGCTGGTAGTGTAAAGAGTTAAATATCTAAAGGCGTAGTCGAGACGTTATCATCAGCTACCTTTCTTTTTATATAGAAGTAGGAAAGAGCATTTCTTGTTTGACTGTAGGAAAATATGGAATTATTTAAGACTTTGAAACCTACATTTTTCCCACCCGTGGCCTTTTGCGTAGCGAGAACCTCTAAAAACATATCTTTATCTAATTTGTTGTGTTGCTTGCTTAGCCCTTTACAACTGATTTTATCATAATCCCCACTACAGTGGTACGTCTTACTACATAAGCTAACAAGAGCTGTCCCTTCGTACTCTAGTTTAAAAAGGCCAGGTGTTCGTTTGGTGTACGCTTTAACACCCTTACAGTTTATACAGTCTGTTTTGCTAGTATGTTCATCGCAAAACTCGGCAGGAAACCAGTCTTTATATACGCTATTAAACTCATCCCGCAGACCTGACTTAACTATATCCTCTAGCTTAGGTGCACTTAAAGCCAGGTATAAACTATCAGTATCTGTTTCACATAACTGAAAGTTGGACCTATCTACAAACTTATCTAAGAACTCGAAATAAAAATCTAACATACGAAGTTTTGCATATTGATAGACGAAGAAACCGATTTGTAGGGGCAAGTCCCAAACTGTTTTCTTTTTCTCCATCTCAATTTCAAAAAGATCCTCCCCTATTTCAGTCATCTTTTTAAACCGGGAACTATTAATCATTTTCGATATCTCATCCCCCTGAACATACGAGACAGCGCTATGATTGGCCTTATTGGTTAGAGTCTTCCCATAGGCTGAGTTTCCTAAGAGCTTCATCGTATCGCTTACTATAGATTGATTTTCGTCTAGATCACCAGCCCTCCTAGCGTCAGAAACCATTTCGCCAAACTTTTTAAAACAACTAGACGGTTGATATTCTATCACTTGATAAATTTTTGTTACCTCCAATCCGTGGTCTAAATACCATTTTAACAGTGGTGTTGCCAACAACATTTTTTCCCCGACATAACTACCTATTAGGGTGCGACGAGGGGTTGACAACAAGTTATGTTTGAGGGCATATTCACCCATAAACGGTCCAATATCATCACGCGTGACGTCAATATTGGAGTCATATTTGAAAATTGGAGTCATCTCACTAAAATGTTCCTTCAGGCGGTCGGGGACGTGTAGATCACATTCCACTAAACCAAAACATGTCCCATCTGAAACAGAAGTCAGAATCTGTTTATCACTGAGAGGGAGCCCTTCTTTAGAGTAAGAGGGTCTAGCTCGGGGGATGGCTTTAGAAAGGAAAGCCCTAATGTTTGGGTCAGACTTTTTCAGAGCCTGCCACTCACATTCCCACATAACTTCTACTGGGACTTTGACCTCCTCAGTTAGATAAGTGTGTATCTCACATGTTTTTTCAAACAGCTCGAACAAGGGCTTATTATTAACAGGGTTTCTATCTTTATCTTTGGTGAGGGGACAGTCTTTGTGACCATGGTACAAACAACCATGAAAATTATAGCCTCTTCTATTGGATTTATCCCACCCATCCACGGGGATGTTTCTATCACCTAACCGAAACTCCCTCCCATTAAACTGAGTTTTCAACTCCACCCCTTTCCGGTGGGCGACCCACGTTAGCCACTCTCTACTTTGTTGGACATAATAGTTATCTTTTTCGACCCTAAACCCGGTCTCCATTCTTCTAATAATTGGATAATCTGTTGGCATTGGGTTCATCAGAGCCCAAAGATACAACGCGTTGGCATCGTAACCTTGGATGGATTTGACAACCTTTCCGCCCCTAATAAACGTTTTGCCTACCTCGTGATACCTATGGAAAATTATAGAGGGACCTCCAACGATATTAGCCCTAATCATTGTGTGTAGACTAACCTGTTTGCTCGAACATAAACTAAACATTACATCCCTATCAACAGTCTTAAAAAGATACTTTAAACAAACACCCGGAACCGAAATGGCGTCTTTAAAACAGTCTACACCCCGCTCCCCATAAAAGCGAACCTGCTGCTCCAAGGCTTCTAAAAAGGGGACTACATCTTTGTTGTTATACCACACCAAAAAGTCCCTAAGTGTGGTCATGTTATTGTCCTTCCAGACCTTTTTGCACAGAGCGTACTCATCCTTGGAAATGTTGGAATTTTTTAGTTTCGAAAAGAAAGCCGAGTGAGGAGGTAACGCCGTCTCGTCCAACTTTTGGGGGTCGTCTATATATTCATAACAAAAGTAACCCTTTGTTTCACTAATCTTATAAGCCGCCAAGTACTTGCTATAACTAAAACCTGGCGCTAAATAATTTATTATATCTAGGAACTTTAACTTCTGTGTTGCAATACACATAAAGTTATTGTTTCTTTTAACTATAAACTTGAACGGTTTTGGTACTTTGTAGTCTCCTTCAATTTTATCTTCCTCTTCTTCGTTATCCTCGGTTTCTTCTTCTTCCATACTATCTTCTTCTTCACCCACTTGGGCAGTGGCAGCCATGAAGTGCTTTATTAAATAAGGTTTAATGACGTTGATGTCATATTTCCCCGAGTTAAACCCTATCACTGGAAGCTCTTTTAAATACTCATCAAATTTAGCTATTAGCTTGTCTTTGTTCAGTTCATGGAGTTGAGTAAAAATACTGTCAAACCGATCTCGCAATAACGAGTATGCCTTAGCAGCTATACCAGTGAGGTAATCAACCATCTGACTAACTAAAACCTGTGGGTCACCCTTCGTTATGAAGCATATTGGGCCCTCCCACCCAGGGACATTTGATGCTATAGAGCAGGAGAGGGGGACATGTTTGGCTACAAAGGTAGTCGAGTGCGTTTCTTGGGGAACATTCCCATTATCAAAATAACATTCATAATCGAATGTCGCCCTGAACGGGTAAATAAAACACTCTGGAGTACTTATTCCTTCAGCGCTGATCGCGTCCCATACACTTTCAGGTGAAGAGTAAACACCACCCTTATATGTCTCTACAGCCATATCCCCATTGCAAGTTTGTTCATGCCTATCCATACGCCAAAACTTTTTCCACAATTTTCCACATTTTCCACAAGAAAAACTTTTACTAGCCCTAGTAAGATCGTTTATATAAAAGAAGTGGTTTTTGTAAAGTAAAAGACGGAGAGTTTCACTATAACTACTGCCACTTCTCAGGACAATACGCAAGGCTTGTTCAGAATCAAACTCAAAAATATCTATGTTTATTGAAAAACAATTTTCTAAGAGAGGCATTTCGGCAAGAGTTACACCAGGAAAGTTACCTAACATTAGAGAGGGATTAAACTGTTTGAAAAGTAGTCTTGAAGCCTTCCTAACTTCTTTAACAGAGGTACCTCTATGGATAGCTAGACAACGGAAGAAGCAGAGATTATCATTGTAAACTTTAGAATTAGAGTCGGTTTGAAGGATATTAATACCGTAGTTGGATGCAATGTAGGGTGGGATATCTATCAGACACCCTATAGGATAATCTTGAAGTTTATAAATATAAACACTCGTACTGACTAATGCTTCCAATGTATACTTGGTTGTCTCCCTGTTTTTATTTGCATACCCTAATATATCACTTTCATTTAATCTATTGACAAATATTTCAAAGTCATTTCTGTTGTTAACTAACAAGGGTTTGTCTAACCCTGTCGCGTTATTTGAGCTGGCGTGAAAGTAACGCAGCCCCTGTGTCTCTCTATGTCTTAAGACTAGATGATGACTATAATTCACCTTGAAACGCTTTTTCTGGGCTAGAAAAATTGGGTTTACGAGGGTCTTCCAATCTATAGGAGTATCAGGCTGATGAAATATAGTGTACGTGTCCATGTATTTGGTCATACGGTCATGTGTTCTAATAGCTAACCAGTTGTTCTTATATAACTTCTTAATATCTTGAGGTAACTTATTTAAAGAGTCTATTTCATTAATAAGTCTTGGTCTCTTTGAGGGTTCTTGAGTCGAACTCTTTACTGCCCGCTTGCGTGAGGTTGTCGATACCAGGGGACCGGCTGGCGTTGATGGTGTTGAGGTGTCCACAGCTATGTCATGGCTAGCAAGATGTACTCGCAGATGGCTTGTTCCAGTGAAGCTTTGTTGACAAATGTGGCAGACATAGGGGGTAGCGCTGGCCTCTTTCGATGGTATATGATCGGCTGACACAGGAGTTGGTGACGCTGGAACTACTGATACAATAGAGGCAGGATGCTCTGTCTTGATATGTTTGGCAAGATTGTCAGCTCTATTATAAATTCGTTCACAAACATCACATTTGTATTCCTGACGCCCATGTACACTAGCAACGTGTCGTTTTAGGTCCCGGCTCCGGGTGAAAGTTTTGGAGCAGAGATGACAAGTGTTAGACATCTGTAGAAAAGAAATTGAAACATTACAACTAAAGAGTAAAGAACAGTAAACATTACAAGAAAAGTAAACAATGAGAACTATCGAAAATAGGTTACTAAAATAACACGTGGATACTAAACAACCAACTTATCGAAGTTAGGTCACAAAAGTAACACGTGGATACTAAACAACCAACTTATCGAAAATAGGTTACTAAAGTAACATACTATAACATTAAAGATCTAATATAACACTTACTTTTTATGTGTTTGAAGGTACAAGACACATCCGTCGGCAACAACTGTAAGCGAAAGTCTGATTACAAACTTCAAAGTCGCGTTATATATATACGCCAGAAACACCGGAAGTGTTACTAAAAATAGAACTGACCGCTGATGCAATACCGGAAGTGTTACTAAAAATAGCTTTTGACGGCTGACGTGATGCCTGTGGAGTTTCTAAAAATAGATTTTGACCTATGATGCAATACCAGGCAACTTTATAGGAGTTTTTCCCCTTGACCCTTTATGAGGGGACGCCCATGAAACTGTTAGAAATAGTAAATTTACACGCTAGGGTTACCCCAAACTTTATATTAAGCATCCCTGTATCAAGAATTTACATAAAAACAACTTTTATGGTTGTTACTCCCCTTGACCCTTTAGGAGGGGACGCCCATGAAACTGTTAAAGATAGTAAATTTAACCTCTAGACATACCCTAAACTTTATATTAAGCATCCCCGTATCAAGAATTTACATAAAAACAACTTTTGAAATTACTGCCCCTGTACCCATTTTTGATGGTTACGCCCATGAAACTGTTAAAAATAGTCAATTTAACATCTAGACATACCCCAAACTTTATATTAAGATCTCCGTATCAAGAATTCACTTAAAAACAATTTTGAAATTACTACGCCAGTACCCATTTTTGGCGGTTACGCCCATGAAACTGTTAAAAATAGTCAATTTAACATCTAGACATACCCCAAACTTTATATTAAGCATCCCCGTATCAAGAATTTACATAAAAACAACTTTTGAAATTACTGCCCCTGTACCCATTTTTGATGGTTACGCCCATGAAACTGTTAAAAATAGTCAATTTAACATCTAGACATACCCCAAACTTTATATTAAGCATCTCCGTATCAAGAATTCACTTAAAAACAATTTTGAAATTACTACCCCAGTACCCATTTTTGGCGGTTACGCCCATGAAACTGTTAAAAATAGTCAATTTAACATCTAGACATACCCCAAACTTTATATTAAGCATCCCCGTATCAAGAATTTACATAAAAACAACTTTTGAAATTACTGCCCCTGTACCCATTTTTGATGGTTACGCCCATGAAACTGTTAAAAATAGTCAATTTAACATCTAGACATACCCCAAACTTTATATTAAGCATCTCCGTATCAAGAATTCACTTAAAAACAATTTTGAAATTACTACCCCAGTACCCATTTTTGGCGGTTACGCCCATGAAACTGTTAAAAATAGTCAATTTAACATCTAGACATACCCCAAACTTTATATTAAGCATCCCCGTATCAAGAATTTACATAAAAACAACTTTTGAAATTACTGCCCCTGTACCCATTTTTGATGGTTACGCCCATGAAACTGTTAAAAATAGTCAATTTAACATCTAGACATACCCCAAACTTTATATTAAGCATCTCCGTATCAAGAATTCACTTAAAAACAATTTTGAAATTACTACCCCAGTACCCATTTTTGGCGGTTACGCCCATGAAACTGTTAAAAATAGTCAATTTAACATCTAGACATACCCCAAACTTTATATTAAGCATCCCCGTATCAAGAATTTACATAAAAACAACTTTTGAAATTACTACCCCAGTACCCATTTTTGGCGGTTACGCCCATGAAACTGTTAAAAATAGTCAATATAACATCTAGACATACTCCAAACTTCATTTTAGTCATCCCCATATCAAGAATTTACATAAAAACAACTTTTGAAATTACTACCCCTGTACCCATTTTTGGCGGTTACGCCCATGAAATCGATAAAAAAAAATTGAAGTTTAACCTATTGGCATCTATCTATCTATCTATTGACCTTTCGTGCCGTAACCGGCCCATAGGGCGTAGACCAAGATACACCTTCTCCTATATGAATTTTTGTTCTAGCAGTTTTCTTTTAAAGATATTTTATCAAATCTCGCCATCTGTCTCTGTTCTGTGCAAGCAGTTCTATCTCATTGAGGGAGCCGATTCCTGCTGCTCTTGCCTCTCTCATCAATGTTCTTCTCAGTGTCTCCCTGGGTCTTCCTCTTTTTCTTTTACCTGTTGTTTCCCATATGAGGGCTTGCTTTGCTATTCGATTATTATCTCTTCTCATCACATGTCCAACGTATGACCATCGTCTTTTCTTTATTACTGAAGATATTAGTGGTTGATTGGCGATTTCTCTAATTTCCTCGTTTGTTTTGAATTCGTTCCATTCTATACCAAGTATTTTCCTTAGACATTTATTTTCGAATGCGTTCAACTTTGTTTCTATATCTCTTGTTGTTTTCCAGCTTTCACACGCATACGTAAGGGTTGATAGTACATTTGATTTGAATAGCCTAAGTTTTGTGTTTGTGCTAATGAGTTTTGATTTCCACAACTTTTCAAGGCTTCTGAAAGACATTGCTGCTTTAGCCAGTCTGATTCTAATTTCTTTGCTCGTATCCCCTTCTCGATCAATGTGACTTCCAAGATAGATGAAGTGATCGATCTCTTCTACTGGTTTGTTTTCCATGTATATTTTGTCACTTGTTGGAATTAAACTTTTCATGACTTTAGTCTTTTCATGATTGACCTCAAGCCCAATTTTGCTGGCTATTGATGATAGTTCATTTGTGTTTTCCTGCATCGTTTTTATCTGATTGCTGATGAGAACTATGTCATCAGCAAAGTCCAGGTCCTCCAAATGGTCTCCTTGTATCCATTCGATGCCTTTATTACCAGTGCAGCATTTCTTCATTATGAAGTCCATAACAATTCCAAATAACAAGGGCGATAAAATACATCCTTGTTTAACCCCAAATATTGGCATACATCAAACATAATATGTGACACGCCCATGTATCAAATTTGCCTAAAAAATCAACCAAAAATTAGTAGTATACAATGTCAATTAGGATTAGACTCTCATATAAGGAAAAACGGTAGACTCTCATATAAGGAAAAAATGTGCTTCCATGTGAGGGTAGACTCTCATATAAGGAAAAATGTGCTTCCATGTGAGGGTAGACTATTTATATAAGGATTTAGGTGCTTCTGGAAAACACATTCCACGGTCCTAATTGACATTGTATACTACTAATTTTTGGTTGATTTTATAGGCAAATTTGATACATGGGCGTGTCACATATTATGTTTGATGTATGCCAATAGGTTAAACTTCAATTTTTTTTATCGATTTCATGGGCGTAACCGCCAAAAATGGGTACAGGGGTAGTAATTTCAAAAGTTGTTTTTATGTAAATTCTTGATATGGGGATGACTAAAATGAAGTTTGGAATATGTCTAGATGTTAAATTGACAATTTTTAACAGTTTCATGGGCGTAACCGCCAAAAATGGGTACAGGGGTATTAATTTCAAAAGTTGTTTTTATGTAAATTCTTGATACAGGGATGACTAAAATGAAGTTTGGAGTATGTCTAGATGTTATATTGACTATTTTTAACAGTTTCATGGGCGTAACCGCCAAAAATGGGTACTGGGGTAGTAATTTCAAAAGTTGTTTTTATGTAAATTCTTGATACGGGGATGCTTAATATAAAGTTTGGGGTATGTCTAGATGTTAAATTGACTATTTTTAACAGTTTCATGGGCGTAACCGCCAAAAATGGGTACTGGGGTAGTAATTTCAAAATTGTTTTTAAGTGAATTCTTGATACGGAGATGCTTAATATAAAGTTTGGGGTATGTCTAGATGTTAAATTGACTATTTTTAACAGTTTCATGGGCGTAACCATCAAAAATGGGTACAGGGGCAGTAATTTCAAAAGTTGTTTTTATGTAAATTCTTGATACGGGGATGCTTAATATAAAGTTTGGGGTATGTCTAGATGTTAAATTGACTATTTTTAACAGTTTCATGGGCGTAACCGCCAAAAATGGGTACTGGGGTAGTAATTTCAAAATTGTTTTTAAGTGAATTCTTGATACGGAGATCTTAATATAAAGTTTGGGGTATGTCTAGATGTTAAATTGACTATTTTTAACAGTTTCATGGGCGTAACCATCAAAAATGGGTACAGGGGCAGTAATTTCAAAAGTTGTTTTTATGTAAATTCTTGATACGGGGATGCTTAATATAAAGTTTAGGGTATGTCTAGAGGTTAAATTTACTATCTTTAACAGTTTCATGGGCGTCCCCTCCTAAAGGGTCAAGGGGAGTAACAACCATAAAAGTTGTTTTTATGTAAATTCTTGATACAGGGATGCTTAATATAAAGTTTGGGGTAACCCTAGCGTGTAAATTTACTATTTCTAACAGTTTCATGGGCGTCCCCTCATAAAGGGTCAAGGGGAAAAACTCCTATAAAGTTGCCTGGTATTGCATCATAGGTCAAAATCTATTTTTAGAAACTCCACAGGCATCACGTCAGCCGTCAAAAGCTATTTTTAGTAACACTTCCGGTATTGCATCAGCGGTCAGTTCTATTTTTAGTAACACTTCCGGTGTTTCTGGCGTATATATAACGCGACTTTGAAGTTTGTAATCAGACTTTCGCTTACAGTTGTTGCCGACGGATGTGTCTTGTACCTTCAAACACATAAAAAGTAAGTGTTATATTAGATCTTTAATGTTATAGTATGTTACTTTAGTAACCTATTTTCGATAAGTTGGTTGTTTAGTATCCACGTGTTACTTTTGTGACCTAACTTCGATAAGTTGGTTGTTTAGTATCCACGTGTTATTTTAGTAACCTATTTTCGATAGTTCTCATTGTTTACTTTTCTTGTAATGTTTACTGTTCTTTACTCTTTAGTTGTAATGTTTCAATTTCTTTTCTACAGATGTCTAACACTTGTCATCTCTGCTCCAAAACTTTCACCCGGAGCCGGGACCTAAAACGACACGTTGCTAGTGTACATGGGCGTCAGGAATACAAATGTGATGTTTGTGAACGAATTTATAATAGAGCTGACAATCTTGCCAAACATATCAAGACAGAGCATCCTGCCTCTATTGTATCAGTAGTTCCAGCGTCACCAACTCCTGTGTCAGCCGATCATATACCATCGAAAGAGGCCAGCGCTACCCCCTATGTCTGCCACATTTGTCAACAAAGCTTCACTGGAACAAGCCATCTGCGAGTACATCTTGCTAGCCATGACATAGCTGTGGACACCTCAACACCATCAACGCCAGCCGGTCCCCTGGTATCGACAACCTCACGCAAGCGGGCAGTAAAGAGTTCGACTCAAGAACCCTCAAAGAGACCAAGACTTATTAATGAAATAGACTCTTTAAATAAGTTACCTCAAGATATTAAGAAGTTATATAAGAACAACTGGTTAGCTATTAGAACACATGACCGTATGACCAAATACATGGACACGTACACTATATTTCATCAGCCTGATACTCCTATAGATTGGAAGACCCTCGTAAACCCAATTTTTCTAGCCCAGAAAAAGCGTTTCAAGGTGAATTATAGTCATCATCTAGTCTTAAGACATAGAGAGACACAGGGGCTGCGTTACTTTCACGCCAGCTCAAATAACGCGACAGGGTTAGACAAACCCTTGTTAGTTAACAACAGAAATGACTTTGAAATATTTGTCAATAGATTAAATGAAAGTGATATATTAGGGTATGCAAATAAAAACAGGGAGACAACCAAGTATACATTGGAAGCATTAGTCAGTACGAGTGTTTATATTTATAAACTTCAAGATTATCCTATAGGGTGTCTGATAGATATCCCACCCTACATTGCATCCAACTACGGTATTAATATCCTTCAAACCGACTCTAATTCTAAAGTTTACAATGATAATCTCTGCTTCTTCCGTTGTCTAGCTATCCATAGAGGTACCTCTGTTAAAGAAGTTAGGAAGGCTTCAAGACTACTTTTCAAACAGTTTAATCCCTCTCTAATGTTAGGTAACTTTCCTGGTGTAACTCTTGCCGAAATGCCTCTCTTAGAAAATTGTTTTTCAATAAACATAGATATTTTTGAGTTTGATTCTGAACAAGCCTTGCGTATTGTCCTGAGAAGTGGCAGTAGTTATAGTGAAACTCTCCGTCTTTTACTTTACAAAAACCACTTCTTTTATATAAACGATCTTACTAGGGCTAGTAAAAGTTTTTCTTGTGGAAAATGTGGAAAATTGTGGAAAAAGTTTTGGCGTATGGATAGGCATGAACAAACTTGCAATGGGGATATGGCTGTAGAGACATATAAGGGTGGTGTTTACTCTTCACCTGAAAGTGTATGGGACGCGATCAGCGCTGAAGGAATAAGTACTCCAGAGTGTTTTATTTACCCGTTCAGGGCGACATTCGATTATGAATGTTATTTTGATAATGGGAATGTTCCCCAAGAAACGCACTCGACTACCTTTGTAGCCAAACATGTCCCCCTCTCCTGCTCTATAGCATCAAATGTCCCTGGGTGGGAGGGCCCAATATGCTTCATAACGAAGGGTGACCCACAGGTTTTAGTTAGTCAGATGGTTGATTACCTCACTGGTATAGCTGCTAAGGCATACTCGTTATTGCGAGATCGGTTTGACAGTATTTTTACTCAACTCCATGAACTGAACAAAGACAAGCTAATAGCTAAATTTGATGAGTATTTAAAAGAGCTTCCAGTGATAGGGTTTAACTCGGGGAAATATGACATCAACGTCATTAAACCTTATTTAATAAAGCACTTCATGGCTGCCACTGCCCAAGTGGGTGAAGAAGAAGATAGTATGGAAGAAGAAGAAACCGAGGATAACGAAGAAGAGGAAGATAAAATTGAAGGAGACTACAAAGTACCAAAACCGTTCAAGTTTATAGTTAAAAGAAACAATAACTTTATGTGTATTGCAACACAGAAGTTAAAGTTCCTAGATATAATAAATTATTTAGCGCCAGGTTTTAGTTATAGCAAGTACTTGGCGGCTTATAAGATTAGTGAAACAAAGGGTTACTTTTGTTATGAATATATAGACGACCCCCAAAAGTTGGACGAGACGGCGTTACCTCCTCACTCGGCTTTCTTTTCGAAACTAAAAAATTCCAACATTTCCAAGGATGAGTACGCTCTGTGCAAAAAGGTCTGGAAGGACAATAACATGACCACACTTAGGGACTTTTTGGTGTGGTATAACAACAAAGATGTAGTCCCCTTTTTAGAAGCCTTGGAGCAGCAGGTTCGCTTTTATGGGGAGCGGGGTGTAGACTGTTTTAAAGACGCCATTTCGGTTCCGGGTGTTTGTTTAAAGTATCTTTTTAAGATTGTTGATAGGGATGTAATGTTTAGTTTATGTTCGAGCAAACAGGTTAGTCTACACACAATGATTAGGGCTAATATCGTTGGAGGTCCCTCTATAATTTTCCATAGGTATCACGAGGTAGGCAAAACGTTTATTAGGGGCGGAAAGGTAGTCAAATCCATCCAAGGTTACGATGCCAACGCGTTGTATCTTTGGGCTCTGATGAACCCAATGCCAACAGATTATCCAATTATTAGAAGAATGGAGACCGGGTTTAGGGTCGAAAAAGATAACTATTATGTCCAACAAAGTAGAGAGTGGCTAACGTGGGTCGCCCACCGGAAAGGGGTGGAGTTGAAAACTCAGTTTAATGGGAGGGAGTTTCGGTTAGGTGATAGAAACATCCCCGTGGATGGGTGGGATAAATCCAATAGAAGAGGCTATAATTTTCATGGTTGTTTGTACCATGGTCACAAAGACTGTCCCCTCACCAAAGATAAAGATAGAAACCCTGTTAATAATAAGCCCTTGTTCGAGCTGTTTGAAAAAACATGTGAGATACACACTTATCTAACTGAGGAGGTCAAAGTCCCAGTAGAAGTTATGTGGGAATGTGAGTGGCAGGCTCTGAAAAAGTCTGACCCAAACATTAGGGCTTTCCTTTCTAAAGCCATCCCCCGAGCTAGACCCTCTTACTCTAAAGAAGGGCTCCCTCTCAGTGATAAACAGATTCTGACTTCTGTTTCAGATGGGACATGTTTTGGTTTAGTGGAATGTGATCTACACGTCCCCGACCGCCTGAAGGAACATTTTAGTGAGATGACTCCAATTTTCAAAAATATTGACGTCACGCGTGATGATATTGGACCGTTTATGGGTGAATATGCCCTCAAACATAACTTGTTGTCAACCCCTCGTCGCACCCTAATAGGTAATTATGTCGGGGAAAAAATGTTGTTGGCAACACCACTGTTAAAATGGTATTTAGACCACGGATTGGAGGTAACAAAAATTTATCAAGTGATAGAATATCAACCGTCTAGTTGTTTTAAAAAGTTTGGCGAAATGGTTTCTGACGCTAGGAGGGCTGGTGATCTAGACGAAAATCAATCTATAGTAAGCGATACGATGAAGCTCTTAGGAAACTCAGCCTATGGGAAGACTCTAACCAATAAGGCCAATCATAGCGCTGTCTCGTATGTTCAGGGGGATGAGATATCGAAAATGATTAATAGTTCCCGGTTTAAAAAGATGACTGAAATAGGGGAGGATCTTTTTGAAATTGAGATGGAGAAAAAGAAAACAGTTTGGGACTTGCCCCTACAAATCGGTTTCTTCGTCTATCAATATGCAAAACTTCGTATGTTAGATTTTTATTTCGAGTTCTTAGATAAGTTTGTAGATAGGTCCAACTTTCAGTTATGTGAAACAGATACTGATAGTTTATACCTGGCTTTAAGTGCACCTAAGCTAGAGGATATAGTTAAGTCAGGTCTGCGGGATGAGTTTAATAGCGTATATAAAGACTGGTTTCCTGCCGAGTTTTGCGATGAACATACTAGCAAAACAGACTGTATAAACTGTAAGGGTGTTAAAGCGTACACCAAACGAACACCTGGCCTTTTTAAACTAGAGTACGAAGGGACAGCTCTTGTTAGCTTATGTAGTAAGACGTACCACTGTAGTGGGGATTATGATAAAATCAGTTGTAAAGGGCTAAGCAAGCAACACAACAAATTAGATAAAGATATGTTTTTAGAGGTTCTCGCTACGCAAAAGGCCACGGGTGGGAAAAATGTAGGTTTCAAAGTCTTAAATAATTCCATATTTTCCTACAGTCAAACAAGAAATGCTCTTTCCTACTTCTATATAAAAAGAAAGGTAGCTGATGATAACGTCTCGACTACGCCTTTAGATATTTAACTCTTTACACTACCAGCTTAGCCTAACCAGGAATCTCTAACAGTATCACCCATTATGATTCATCGATGACACAAATCTAAGCAGCCGCCCAACTACCTAGCTATAAATAAATGTTATCCTTGTACTATATATTTACGCCATGTACTAACTATTTTTGTAATGTTATATAATATCCACTGTATGTTATACACCTATTGAGATAATAAAAGAATAAAATATATCTTTGTCTTCTGTTTTATATTGATTGTTTTTCATTGATGTTGTATAATCTACTAACCTATCACTAACGATCAAGTACATAAAGAACTCCAAAGTCAGCATACACCAGACATAAACAGGTCACTTCCGGGGTCACTGGGACCAGCGGTCACGGTTAACTCCCCCTGCGCCTACAGTACATTAGGCGCGCCGCGCGCCTACTATATATCTTTGTTAATTTAGCGCCTAAATACGTTCTAGTTACACCCTTGTATACTACTTGCTATATATATATATATATATATATATATATATATATACATTGATCTCATACACCTTCCTTGGTCCATCTGCTATTATCGTTAATCGAAATACACACGGAATAGCGACAAATATGTCTAGCTAGGACGCCATCTTCTCCATGTTTCACAGCCATATAATAGGATCGCCTTAGTATTTGAGTTGAAAATTTTTATTTTTGTATTTAACCTAATTTCTTTGGATTTCAATATGTTTCCCAAAATTGACAATCACGAAGATACAGACTTTCATTAATGGATGCTTACGCAGGATAAAAGGATGGAAATGACAGGACAAAATCACTAACATAGAATTATGGAAATGTACCAGTCAAACACCAGTGGATAAAGAGATACAGCGAAGACGATGGCGCTGGATAGGACACACACTACGGAAGCCAACTGAGAGTATTATACAACAGGCCCTTTTTTGGAATCCCCAGGGGAAAAGACAAAGAGGAAGACAAGAAATTCTTGGAGAAGACAGATAGAAGCAGAGATGAAGATGATGGGAAAGACATAGAATTATCTTAAAAAAAACGGCAAAAACAGAACGACTTGGAAAGTGTTTGTTGAAGACCTATGCTCCACTGGGAGCTAAAAAGGTAGTAGAAGAGAAGAGGAAGAAGTACGCCATCTTAGCTCCCCGCCCTATATCTAGAGACCGATCACTGTCCACTAGTGGACAAGTTTAGAATTAGGTCAGACCACCTAACCCTAGACGGCAGGTGGATAGTCCCTAAGCTCTCTCTCTCCACTGCGTAAATCCAATGTTTACATTATCGAAGATAGGTCAACTTACATTGACTCGGTAATGAATGAAAAAAAAAACCGTCCAATCCTTATCAATGAAATGACACAAACGGCATCGAATAAATGAAAACAATTAATTCAATCATGCAGGAGAACAGCTATTGTATAAAACTGCTTCCTTACACTCCCTCTCCGTCTCTCTCTATCTCTCTCTATCACTCTCTATCACTCTCTATCTCTCTCTATCTCTCTCTATCTCTCTCTATCTCTCTCTATCTCTCTATCTCTCTCTATCTCTCTATCTCTCTATCTCTCTATCTCTCTCTCTATCTCTCCATATATCTCTCTATCTCTCTCTTTCTCTCTATCTATCTCTCTCTATCTCTCTATCTCTCTCTATCTCTCTCTATCTATATCTCTCTATATCTCTCTCTCTCTCTCTATCTCTCTCTCTCTCTCTCTCTTACTATTGCATTAACTCTTTCTTAAAACGCTGCAAATGCACGAGTAAGCGCCCCTAATTGTTACAAAAAATGCTATTGTTATTATATAACGAGCTTCTCCAAAAATAACCGAGGGAGCATTCATTATTTCAGGACCAGTTCTGCTTGGCAGGGGGTAGCCGGCTCAAATCTGAGAGTGCCATCTGTCCCAGAGTGCAAACAATTTCCTCCCAACAAAAACACGGTGGTTGTTATTTACACAGTCTTCTTCAGTGGACATGTTCGTGTAGTGAGAGAGGTAGGATAATGGCGGATCAGAGAATATACATGAGTAGGAGAAAAAAAAAAACAAAGGACAAGATAGGAAATGCACGAAGACAACGCGAGGGTTTTATTGAACTTGTCGTAAGAGGCGACTAAGGAGATTGATCGATGGCTTGACAAGCTGCCATTGTAAGAAGCATTGTTATGGAAACAGAACCATAGATTTTAGAAGCAGTGATCTCTGCAATATGTGCCATTTTGGCATGCAAGGTTTCTGTTTTTGAGATTGTAGTTCTGCCTATGTGTGGTCTTCGGCTCGAAAGGACAATAGATAGGAGAAAAAAAAGAGTTCTTAAATGTTATGTAGAGCCAGTCTTAACATATGGATGCGAATCATGGACAATAGGACAACAGACAAGAAAATCACTGGAGTCTGTAGAAATGTGGTTTTACAGAAGAATGTTGAGAATACCATGGACAGCTAAGAAGAGATAGAGTTGCGTAATGAAGATGTTCTGAGAGAGGTCAAAGCAAAAAGAAAGCTAATTTCCAATATTAGGAAGAAACAATCATCATTTTTTTGGCCATGTAATGAGAAGAGAACAGCTGGAATATATTGTAACAACTGGGAAAATTGAGGGACGAAGAGATAGAGGGAAGCAAAGAGAAAAAATAACAGACAGCTTAAGAGAATGGCTTGGCAGAAGGTCAACAACAGAAATGATAAATAGCTGCCGAGATCGAAAGTTGTGAAGAGACATGATCACCTACGCCAGTAGGCCCGGTACTTGATGATGATGATGAGGAGAGAACAGTAAAGAGCCCCGTCACCCCAAGTGACGTATAGGGAATATGGTGTTAGTGTACTTAATTTTTACAGACCTTCAGCACATGATTTTTGAGGTAATGTGGTCGGTATTACGCCCGTGTCGCTTTACTCCCCTAGGAAAAAAGTCTGGTAACCATTAAAGGCTGGGTGAACCTGGAAGTCGTCGATCAAAATCGAACCGAACCTCTTGTCCTTTGTAGTCCAGTTCACTAACCATTGAGCTATCGCGGCTCCCAATATACACGAGTGATGAACGGGAAATGCACGAAGACAACGCGAGGGTTTTATTGAATGACTGATCTGAGTGATTGAAAAAATAAAATTCACATCAGACGATGTAAAGGTGTGAACATTTAGATTACCACAATTCGGTGAGTAATCTGCGTCATGAGATTGTTTTACGGGCCGCATTTCTGACAGCGGAAGAACTCAAAGATGACAAAGCTCTTTGTATAGATGAACAAGAAGATGGACGCATTGAAATATGAATCAATCTGAGTTAGTACTTGTCAAAGAGTTGTGCTGACGTATATAGAGGCAAGAGAAATCGCCAATCACCACTGATATCTTCAGTAATCAAGAAAAGACGATGGTCATATGTTGGACATGTGATGAGAACAGATAACCGAATAGCAAAGCAAGCACTCATGTGGGAAACAACAGGTAAGAGGTTAAGAGGAAGACCCAGAGAGACACTAAGAAGAACATTGATGAGCGAGGCAAGAGCAGCAGGAATCGGCTCCCTCAATGAGATCTGACGATATGGTCACGTGAAGAATATATGTCAGTGGCTAGTTCCAGGATGGAAGATGTCGTAGAAAAACTTGAAAAATGGACGAACACCTGGATACTACCACTTAACGAAAAAAAAAAAAACTACATACACAATTTTCAGCCTAATAAGGAACACACTCTCTGCAAAATTGAAGATAAAAAAAAGCCCATACACTTCATATTGACCAAAACCCAACATATCTTGGCATCACCATGGATCGCAGAATGACTTGGATAAGTCAGATAGACAAAGCAAACAAAAGAGCTAGAAAACGAACAGATGTTATGAAGAGATTGGCAGGAACGGACAGGAGAGCAGACAAAAATATCTTGAAACGACTATACGTAGGAAGAGTAAGACCAGTCCTAGAGTATGGAGTCACAGCCTGGGCTGCAGCTTCCAAATCACAGCTTAGCAAAATTAACAGAACACAAAACCCGGCTGCCGGTATCATCACTGGTGCTGTGAAATCTACACCTATCGAGACTCTAGAAACAGTAAAAGGTTTACAATCCTTAGATGACAGACGGAAAACTAAAGTAATGCAACAAGTGGAGAAATATAAAAGGCTGCCTAACTACCCCATGCACCAAAGAATAACTGGTTTCGGAAAGGGAAGACTAAAGAGGAGCAACTTTGCTGCAATCTCCAAAGAACTGACAACTAGTGATCCAGTACTGTCCCAAACAATGCCGAAACCCATAAGCCCATCTGATATGACTCCTCATGGGAAACACAAAATACCAGAACTTTAAGGAAGACATAATAGGAATCATGAAAAAAGGCACCCAAACAGACACAGAGAGAAAGCATATAGCAGATAAACACACAAACGCCAACTACCCACACTTGGTCACACAGATGGCTCTGCTACAAATGCCACCAGAAATGGAGGAGGAGGTGTGTTCTTGAGGCTGAATAACCAGGAAGAGATCACCAAGTCAATAGCAACTGGGAAATTATCAAACAACTTTAAAGCAGAAACTGAAGCCCTCAAAGACGCTGCAAAACTGGCTACTCAACACAAAAATGACGTGCACATGATATTTGTGATTATGACTGATGCACTGTCAGTCCTGACAGCTCTAAAACCCCCAGGAACAGTGAGCTAGATGACCTGAGAACAACCCTAGACCAACTGTGCAATAACTTCCAGAGAGTGGTCATCCAGTGGATACCATCACACTGTAATATACACGAGAACGAACGCACAGACAAATTAGCTAAAGAGGGAGGCAGATTGCCACAAGAGAACCGTCTGGTCAGCTACGATGAAGCCAAATCCATCATCAAAGGCCAGTATCATGAAACATGGAAACAAGAACACCTAAAGTATAACGAGAGGGATGGATACCACCGACTATCAAGGAGGGATCAAGTCATCATACTTCGCCTACGCACTGGCCACAACAGAATGAGAAACCACATGTTCACCAAACTCAAAATAGGAACTACCAGCCAGCGTCACTGTACTCTGGATAAAATAACAACAAAACACGTTCTACATGATTGTCCCCAGTACACAGACCTGAGAAGGACAATGTGGTCCACACCCACTTCTCTAGAAGATAAACTATACGGGGCAACCGAGTCACTTAAACAGACAGCTGCCTTCATCAGACAGTCCAGAATCATAGTCTGAAGGAGCCATGATCGCAGAAGAATAATAAGAAGAAAACCTATGTTCCACAGGGAGCTGAAAGTGTTTGTTGCAGACCTATGCTACACAGGAAGCGGAAAGTGTTTGTTGCAGACCTATGCTCCACAGGAAGCTGAAAGTATTTTTGAAGATCCATGCTCCACAGGGAGCTGAAAGTATTTGTTGAAGACCTATGCTCCACAGGGAGCTGAAAGTGTTTCTTGAAGACCTATGCTGCACAGGAAGCTAAAGTGTTTGTTGAAGACCTACACTTCACAGGGAGTAGAAAGTATGTGTTGAAGACCTATACTCCACAGAGAACTGAACATGTTTGTTGAAGACCTATGCTCCACAGAGAACTGAAAGTGTTTGTTGAAGACCTATGCTCCACAGAGAACTGAAAGTGTTTATTGAAGACCTATACTCCACAAGAGAACTGAACGTGTTTGTTGAAGACCTATGCTCCACAGAGAGCTGAAAGTGTTTATTGAAGACCTATACTCCACAGAGAACTGAACGTGTTTGTTGAAGACCTATGCTCCACAGAGAGCTGAAAGTGTTTGTTGAAGACCTTTGCTCCACAGAGAACTGAAAGTGTTTGTTGAAGACCTATACTCCACAAGGAATAGAATGTCTTTGCTGCAGACCTATGCTCCACAAGGAGCTCAAAGATAAAGGAAGAAACATAAAACACATCGTAAAAAACACATCGCAACTAATATAATGGAAGCTGTCATTAACAAACACCAACTTGAAAGAGTCTGCAGCTTTCACTATCTTGTTTTATTGCTATCAAGCAACAGAACTAGTACAAGCGACATTAAATGGCGATGAAATACAACGAATAATTGAGCAAAATGGGTAGAAGTGACGTAATAAAACACGTCGATTTCTGAGAGGCTGTTAATTTCCCATCAGAGCTGTTTCTCACTGATAACAGAGTAAAGGCAGCAAGATACACAGAGATGCCAAGATGCTGTAAAGCTGACGCTAATAATGATAATTTTAAAAAAAATTCCGATAATGATTATTTTTTTTAAAATTCTCTATTTCTTCTATTCTTCTTTCTCTTTTTGTTTAGATTGTCATTTTTTTTTTGTCACTGATAATTTCGTTGATTTACTCATTTGTGCTGGGGAGCCGCAATAGCTCAGTGGTTAGTGAACTGGACTACAAAGGACAAGAAGTAGGGTTCGATCCTAAACGACGGCTTCCGGGTTCACCCAGCCTTAAATGGGTACCGGATTTTTTTTCTGGGAAAGTAAAGCAGCACGGGCGTAATACTGACCACATTACCCCAAAAAATCAAGTGTTAAATGTCTGTAAAATTTATGGTCACTAACAACATATTTCCCTATACGCCACTTGGTGTGACGGGGGTACTTTACTGTTTTTTTTTACTCATTTATGCTGTTACAGGAAAATGAAATGACACTAATCTATTCTAAGCACGGAATCAACTTCATTGCAATCAGAATTCCCCATATCCGCTCCACCACTTGTTACAACATTTTCCAAAACAAAAAGGTAAATTCTTTTGACAAGCGTACATATCATACTCGGCTACACAGATGACGATTCCAAGCCTCCTTACTCGCTTATTGCAACATGCGTTGCAGGTAATAGTAACAGTGGTTCTATTCTTTTCTCCCCTCACAGAAGGGGCCCTGGTGGCCAGACGGGTAGTTTAACCGCTGTTCTCATGGAACTTGCTTCCACTTCATCATTATCACCATCAAGTACCGGGCCTGCTGGCGTAGGTGACCATATCTCTCCACAACTTTCGATCTCGACAGTTATTTATCATTTCTGTTGTTGACCTTCTGCCAAGCCATTCTCTTAAGCTGTCTGCTATATGTTCTCTTTGCTTCCCTCTATCTCTTCGTCCCTCAATTTTTCCAATTGTTACAATATATTTCAGTTGTTCTCGTCTCATTACATGGCCAAAAAAATGATGATTGTTTCTTCCTAATATTGAAAATTAGATCTCTTTTCGCTTTGGCCTCTTTTAGCACGTTTTTATTACTCTTCTTAGATCTCCATGGTATTCTCACCATTCTTCTGTGACTTATTATCCCAGATACAAAACATCAAATTACTCGCCAAAGTACATACATATATATAACCAGTGGATAAAAAGATGCAGAGAAGACGATGGCGCTGGATAGAACACACACTGCGGAAGCCAACTGAGAGTATTACACAACAGGCCCTTTTTGGAATCCCCAGGAGAAAAGACAAGGAGGAAGACCAAAGAGTTCTTGGAGAAGACAGATAGAAGCAGAGATAAAGATGATGGAGAAGACATGGAATGATCTTTAAAAAAATGGCAAGAAACAGAACGGCTTAGAAAGTGTTTGTTGAATACCGATGGTCCACTGGGAGTTGAAAGTGTTTGTTGAATACCAATGCTCCACAGTGAGCTGAAAGTGTTTATTGAATACCAATGCTCCACAGTGAGCTGAAAGTGTTTGTTGAATACCAACGCTCCACAGGGAGTTGAAAGTGTTTATTGAATACCAATGCTCCACAGTGAGCTGAAAATGTTTGTTGAATACCAACGCTCCACAGGGAGTTGAAAGTGTTTGTTGAATACCAATGCTCCACAGTGAGCTGAAAGTGTTTATTGAATACCAATGCTCCACAGTGAGCTGAAAGTGTTTGTTGAATACCAACGCTCCACAGAGAACTGAAAGTGTTTATTGAATACCAACGCTCCACAGGGAGCTGAAAGTGTTTATTGAATACCAACGCTCCACAGGAAACTGAAAGTGTTTATTGAATACCAACGCTCCACAGGGAACTGAAAGGAAGAAGAAGAGGATGACAGCATTTGAACCCGGCACCTTCATGTCCAGATGTCAACGTCTTGCCTCAAAATCACCCAAACCCCTGACTGGCCCATCTAATTCAAAATGTACATTTCGGAGACATTTTCTTTCTTCGTTTGAGACCATTATTACTGTCTTCTTGTTCCCTGCATAAAAGGCCAACGACATCGATAAAATAGCATCGACAATACATCTTCTCCTCAAAATAGCTGAAATGTAAATTTATGTAAGTCTATGTAAGTTTAAAACTCTTACCCTAAGATTAAAAAAAACCCTCCAAGTTATTTCTTTCAGTTCTATTACAGTTGACAGCCATCTTTGTCTCACGCGCTCTCGTGAGAAGCCTCAAAGAAAATTGACGAGCTGTCTGTCGAGGGGTGGGGCCAAAACAAAATTCCCGAGTGACTGGTACGCAATATCACGGTTGATCAAGGCGCAATTCTTTCCCTATTTCTGGCTGTTAGGGCAGTATAGGAAAGGCGGGATGAGTCTCGAAAGAAAGTACATGTCATTATGACGTCAGAGGGGAAAATATTCAGCTTCCGGTGACTGTGACGACAGAGAAGACCTCATAGGTTTAATGAGTCTTATTGTCTGGGGCACGTGGCATTATCGCACAGGCCAATCGGAATCAACCTCGGCTCATGACTCGAAATTGAGGATTTTAATAGAGTCGGTGTTGTAGAATAGGCGTATTAGAGTAGGGGTCGTAGAAAAGAAGTCATTACGTAGGGCTAGGCGAATAGGGGTCGCAGTTTAGGGGTCATCGAGTTATTGAATTATTAGCGGGTCATCATCACTGCACTCTGAACATGTCCATTTGTGCTCAGATCCCCTCCTCAGCAAGTCCCGCAGTGCCCAACGACGGACGACTCCAATTATGTGTTGGTTGATTAGTCTACTTATACGTGCACTTAGTTTCTCGTTTCTGGGTGCACCCATCTTAAATTCCATCTCTTTCATCCAAAGGAGTGACGTGGACTCATGGTTGATGAAGTCCTGTGTCCTTCCACTTCCCGGAGGGAATTTATGATGTCCGCCCGATCCATCGGTTGACCGCCCTCAACAATAGCGCAGCTAGCCAACCTGTCCGCTCTTTCATTTCCCGGTACTCTCTCATGTCCTATGACGTACACAAAGATGACCTTACGTAATTTTGACTTCTCAATGTCTCTACCCATTGCATTCGTACAGATCCTGCCTGCCCTTTTCTTATCATGCTCATCGAATCACTCAGTATACAGGCGTGGGTGTTTAGGGGTCGTAGAATAGAAGTCATTATGTACGGCTAGAGGAATAGGGGTCGCAGTTTAAGAGTCGTAGGTTAGTAGTCCGACTGTAGAGATCACAGAACTGGAGTCGTAAAGTAGGTGTAAAATAGACGTGTAGAGTAAGGGTCGAGAAGTAATAGAATGTAAGCGGTTCAAGAAGATAGACGTGGGTAGATGGGTAATATAAAATAGATAGTTGAATAGGATAAAATTGACAAGAGAAGTAATAAAATATTATTAGTTGAATAGGATATAATTGACAAGAGAAGTAATAAAATATTATTAGTTGAATAGGATAAAATTGACAAGAGAAGTAATAAAATATTATTAGTTGAATAGGATAAAATTGACAAGAGAAGTAATAAAATATTATTAGTTGAATAGGATATAATTGAGAAGAGAAGTAATAAAATATTATTAAAAAAATAGGATATAATTGACAAGAGAAGTAATAAAATATTAGATGAATAGGATATAATTGACAAGAGAAGTAATAAAATATTATTAGATGAATAGGATATAATTGACAAGAGAAGTAATAAAATATTATTAGATGAATAGGATATAATTGACAAGAGAAGTAATAACATATTATTAAATGAATAGGATATAATTGACAAGAGAAGTAATAACATATTATTAAATGAATAGGACATAAGATACTAGAGAAGTAATAGAATATTATTAGATGAATAGGACATAGGATACTAGAGAGGTAATAGAAAATTATTAGATGAATAGGAGATAGGATACTAGAGAGGTAATATAATATTATTAGATGAATAGGACAGAAGTGCGTACAGAAGTAATATAATGTAAATAGATGAATAAGACAGTAGTGAGTATAGAACTAATAGAATATAAATAGTTGAATATGAAATAATTGAGAATAGAAGCAATATAATATAATTAGTACAATTGAAATGTTATGGTGAGACTGAATCTAAATTGACTAGGGTTATTAAGAAGTAATGAAGTCTGAAGGTGATGTAATATTGGAATAGGAAAAGGGGAAACGAAATACGAAATTAGGAATAAGAGAATTGGAAAAACAGTAGAAAAAAGGTAAAAGTACAAAAGGAATACGGAAAAGATAGTAGGAATAAGGTAATTGAAATATAGGAATAGGAATAATGTAGCAGTAATTAAGGAGTTGGAAACATTAGAAATAAGGTAACAGTAATAAGGGAATAGGAATAAGGTAATGTGAATTAAGGAACATATATATGGGAATTATAGTAAGTTAATGGGAATAAGGTAGTGTGAATTAAGGAACATATATATGGGAATTATAGTAAGTTAATAGGAATAAGGTAGTGTGAATTAAGGAACATATATATGGGAATTATAGTAAGTTAATGGGAAAAAGGTAATGTGAATTAAGGAACATATATATGGGAATTATAGTAAGTTAATAGGAATAAGGTAATGTGAATTAAGGAACATATATATGGGAATTATAGTAAGTTAATAGGAATAAGGTAGTGTGAATTAAGGAACATATATATGGGAATTATAGTAAGTTAATAGGAATACGGTAGTGTGAATTAAGGAACATATATATGGGAATTATAGTAGGGTAATAGCCCAAACATCGTGATTGTTTCTACATAATATTGGTATAGTTTCTACATAACATATAATAAATTTATGACTTATATTGGCGAGTCTGGGAGACGATTAGCGAGAAGGTTTTTGTGAACTTCTACGAGATGTTCAACAGAATACTGGCACTCCAGTGTCTTCCCATTGCATCTCCCCAGACCACAAGGGCAAAGACAACATCCGTATCACTGGTATTGTCCTTTGTCACTCTGGCTACCGCAGCTGATTTGCTTTGGAGAATCGCCTCATAGTCCAGTATGGCTCGCAGACCCCACGAGGCATGAATGTATCACACTCGTACACATAGTTTCCTTTCGGCTACTCCTTCCCTTGTGCATAGCCTTCTCTACTGCCCATGTTTAGGCTCTTTAGTCCATCTACTATACCATGCTATTCATAGTTCTCCTCCACTAGTCCCCATTGAGACACTTCGGTGTTCCTCTATACGTCTTTTTTCTGTGCTACTTACCCCTCATATGTTTCTATTGCACCCCACTCTCAGACATCTCACTCTTTCCGCCTTTTGAGCACCTGTTATTCTACTGTTCTATTCTTTCTCCTTTGTGTTTGCACACTGACCCCGGTGTGAACTCCTCTGGTTATATGTGCGTTATGCGTACATTTCTACACATATATTATTGTCCCCGTATGGATGTGCACATGCATGTATGTGTTCATATCAATGGGTATTGGTATATATATATATATATATATATATATATATATATATATACATGCATGTATGTGTGTGCTTGTTTGTATGTATATATATGTATGTGTATGTATATTTATATATGTATGTTGATATGTATAGGTATGTGCATGTCTGTTTGTACGTGTATATATGTATACACGCATCTGTGTGTGTGTATACATGTGTTTATGGGCCCTTAGATACTTTCAGACATTGTCAGTGTCTTTGCAGTCGAGGTAACCTAGACAGCGTCCCCCCCCCCCCACTCGTGTATTTTTAGAACCCTTCACCTGACCTGAGGGTATAATTACAGCTACACCCGTGTGACTCGCCCTTTTCCCGTTCTGACCACGGTCCATGACACAGGGAAGTCATTTTTCTTTTCTTTAACTAATTTCGATTTTTTTATATTGGTTTTTTTGTTACTAGTTAGCTATGAAGGGTTTGTTTTATTTACTTACATATCTGTGTGTGCGTGTTGTTTCTTTGTTCCTGCTGAAGACCTATTGAGCCGAAACGTCCTTCAAATCTGTGTCGTCTACTAATCACGTAAAGCTTTTACCATACCATTTTTCTATTTTTTTTTTCAATTTTCCCTAAGGTAGTAGGGATAAGGTAGTGTGAATTAAGGAACACATATATGGGAATTATAGTAAGGTAGTAGGGATAAGGTAGTGTGAATTAAGGAACACATATATGGGAATTATAGTAAGGTAGTAGGAATAAGGTAGTGTGAATTAAGGAACACATATATGGGAATTATATTAAGGTAGTAAGGATAAAGTAGTGTGAACTAAGGAACACATATATGGGAATTATAGTAAGGTAGTAGGAATAAGGTAGTGTGAATTAAGGGACACATATATGGGAATTATAGTAAGGTAGTAGGAATAAGGTAGTGTGAATTAAGGAACACATATATGGGAATTATAGTAAGATAATAGGGATAAAGTAGTGTGAATTAAGGAACACATATATGGGAATTATAGTAAAGTAGTAGGAATAAAGTAGTGTGAATTAAGGAACACATATATGGGAATTATAGTAAGGTAGTAGGGATAAGGTAGTGTGAATTAAGGAACACATATATGGGAATTATAGTAAGGTAGTAGGAATAAAGTAGTGTGAATTAAGGAACACATATATGGGAATTATAGTAAGGTAGTAGGGATAAGGTAGTGTGAATTAAGGAACACATATATGGGAATTATAGTAAGGTAGTAGGAATAAGGTAGTGTGAATTAAGGAACACATATATGGGAATTATAGTAAGGTAGTAGGAATAAGGTAGTGTGAATTAAGGAACACATATATGGGAATTATAGTAAGGTAGTAGGGATAAGGTAGTGTGAATTAAGAGACACTTATATGGGAATTATAGTAAAGTAGTAGGAATAAGGTAGTGTGAATTAAGGGACACATATATGGGAATTATAGTAAGGTAGTAGGAATAAGGTAGTGTGAATTAAGGAACACATATATGGGAATTATAGTAAGGTAGTAGGGATAAGGTAGTGTGAATTAAGGGACACATATATGGGAATTATAGTAAGGTAGTAGGGATAAGGTAGTGTGAATTAAGGGACATATATATGGTAATTATAGTAAGGTAGTAGGAATAAGGTAGTGTGAAGTAAGGAACACATATATGGGAATTATAGTAAGGTAGTAGGGAAGTAGTATAGCAGGAAGGATATGGTTAGTATTTAGGTGCTAAATTAACAAAGATATATAGTAGGTGCGCGGCGCACCTAATGTACACCAGAGACAAGGGGAGTTAACCATGACCGCTCGTGTTGGGATGTTGACCTCTAGTCCCGGTGACCCGGAAGTGACCTGTTTATGTCTGGTATAGGCTGACATTGGAGTTCTTTATGTACTTGATCGATAGTGATAGGTTAGTAGATTATACAACATCAATAAAAACAATCAATATAAAACAGAAGACAAAGATATATTTTATTCTTTTATTATCTCAATAGGTGTATAACATACAGTGGATATTATATAACATTACAAAAATATTTAGTACACGAAGTAAATATATAGTACACGGATAACATTTATTTATAGCTATGTAGTTGGTGTCGGCTTAGCTCTATGTCATAAATGAATCATAAGTGGTGAAACTGTTAGAGATTGCTGGGTAGTCTAAGCTGGTAGTGTAAAGAGTTAAATATCTAAAGGTGTAGTCGAGACGTTATCATCAGCTACCTTTCTTTTTATATAGAAATAGGAAAGAGCATTTCTTGTTTGACTGTAGGAAAATATAGAATTATTTAAGACTTTGAAACCTACATTTTTCCCACCCTTAGCCTTTTGCGTGGCGAGAACCTCTAAAAACATATCTTTATCTAATTTGTTGTGTTGCTTGCTTAACCCTTTACAGCTGATTTTATCGTAATCCCCACTACAATGGTACGTCTTACTACATAAGCTAACAAGAGCCGTCCCTTCGTACTCTAGTTTAAAAAGACCGGGCGTTCGTTTGGTGTACGCTTTAACACCCTTACAGTTTATACAGTCTGTCTTGCTAATATGCTCATCGCAAAACTCGGCGGGAAACCAGTCTTTATATACGCTATTAAACTCAGCCCGCAGCCCTGACTTAACTATATCCTCCAACTTAGGTGCACTTAAAGCCAAGTATAAACTATCAGTATCTGTTTCACATAACTGAAAGTTAGACCTATCCACAAACTTATCTAAGAACTCGAAATAAAAATCTAACATACGAAGTTTTGCATATTGATACACGAAGAAACCGATTTGTAGGGGTAAGTCCCAAACCGTTTTCTTTTTCTCCATCTCAATTTCAAAAAGATCCTCCCCTATTTCAGTCATCTTTTTAAACCGGGAACTATTTATCATTTTTGATATCTCATCCCCCTGAACATACGAGACAGCGCTATGATTGGCCTTATTGGTTAGAGTCTTCCCATAGGCTGAGTTTCCTAAGAGCTTCATCGTATCGCTTACTATAGATTGATTTTCGCCTAGATCACCAGCCCTCCTAGCGTCAGAAACCATTTCACCAAACCTTTTAAAACAACTAGACGGTTGATATTCTATCACTTGATAAATTTTTGTTACCTTTAGCCCATGATCTAAATACCATTTTAACAGTGGTGTTGCCAACAAAATTTTTTCCCCGACATAACTACCGATTAGGGTGCGACGAGGGGTTGACAACAAGTTATGTTTGAGGGCATATTCACCCATAAACGGTCCAATATCGTCACGCGTGACGTCAATATTTTTGAAAATTGGAGTCATCTCACTGAAATGGTCCTTCAGGCGGTCGGGGACGTGTAGATCACATTCCACTAAACCAAAACATGTCCCATCTGAAACAGAAGTCAGAATCTGTTTATCACTAAGAGGGAGCCCTTCTTTAGAGTAAGAGGGTCTAGCTCGAGGGATGGCTTTAGAAAGGAAAGCCCTAATGCTTGGGTCAGACTTTTTCAGAGCCTGCCACTCACATTCCCACATAACTTCTACTGGGACTTTGACCTCCTCAGTTAGATAGGTGTGTATCTCACATGTTTTTTCAAACAGATCGAACAAGGGCTTATTATTAACAGGGTTTCTATCTTTATCTTTGGTGAGGGGACAGTCTTTGTGACCATGGTACAAACAACCATGAAAATTATAGCCTCTTCTATTGGATTTATCCCACCCATCCACAGGGATATTTCTATCACCTAAGCGAAACTCCCTCCCATTAAACTGAGTTTTCAACTCCACCCCTTTCTGGTGGGCGACCCACGTTAGCCACTCTCTACTTTGTTGGACATAATAGTTATTTTTTTCGACCCTAAACCCGGTCTCCATTCTTCTAATAATTGGGTAATCTGTTGGCATTGGGTTCATCAGAGCCCAAAGATACAACGCGTTGGCATCGTAACCTTGGATGGATTTGACTACCTTTCCGCCCCTAATAAGCGTTTTGCCTACCTCGTGATACCTATGGAAAATTATAGAGGGACCCCCGACGATATTATCTCTAAGCATTGTGTGTAGACTCCCCTGTTTGCTCGAACATAAACTAAACATTACACCCCTATCAACGGTCTTAAAAAGATACTTTAAACAAACACCCGGAACCGAAATGGCGTCTTTAAAACAGTCCACACCCCGCTCCCCATAAAAGCGAACCTGCTGCTCCAAGGCTTGAAGGAAAGGAACTACATCTTTGTTATTATACCAAACCAAAAAGTCCCTAATGGTCGTCATCTTATTGTCCTTCCAGACCTTTTTACACAGAGCATATTCATCCTTGGAAATGTTGGCATTTTTTAACGACGAATGAAATGCTTCGTGTGGGGGTAACTCTGTCTCATTCAACTTGTTTAAATCCGTTATGTACTCGTAACAGAAAACACCCTTTGTCTCCTCTACTTTATAAGCTGCCAGATATTTACTATAGCTGAAACCTGGTGCTAGATAGTTTACTATATCTAAGAATTTTAGATTCTGTGTTGCAACACACATAAAGTTATTGTTTCTTTTAACTATAAACTTGAACGGTTTTGCTACTTTGTAGTCTACTTCCATTTTATCTTCCGCTTCTTCGATAACATCGGCTTCTTCTTCTTCTTCCATACTATCACCTTCTTCGTCCACTTGTGGAGTGGAATCCATGAAGTGCTTTATTAAATAAGGTTTAATGACGTTGATGTCATATTTCCCCGAGTTAAACCCTATCACTGGAAGCTCTTTTAAATACTCATTAAACTTAGCTATTAGCTTGTGTTTGTTCAGATCATGAAGTTGAGTAAAAATACTTTCAAACCGATCTCGCAACAACGAGTATGCCTTATCAGCGATACCAGTGAGGTAATCAACCATCTGACTAACTAAAACCGGCGGGTCACCCTTGGTTATGAAGCATTTTGGGGCCTCCCACCCGGGGACATTTGACGCTATAGAGCAGGAGAGGGGGACGTGTTTAGCTACAAAGGTAGTCGAGTGCGTCTCTTTGGGAACATTCCTACTATCAAAGTAACATTCATAATCGAATGTCGCCCTGAATGGGTAAATAAAAGACTCTGGACTACTAATCCCTTCAGCGCTGATCGCATCCCATACACTTTCAGGTGAAGCGTAAACACCACCCTTATATGTCTCTACAGCCATATCCCCAGTGCAAGTTTTTTCATGCTTATCCATACGCCAAAACTCTTTCCACAATTTCCCACATTTTCCACAAGAAAAGCTTTTACTAGCCCTGGAAAGATCGTTTATATAAAAGAAGTGATTTTTGTAAAGTAAAAGACGGAGAGTTTCACTATAACGACTGCCACTTCTCAGGACAATACGCAAGGCTTGTTCAGAATCAAACTCAAAAATATCTATGTTTATTGAAAAACAATTTTCTAAGAGAGGCATTTCGGCAAGAGTTACACCGTGAAAGCTACTTAACGTTATAGACGGGTTAAACTGTTTGAAAAGTAGTCTTGAAGCCTTCCTAACATCAGTATTTGAAGTGCCTCGATGGATAGCTAGACAACGGAAGAAGCAGAGATTATCATTGTAAACTTTGGAATTAGAGTCGGTTTGAAGGATATTAATACCGTGGTTCGAAACAATGTAGGGTGGGATATCTATCAGACACCCTATAGGATAATCTTGAAGTTTATATATGTAAACACTCGTACTGACTAATGCTTCTAAGGTATATTTGGTTGTCTCCCTGTTTTTGTCTGCATAACCTAATATATCACTTTCATTTAATCTATCAACAAATATTTCAAAGTCATTTCTGTTGTTAACTAACAAGGGTTTGTCTAACCCCGTCGCGTTATTTGAGCTTGCGTGAAAGTAACGCAGCCCCTGTGTCTCTCTATGTCTTAAAACTAGATGATGACTATAATTCACCTTGAAACGCTTTTTCTGGCCTTGGAAGATTGGGTTTACAAGAGTCTTCCAATCTATAGGATTATCAGGCTGATGAAATATAGTATACGTCTCCATGTATTTGTTCCTACGTTCATGTGTTCTAATAGCTAACCAGTTGTTCTTATATATCTTCCTAATATCTTGAGGTAACTTATTTAAAGAGTCGGCTTCATTAATAAGTCTTGGTCTCTTTGAGGGCTCTTGAGTCGAACTCTTTACTGCCCGCTTGCGTGAGGTTGTCGATACTTGTGGACGTGCTAGTGATGCAGGAACTACTGATACAAAAGATGCAGGATGCTCTGTCTTGATATGTTTGGCAAGATTGTCAGCTCTATTATAAACTCGTTCACAAACATCACATTTGTATTCCTGACACCCCATGTACACTAGCAACGTGTCGTTTTACGATCCGGCTCCGGGTGAAAGTTTTGGAGCAGAGATGACAAGTGTTAGACATCTGTAGAAAAGAAATTGAAACATTACAACTAAAGAGTAGAGAACAGTAAACATTACAAGAGAAGAAAATAATAGCAGTAAACAATGAGTTTCACAAACTAACGAAACTAAGTTACAAAAATAACACATGCATACTAAAAAAGCAACTTATCGAAAATAGGTTACTGAAGTAACATACTATAATATTAAAGAACTAAGATCACACTTACTTTTTATGTGTCTGAAGGCACGAAACACATCCATCGTCAAGAACTGTAAGCGAAAGTCTGATTACAAGCTTCTCAGATATATACACTTGAAACCCCAGAAGTGTTACTAAAAATAGAACTGACCTCTGAGGCAATACCGGATGTGTTACTAAAAATAGTTTTTGACCGCTGACGCAATGCCCGCTTTATTTTAGATATCCCCATTGCAAAAATTTACATTAAAAACCACTTTTAGGATTTTACCCCCTTATCGTTTTTTTAGGGTTACGCCCATGAAATCGGTAAAAATCGTAAATTTTCACTCTAGGCATACCCCAAACTTTATTTTAGACATCCCCACACCAAAGATTTACATTAAAAACCACTTTTAGGATTTTACCCCCGGACAATTTTTAGGGTTACGCCCATGGAATCGATAAAAATCGTAAATTTATCACGTAGGCTTACCTAAAACTTTATTTTAGACATCCCCACACCAAAAATTAACTCAAAAATCACTTTTTAAATTGTTACCCCCCTTAAAATTTTTGAGGGTTACGCCCCTGAAAGTGATAAAAAATTGAAATATAACCTCAAGGCATACCTCCCACATAATTTTTGACACCCCTACATATCAAATTCCATCAAAAAAAACAACAAAAAGCTAGTAGTATAGGTGGCTGTGAACCCATTTAAAAGTGCACGTACTTGCACCGAAACTGCACCAAAACTGCACGAGAAGTAGTATGTTCGGGTGTGTTCACAGCCACCTATACTACTAGCTTTTTGTTGTTTTTTTTTATGGAATTTGATATGTAGGGGTGTCAAAAATTATGTGGGAGGTATGCCTTGAGGTTATGTTTCAATTTTTTATCACTTTCAGGGGCGTAACCCTCAAAAATTTTAAGGGGGGTAACAATTTAAAAAGTGATTTTTGAGTTAATTTTTGGTGTGGGGATGTCTAAAATAAAGTTTTAGGTAAGCCTACGTGATAAATTTACGATTTTTATCGATTCCATGGGCGTAACCCTAAAAAATGGTCCGGGGGTAAAATCCTAAAAGTGGTTTTTAATGTAAATCTTTGGTGTGGGGATGTCTAAAATAAAGTTTGGGGTATGCCTAGAGTGAAAATTTATGATTTTTACCGATTTCATGGGCGTAACCCTCAAAAAACGATAAGGGGGTAAAATCCTAAAAGTGGTTTTTAATGTAAATTTTTGCAATGGGGATATCTAAAATAAAGCGGGCATTGCGTCAGCGGTCAAAAACTATTTTTAGTAACACATCCGGTATTGCCTCAGAGGTCAGTTCTATTTTTAGTAACACTTCTGGGGTTTCAAGTGTATATATCTGAGAAGCTTGTAATCAGACTTTCGCTTACAGTTCTTGACGATGGATGTGTTTCGTGCCTTCAGACACATAAAAAGTAAGTGTGATCTTAGTTCTTTAATATTATAGTATGTTACTTCAGTAACCTATTTTCGATAAGTTGCTTTTTTAGTATGCATGTGTTATTTTTGTAACTTAGTTTCGTTAGTTTGTGAAACTCATTGTTTACTGCTATTATTTTCTTCTCTTGTAATGTTTACTGTTCTCTACTCTTTAGTTGTAATGTTTCAATTTCTTTTCTACAGATGTCTAACACTTGTCATCTCTGCTCCAAAACTTTCACCCGGAGCCGGATCGTAAAACGACACGTTGCTAGTGTACATGGGGTGTCAGGAATACAAATGTGATGTTTGTGAACGAGTTTATAATAGAGCTGACAATCTTGCCAAACATATCAAGACAGAGCATCCTGCATCTTTTGTATCAGTAGTTCCTGCATCACTAGCACGTCCACAAGTATCGACAACCTCACGCAAGCGGGCAGTAAAGAGTTCGACTCAAGAGCCCTCAAAGAGACCAAGACTTATTAATGAAGCCGACTCTTTAAATAAGTTACCTCAAGATATTAGGAAGATATATAAGAACAACTGGTTAGCAATTAGAACACATGAACGTAGGAACAAATACATGGAGACGTATACTATATTTCATCAGCCTGATAATCCTATAGATTGGAAGACTCTTGTAAACCCAATCTTCCAAGGCCAGAAAAAGCGTTTCAAGGTGAATTATAGTCATCATCTAGTTTTAAGACATAGAGAGACACAGGGGCTGCGTTACTTTCACGCAAGCTCAAATAACGCGACGGGGTTAGACAAACCCTTGTTAGTTAACAACAGAAATGACTTTGAAATATTTGTTGATAGATTAAATGAAAGTGATATATTAGGTTATGCAGACAAAAACAGGGAGACAACCAAATATACCTTAGAAGCATTAGTCAGTACGAGTGTTTACATATATAAACTTCAAGATTATCCTATAGGGTGTCTGATAGATATCCCACCCTACATTGTTTCGAACCACGGTATTAATATCCTTCAAACCGACTCTAATTCCAAAGTTTACAATGATAATCTCTGCTTCTTCCGTTGTCTAGCTATCCATCGAGGCACTTCAAATACTGATGTTAGGAAGGCTTCAAGACTACTTTTCAAACAGTTTAACCCGTCTATAACGTTAAGTAGCTTTCACGGTGTAACTCTTGCCGAAATGCCTCTCTTAGAAAATTGTTTTTCAATAAACATAGATATTTTTGAGTTTGATTCTGAACAAGCCTTGCGTATTGTCCTGAGAAGTGGCAGTCGTTATAGTGAAACTCTCCGTCTTTTACTTTACAAAAATCACTTCTTTTATATAAACGATCTTTCCAGGGCTAGTAAAAGCTTTTCTTGTGGAAAATGTGGGAAATTGTGGAAAGAGTTTTGGCGTATGGATAAGCATGAAAAAACTTGCACTGGGGATATGGCTGTAGAGACATATAAGGGTGGTGTTTACGCTTCACCTGAAAGTGTATGGGATGCGATCAGCGCTGAAGGGATTAGTAGTCCAGAGTCTTTTATTTACCCATTCAGGGCGACATTCGATTATGAATGTTACTTTGATAGTAGGAATGTTCCCAAAGAGACGCACTCGACTACCTTTGTAGCTAAACACGTCCCCCTCTCCTGCTCTATAGCGTCAAATGTCCCCGGGTGGGAGGCCCCAAAATGCTTCATAACCAAGGGTGACCCGCCGGTTTTAGTTAGTCAGATGGTTGATTACCTCACTGGTATCGCTGATAAGGCATACTCGTTGTTGCGAGATCGGTTTGAAAGTATTTTTACTCAACTTCATGATCTGAACAAACACAAGCTAATAGCTAAGTTTAATGAGTATTTAAAAGAGCTTCCAGTGATAGGGTTTAACTCGGGGAAATATGACATCAACGTCATTAAACCTTATTTAATAAAGCACTTCATGGATTCCACTCCACAAGTGGACGAAGAAGGTGATAGTATGGAAGAAGAAGAAGAAGCCGATGTTATCGAAGAAGCGGAAGATAAAATGGAAGTAGACTACAAAGTAGCAAAACCGTTCAAGTTTATAGTTAAAAGAAACAATAACTTTATGTGTGTTGCAACACAGAATCTAAAATTCTTAGATATAGTAAACTATCTAGCACCAGGTTTCAGCTATAGTAAATATCTGGCAGCTTATAAAGTAGAGGAGACAAAGGGTGTTTTCTGTTACGAGTACATAACGGATTTAAACAAGTTGAATGAGACAGAGTTACCCCCACACGAAGCATTTCATTCGTCGTTAAAAAATGCCAACATTTCCAAGGATGAATATGCTCTGTGTAAAAAGGTCTGGAAGGACAATAAGATGACGACCATTAGGGACTTTTTGGTTTGGTATAATAACAAAGATGTAGTTCCTTTCCTTCAAGCCTTGGAGCAGCAGGTTCGCTTTTATGGGGAGCGGGGTGTGGACTGTTTTAAAGACGCCATTTCGGTTCCGGGTGTTTGTTTAAAGTATCTTTTTAAGACCGTTGATAGGGGTGTAATGTTTAGTTTATGTTCGAGCAAACAGGGGAGTCTACACACAATGCTTAGAGATAATATCGTCGGGGGTCCCTCTATAATTTTCCATAGGTATCACGAGGTAGGCAAAACGCTTATTAGGGGCGGAAAGGTAGTCAAATCCATCCAAGGTTACGATGCCAACGCGTTGTATCTTTGGGCTCTGATGAACCCAATGCCAACAGATTACCCAATTATTAGAAGAATGGAGACCGGGTTTAGGGTCGAAAAAAATAACTATTATGTCCAACAAAGTAGAGAGTGGCTAACGTGGGTCGCCCACCAGAAAGGGGTGGAGTTGAAAACTCAGTTTAATGGGAGGGAGTTTCGCTTAGGTGATAGAAATATCCCTGTGGATGGGTGGGATAAATCCAATAGAAGAGGCTATAATTTTCATGGTTGTTTGTACCATGGTCACAAAGACTGTCCCCTCACCAAAGATAAAGATAGAAACCCTGTTAATAATAAGCCCTTGTTCGATCTGTTTGAAAAAACATGTGAGATACACACCTATCTAACTGAGGAGGTCAAAGTCCCAGTAGAAGTTATGTGGGAATGTGAGTGGCAGGCTCTGAAAAAGTCTGACCCAGGCATTAGGGCTTTCCTTTCTAAAGCCATCCCTCGAGCTAGACCCTCTTACTCTAAAGAAGGGCTCCCTCTTAGTGATAAACAGATTCTGACTTCTGTTTCAGATGGGACATGTTTTGGTTTAGTGGAATGTGATCTACACGTCCCCGACCGCCTGAAGGACCATTTCAGTGAGATGACTCCAATTTTCAAAAATATTGACGTCACGCGTGACGATATTGGACCGTTTATGGGTGAATATGCCCTCAAACATAACTTGTTGTCAACCCCTCGTCGCACCCTAATCGGTAGTTATGTCGGGGAAAAAATTTTGTTGGCAACACCACTGTTAAAATGGTATTTAGATCATGGGCTAAAGGTAACAAAAATTTATCAAGTGATAGAATATCAACCGTCTAGTTGTTTTAAAAGGTTTGGTGAAATGGTTTCTGACGCTAGGAGGGCTGGTGATCTAGGCGAAAATCAATCTATAGTAAGCGATACGATGAAGCTCTTAGGAAACTCAGCCTATGGGAAGACTCTAACCAATAAGGCCAATCATAGCGCTGTCTCGTATGTTCAGGGGGATGAGATATCAAAAATGATAAATAGTTCCCGGTTTAAAAAGATGACTGAAATAGGGGAGGATCTTTTTGAAATTGAGATGGAGAAAAAGAAAACGGTTGGGACTTACCCCTACAAATCGGTTTCTTCGTGTATCAATATGCAAAACTTCGTATGTTAGATTTTTATTTCGAGTTCTTAGATAAGTTTGTGGATAGGTCTAACTTTCAGTTATGTGAAACAGATACTGATAGTTTATACTTGGCTTTAAGTGCACCTAAGTTGGAGGATATAGTTAAGTCAGGGCTGCGGGCTGAGTTTAATAGCGTATATAAAGACTGGTTTCCCGCCGAGTTTTGCGATGAGCATATTAGCAAGACAGACTGTATAAACTGTAAGGGTGTTAAAGCGTACACCAAACGAACGCCCGGTCTTTTTAAACTAGAGTACGAAGGGACGGCTCTTGTTAGCTTATGTAGTAAGACGTACCATTGTAGTGGGGATTACGATAAAATCAGCTGTAAAGGGTTAAGCAAGCAACACAACAAATTAGATAAAGATATGTTTTTAGAGGTTCTCGCCACGCAAAAGGCTAAGGGTGGGAAAAATGTAGGTTTCAAAGTCTTAAATAATTCTATATTTTCCTACAGTCAAACAAGAAATGCTCTTTCCTATTTCTATATAAAAAGAAAGGTAGCTGATGATAACGTCTCGACTACACCTTTAGATATTTAACTCTTTACACTACCAGCTTAGACTACCCAGCAATCTCTAACAGTTTCACCACTTATGATTCATTTATGACATAGAGCTAAGCCGACACCAACTACATAGCTATAAATAAATGTTATCCGTGTACTATATATTTACTTCGTGTACTAAATATTTTTGTAATGTTATATAATATCCACTGTATGTTATACACCTATTGAGATAATAAAAGAATAAAATATATCTTTGTCTTCTGTTTTATATTGATTGTTTTTATTGATGTTGTATAATCTACTAACCTATCACTATCGATCAAGTACATAAAGAACTCCAATGTCAGCCTATACCAGACATAAACAGGTCACTTCCGGGTCACCGGGACTAGAGGTCAACATCCCGACATGAGCGGTCATGGTTAACTCCCCTTGTCTCTCATGTACATTAGGTGCGCCGCGCACCTACTATATATCTTTGTTAATTTAGCACCTAAATACTAACCATATCCTTCCTGCTATACTACTTAGGGATAAGGTAGTGTGAATTAAGGAACACATATATGGGAATTATAGTAAGGTAGTATGGATAAGGTAGTGTGAATTAAGGAACAGATATATGGGAATTATAGTAAGGTAGTAGGGATAAGGTAGTGTGAATTAAGGGACACATATATGGGAATTATTGTAAAGTAGTAGGAATAAGGTAGTGTGAATTAAGGAACACATATATGGGAATTATAGTAAGGTAGTAGGGATAAGGTAGTGTGAATTAAGGAACACATATATGGGAATTATAGTAAGGTAGTAGGAATAAGGTAGTGTGAATTAAGGAACACATATATGGGAATTATAGTAAGGTAGTAGGGATAACTAACATTAAAACAAATAACAGCAGTGTTACAACTAAGAACAGCAAAATCTTCTCAACATTCTTTTATGGTGGAGAAATATGGACATTTGACAAGAAAACAGAACAGAAATTTAAAGCCTTTGAAATGTGGATATATAGAAGAATAGGTAGAATTGGATGGAAGGAAAAGAAAACAAACGATGAAGTCATAAAACAACTAAAAATGAAAAGAGAACTAATAAACACAATTCAAACAAGACAAATGAGATTTTTGAGGCATGCTAAAAGACACAACAGCCTACTAAATGTAATATTGGAAGGAAAAATACAAGGTAAAAGAGGCAGACCAAGACTAACATGGACGAGTAACATCAAAAGATGGACCAGTCAGCCTATGTCAACCTGCACCATCAAAGCAAGAGACGGAGTGGAATGGCGCTCTATAGTAGCCAACCTTCGTTGTGGAGACGGCACTCGATGATGATGAGTGGAAATAATGGTCTCACATTGAGCACATTGAATGCTGTCAAGCAAGGATTTGGTATTGTTCCGACCCTAACAAAAATCTTCTTAGCTGTTCTATTGTTCTTATCTATTCTATTGTTTTTGACTGTACTGTTGTTCTTCGCTGTTCTATTGTTCTTGATTTTTATATTATTATTCACTGTTCTATATTTCTTCACTATTCTATTGTTCTTTACTGTTTTATTGTTCTTCACTGTTCTATTGTTCTTCGCAGTTCTATTGTTCTTCTCTGTTATATTGTTCTTCGCTGTTCTATTGTTCCTCGATGTTCTATTGATCTTCTCTGTTCTATTGTTCTTCGCTGTTCTATTGTTCTTCTCTGTTCTATTGTTCTTCTCTGTTCTATTGCTCTTCGCTGTTCTATTGTTCTTCGCTGTTCTATTGTTCTTCGCTGTTTTATTGTTCTTCGCTGTTCTATTGTTCCTCGATGTTCGACTGTTCTTCACTGTTCTATTGTTCTTCTCTTTTCTATTGTTCTTCTCTGTTCTATTGCTCTTCGCTGTTCTATTGTTCTTCTCTTTTCTATTGTTCTTCTCTGTTCTATTGTTCTTCTCTGTTCTATTGTTCTTCTCTGTTCTATTGTTCTTCTCTGTTCTATTGTTCTTCTCTGTTCTATTGCTCTTCACTGTTCTATTGTTCTTCTCTGTTCTATTGTTCTTCTCTGTTCTATTGTTCTTCGCTGTTCTATTGTTCTTCTCTGTTCTATTGTTCTTCTCTGTTCTATTGTTCTTCTCTGTTCTATTGCTCTTCGCTGTTCTATTGTTCTTCGCTGTTCTATTGTTCTTCGCTGTTTTATTGTTCTTCGCTGTTCTATTGTTCCTCGATGTTCGACTGTTCTTCACTGTTCTATTGTTCTTCTCTTTTCTATTGTTCTTCTCTGTTCTATTGCTCTTCGCTGTTCTATTGTTCTTCTCTTTTCTATTGTTCTTCTCTGTTCTATTGTTCTTCTCTGTTCTATTGTTCTTCTCTGTTCTATTGTTCTTCTCTGTTCTATTGTTCTTCTCTGTTCTATTGCTCTTCACTGTTCTATTGTTCTTCTCTGTTCTATTGTTCTTCTCTGTTCTATTGTTCTTCTCTGTTCTATTGTTCTTCGCTGTTCTATTGTTCTTCTCTGTTCTATTGTTCTTCTCTGTTCTATTGCTCTTCACTGTTCTATTGTTCTTCACTGTTCTATTGTTCTTCGTTGTTCTATTGTTCTTCTCTGTTCTACTGTTCTTCACTGTTCTATTGTTCTTCGCTGTTCTATTGTTCTTCTCTGTTCTATTGTTCTTCTCTGTTCTATTGTTCTTCGCTGTTCTATTGTTCTTCTCTGTTCTATTGTTCTTCACTGTTCTACTGTTCTTCACTGTTCTATTGTTCTTCGCTGTTCTATTGTTCTTCTCTGTTCTATTGTTCTTCGCTGTTCTATTGTTCTTCTCTGTTCTACTGTTCTATTGTTCTTCGCTGTTCTATTGTTCTTCTCTGTTCTATTGTTCTTCACTGTTCTATTGTTCTTAGCTGTTCTATTGTTCTTCTCTGTTCTATTGTTCTTCGCTGTTCTATTGTTCTTTTCTGTTCTATTGTTCTTCGCTGTTCTATTGTTCTTCTCTGTTCTATTGTTCATCGCTTTTCTATTGTATATGAAAATAAAGAAATACAACTAAATTAGTAAGATTAATGAAGTAAGATTAACGAAGTAAGATTAAGAATGTAAGAATAGTGAAGTAGGAGCATGTAAGTGAATGTAATGCGAGAGGGTTATGAAAGAATAAATAATACAGGAAGCCGATTCAGTTCATATTAAAATAGGGCAATATTTTGGTATTGTGTGTTGATATCGCAGAACAGTGGCGTCAAAATTAAAACTGATACATCTGAGATAGGTCACATAAGATAACAGCAACACGGCGGAGGCAGAAAATAAAAACACAAAACTGGAGATTTGTTGTAACAATTCAACATCCTTGAACGCCAACCCGTTGAGGCAGGCTTGCTAGTCACAGCATTGGAGTTTAATGAAGGGGAAAAAGGGGGTTGGGTGGATTGGGGGAGATCAATAGCGATAAAATTGCTGCGATTGGTTAATCGATACAATGTCAAGGCCGTCTGTTGTTAGGGGAGATAATTGCCGAATAGACAAACTGATACTGTTATTATTATTACTACAACTCGATACAACCAGTCAGAAATGACTGTTATAATAAAAGGGGTGAGAGGTCGACGCTTTTATTTTAATGGTTTGTTTCTAGTGGGGTTCTCACATTATTGAGATAATTGTTCTGATAGCAATAATATACGATGTATAGAAAAGTGGAATTGTATCGTTTTGTAAAGTAATACATTATACTGTATAGCTGTGTAGAGTAGTAGAATAGTGTTTTTATTAACAATAGTAGAATTGTGTTGTTATGTAGAGTAGTAGAATTGTTGTGTTATGTAGAGTAGTATAAATGCATCGTCATGTAGAGTAGTAGAATAGTGTTTTTATTAACAATAGTAGAATTGTTAATAAAAACACTATTGTTATGTAACTTCCGGTGTGTGACTGTGCTGGCAACACGACACAATTTTCGATGGGAGTCAAATTTAAGTTATAAGTGAATTTCAATGCCCGTAGAAACAGAAATTCAAGCGTTCTTGTGCTATTTCAAATGGATTTTATATGTGATTTATATAGTTTGTGCGAATAGTACCTTACAACATTGTGCTATTAGATATTACGATCACGAACGAAAATGTCAAAAAGCGGGAAATCTACAACAACACAAAGAAAACAATCAGAACGTTTAATAGGCACTTGGAACATCTGCGGATTAGGGGATAAAAGTACAGAAATAGTTGAATTTATGAAGAAAAGGAATATAAAAATCTTAGGATTAGCTGACACAAGGAAGAGAGGTAAAGTCATTAAAGAAATACACCAAAGCTACACACTCGTCACGAGCGGAATTAACAACATGGCGGAAGTAAACAAACACGGAGTCGGTTTCATTATCGAAAGTAATACTGCCAAAAATATACTAGAAATAGATTACATCTCGGAAAGAATTATAAGTATCAAATTAGCAGAAAAAGGAGGAAATACCACTTATATTCAAACATATGCTCCATGCAACGACACATATAGTGAGGACAGCAAACAAGAATATTTTGATGAACTATCAGCCACAATAAATAAAGTCAAAGACACAGAGAAATTGTTTGTACTAGGAGATTTCAACGGTAGAGTAGGACAAAGGAGAACACCATGGGAATTATACCTAGGACCATTTAGTGACATTAGAACAGAGTGTAACAGTAACGGTGAACACCTACTAAATATTTGTGCAGAACATGATCTTTATATAACAAACACGTTTAATCAGCACAATCATAACCAAATACTCACTTGGTATAAATGGAATGACACGGACAAGGCCTCCCAAATCGATTTTATTTTGACTAGAAGACATCAAAGGAGGGACATAACAGACTCAAGATCTATACCAAATGCAATATTAGATACAGACCATAAGCCTGTTTTACTATGGCAGAAAAAATGGGTTAGGAAACAACAGATGACAAGACCTCAAGCACAAAGAATCGATCTAAAAGCAATAAAGAATGGAAACATACAAAAGAAATAGAAGAATCCGTAACCAACAAATACCAAACCCGAATACAACCTACAAACATAGAAGAAGCATGGAAACAGTTTAAAGAAGGTTTAATAGAGTCAACACAAGAGAAATGCGGTCTGAAAAATATAGGAAAGAGCAGAAAGAAACTTACAAGATGGTGGAATGAAGTAGTAAAATCAGCAGTGAAACACAAGAAAGACAAGTATAAAACGTGGCAGAAGACAAAAACAACAGAAGACTACAATCACTATAGACAAGCCAGAAATGATAGCAAAAAGATCCTAGAACAAACAAAAGCAGACTCATGGAAAGCATTTGGTGAAGAATTAGCAAAAACATGTAGAGAAGAACCCAGAGAATTTTTCAAAAGTGTAAAAGCAATGAGAGTAAGAAATAATGATTATAACCCAACCACTATAATAAACGACAAGAAAGGTAGACCAATCAGCAGCAGGAAAAACATAATAATCAGATGGAGAGAATACTTTAAGGAATTATTAAACCAGGGAAATACAAACGGAAATACAGAGTTTAAATATAGGCAGTATGATGAACAGGAACCGAATATACTTAAAGCAGAAGTAGAATGGGCATTGAAACAGAATAAAAAGAACAAAGCAGCTGGTATAGATGGAATAACAACAGAAATGCTACTAGCTTGTAAGGAAACAGCTATAGATTGGCTTACTATCATATTCAATATGGCTTGGGAAGAAAGAAAAGTCCCAGACGATTGGCAAAAAGCTATCATTGTCCCATTTTGGAAGAATAAGGGAAGTAAAAGGGAGTGTGAAATGTACAGAGGAATATCCCTATTGAGTCAAGTTGGTAAAATGTTTGCTAAAATATTAGAGAGGAGAGTAAGATACATAATAGAACCACAATTAAGTAATAATCAATTCGGATTCAGAAAAGGCAAAAGCTGCACTGATGCTATATTTACATTGAGACAACTATGTGAAAAAACAATAGAATATGACAGAAACCTAAATATAGTGTTTATAGATCAGGAAAAAGCGTTTGACCGTGTGGACAGGAACAAACTTTGGCAAACTTTAGAAACATACGGGGTAGCAGGACAACTACTAGAAAATATAATAGCACTATATAAAAACAGTCAAAGTGCCATTAGAACATCGGAAGGTCTGTCAGAATGGTTTCAGGTTACAACAGGAGTAAGACAAGGATGTGTCCTCTCACCACTCCTCTTCATCATATATATGGACAAAATAAATCAGGAAACAACCAACAACAAGGACAAATCAAATAATAACATAGAGGTAGAAAACTCCAACATCAATGAGCTACTCTTCGCAGATGACCAATGCCTAATATATGAGGATGAAAACCTGCTACAACAGCATTTAACATCTCTAGATAAAAGCTGCACAAACTACAGTATGAAAATTAACACAGCAAAAACAGAGGCTATAAGAATAAGCAAATTGAGACACCCATTAAACATCAAGATCAAAGACAAAGAAATAAAACAAGTAGAGGAATTCAAGTATTTAGGCGCAATGTTCACAGAAGATGGAAAACTAGACAGAGAAATTGACATGAGAATACAAAAAGCAAATGCTGTCACATACCAGCTTTCACCATTATTAAGACATCCAAACATTTCTATGCCAGCTAAACAACAAATGATAAATAGCATCTTCATACCAACTTTGTGCTATGAAAGTCAAACATGGTCCTTTCTAAATCCCATTTAAGAAAGATCAATACATGTGAGATGCGATGCTTGAGAAAAGTAACAAACAACACAAGAAGAGATAGAATACCAAATGAAACCATAAGAAAAATGGTAGGAACAAAACCCTGCCAAGAATATATAGAACAACAACAACTTAAATGGTTCGGCCACCTGGTCAGAATGAATCCTCACCAATCACCATCAAGGGCGTTTTTCTCGAGAATGCATGGGAAAAGACCAAGAGGAAGACCCAGAAGAAGATGGATAGATGCAGTGACAGAGACATGTAACAACAAAGGAAAATCACTAATTCAGACAATTCGGGCAGCACAAGAACGACAAATGATATAAATCACGACACCTTTTAGGTATCAGTGAAAGAGAAAAGAAGAAGAAGAAGAAGTAGAATTGTGTTGTTATGTAGAGTAGTAGAATTGTGTTGTTATGTAGAGTAGTAGAATTGTGTTGTTATGTAGAGTAGTAGAATTGTGTTGTTATGTCAAGTAATAGAATTGTGTCGTTATATAGAGTAGCAGAATTGTGTCGTTATGTAGAGTAGTAGAATTGATGTGTTATGTAGAGTAGTAGAATTGTTTTGATATGTAGAGTAGTAGAATAGTGTCGTTATGTAGAGTAGTAGAATTGGGTCGTTATGTATAGTAGTAGAATTGTGTTTTTATGTAGAGTAGTAGAATTGTGTCGTTATGTTGAGTAGTAGAATTGTGTTGTTATGTAGAGTAGTAGAATTGTGTTGTTATGTAGAGTAGTGGAATTGTGTTGTTATGTAGAGTTGTAGAATTGTTGTGTTATGTAGAGTTGTAGAATTGTGTCGTTATGTACAGTAGTGGAATTGTTGTGTTATGTAGAGTTGTAGAATTGTGTCGTTATGTAGAGTAGTAGAATTGTGTTGTTCTATAGAGTTGTAGAATTGTTGTGTTATGTAGAGTAGTAGAATTGTGTTGTTATGTAGAATTGTAGAATTGTGTCGTTTTGTAGAGTAGTGGACTTGTGTTGTTATGTAGAGTTGTAGATTTGTTGTGTTATGTAGAGTTGTAGAATTGTTGTGTTATGTAGAGTTGTAGAATTGTGTTGTTATGTAGAGTAGTAGAATTGTGTTGTTATGTAGAGTTGTAGAATTGTGTCGTTATGTAGAGTAGTGGAATTGTGTTGTTATGTAAAGTTGTAGAATTGTGTTGTTATGTAGAGTAGTGGAATTGTGTTGTTATGTAGAGTTGTAGAATTGTTGTGTTATGTAGAGTGGTAGAATTGTGTTGTTATGTAGGGTAGTAGAATTGTGTAGTTATGTAGAGTTGTAAATTTTGTCGTTATGTAGAGTAGTAGAGTTGTAGAATTGTTGTTTTATATAGATTAGTAGAATTGTGTCGTTATGTAGAGTAGTAGAATTGTGTCGTTATGTAGAGTAGTAGAATTGTTGTGTTATGTAGAGTAGTAGAATTGTTTCGTTATGTAGAGTAGTAGAATTGTGTCGTTATGTAGAGTAGTAGAATTGTTGTCGTTATGTAGATCTGTCAAATTGTGTCGTTATTTAGAGTTGTAGAATTGTGTTGTTATGTATAGTAGTAGAATTGTTGTGTTATGTAGAGTTGTAGAATTGTGTTGTTATGTAGAGTAGTAGAATTGTGTTATTATGTAGAGTAGTGGAATTGTGTCGTTATGTAGAGTAGTGGAATTGTGTTGTTATGTAGAGTAGTGGAATTGTGTTTTTATGTAGAGTTGTAGAATTGTGTCGTTATGTAGAGTAGTGGAATTGTGTCGTTATGTAGAGTAGTAGAATTGTGTCGTTATGTAGCATTGTATAATTGTGTTGTTTTGTAGAGTAGTGGAATTGTGTTGTTATGTAGAGTAGTAGAATTGTTTCGTTATGTAGAGTAGTAGAATTGTGTTGTTATGTAGAGTTGTAGAATTGTTGTGTTATGTAGAGTAGTAGCATTATGTTGTTATGTAGAGTATTAGAATTGTGTTGTTATGAAGAGTAGTAGAATTGTGTCGTTATGTAGAGTAGTAGAATTTTGTCGTAATGTAGAGTAGTAGAATTGTTGTGTTATGTAGAGTAGTAGAATTGTGTCGTTATGTAGAGTAGTAGAATTTTGTCGTAATGTAGAGTTGTAGAATTGTGTTGTTATGTACAGTAGTAGAATTGTGTCGTTATGTAGAGTAGTAGAATTGTGTTGTTATGTAGAGTAGTAGAATTGTGTCGTTATGTAGAGTAGTAGAATTGTTGTGTTATGTAGAGTAGTAGAATTGTGTCGTTATGTAGAGTAGTATAATTGTTGTGTTATGTAGTGTAGTAGAATTGTTGTGTTATGTAGAGTAGTAGAATTGTTGTGTTATGTTGAGTAGTAGAATTGTGTTGTTATGTAGAGTAGTAGAATTGTGTCGTTATGTAGAGTATTAGAATTGTGTCGTTATGTAGAGTAGTAGAATTGTGTCGTTATGTAGAGTAGTAAAATTGTGTTGTTATGTAGAGTAGTGGAATTGTGTCGTTATGTAGAGTAGTAGAATTGTGTCGTTATGTAGAGTAGTAGAATTGTGTCGTTATGTAGAGTAGTAGAATTGTGTCGTTATGTAGAGTAGTAGTATTGTGTTTTTATGAAGAGTAGTGGAATTGTGTTGTTATGTAGAGTAGTAGAATTGTTTCGTTATGTAGAGTAGTAGAATTGTGTTGTTATGTAGAGTTGTAGAATTGTTGTGTTATGTAGAGTAGTAGCATTGTGTTGTTATGTAGAGTTGTAGAATTGTGTCGTTATGTAGAGTAGTAGAATTGTGTTGTTATGTAGAGTAGTAGAATTGTGTTGTTATGTAGAGTTGTAGAATTGTGTCGTTATGTAGAGTAGTAGAATTGTGTCGTTATGTAGAGTAGTAGAATTTTGTCGTAATGTAGAGTTGTAGAATTGTGTTGTTATGAAGAGTAGTAGAATTGTGTCGTTATGTAGAGTAGTAGAATTTTGTCGTAATGTAGAGTAGTAGAATTGTTGTGTTATGTAGAGTAATAGAATTGTGTTGTTATGTAGAGTAGTAGAATTGTGTCGTTATGTAGAGTAGTAGAATTTTGTCGTAATGTAGAGTTGTAGAATTGTGTTGTTATGTACAGTAGTAGAATTGTGTCGTTATGTAGAGTAGTAGAATTGTGTTGTTATGTAGAGTAGTAGAATTGTGTCGTTATGTAGAGTAGTAGAATTGTTGTGTTATGTAGAGTAGTAGAATTGTGTCGTTATGTAGAGTAGTAGAATTGTTGTGTTATGTAGTGTAGTAGAATTGTTGTGTTATGTAGAGTAGTAGAATTGTTGTGTTATGTTGAGTAGTAGAATTGTGTTGTTATGTAGAGTAGTAGAATTGTGTCGTTATGTAGAGTATTAGAATTGTGTCGTTATGTAGAGTAGTAGAATTGTGTCGTTATGTAGAGTAGTAGAATTGTGTCGTTATGTAGAGTAGTAGAATTGTTGTGTTATGTTGAGTAGTAGAATTGTGTTGTTATGTAGAGTAGTAGAATTGTGTCGTTATGTAGAGTAGTAAAATTGTGTTGTTATGTAGAGTAGTGGAATTGTGTCGTTATGTAGAGTAGTAGAATTGTGTCGTTATGTAGAGTAGTAGAATTGTTTCGTTATGTAGAGTAGTGGAATTGTGTTGTTATGTAGAGTAGTAGAATTGTTTCGTTATGTAGAGTAGTAGAATTGTCATGTTATGTAGAGTATTAGAATTGTGTTGTTATGTAGAGTAGTAGAATTGTTTCATTATGTAGAGTGGTAGAATTGTGTTGTTATGTAGAGTAGTAGAATTGTGTTGTTATGTAGAGTAGTAGAATTGTGTTGTTATGTAGAGTAGTAGAATTGTGTTGTTATGTAGAGTAGTAGAATTGTTTCGTTATGTAGAGTAGTAGAATTGTGTTGTTATGTAGAGTAGTAGAATTGTTTTGTTATTTAGAGTAGTAGAATTGTTTCATTATGTAGAGTAGTAGAATTGTGTTGTTATGTAGAGCACTAGAATTGTGTTGTTATGTAGAGTAGTATAAATGTGTTGCTATGTAGAGTAGTATTATTGTGTTGTTATGTAGAGTAGTATAATTGTGTTGTTATGTAGAGTAGTATAATTGTGTTGTTATGTAGAGTAGTAGAATTGTTTCATTGAAAATTTCACAACGTAAACCGAATATCGATTCGAAAACTAGTGATGATCTCCTTCAAAATATTTGATTTTCTAAAGACGCTCGCTGCCACGTGCATGACTCATTAGCACCGGCGCGAATTCGTTAAGTGGAATATCTGGTTGACTTTAACGCAGCAAATGCTGTATTGGTGAGCTAAAATTAACCAGACTCCAAACGGAAATCAATTTTTGAACAGACCCGGCTCAAATAATCCTCCAGATATACTACCAGCAGAAGAAGAGTTACACGTTAACTGCGGAAAACCAAGCAAAGAAGAAATAATAAAAGCCATCAAACTATTAAAACATGGTAAAGCCACAGGACCAGATGAAATTCCTTCGGAAGCCATCAAAGCAGATATTAACACCTCTACCAAAATGCTACATAATCTATTAGATAAAATTTGGGAGAGGGAAGAAATACCTAAAGACTGGAAAGAAGGTTATATGATCAAACTACCAAAGAAAGGAAGTTTACAGGAGTGCACAAATTACAGTGGAATTATGCTACTATCAGTAACAGGAAAAATATTAGGCAGAATCATTCTGGAGAGACTAAAGGAGGCTATAGAGAAACACTTGAGAGATGAACAAGCAGGTTTTAGGAAGAACAGATCATGTGCTGATCAAATAACTACTCTATGTATAATAGTTGAACAAAGTTTAGAACTAAAATCCCCACATAAGGCATTTGACAGTATAAACAGAAGAATGCTTTTGAAGTTGCATTACGGGAAGTTGCATCAAAGAGCCATTACCAGAATCCCCATAAAGTTTATTAACCTGATAAAAACAATGTATGAAGGAACAAAATGTAGTGTGGTGCATGAAGGACAGCTTACAGAAGCATTTGAAATAAGAACAGGAGTAAGGCAGGGATGCCTTCTGTCTCCATTTCTCTTTCTACTGGCCATAGAATGGATTATGAAAATAACTCAAAACAACAGAAATGGGATCCAGTGGTCACTGACCAAACAAATTGATGATTGAGACTTTGCTGATGACATAGCTCTCCTATCACACAGCCACCAACAGATGCAAGATAAAATGAGTATATTAGATGAGAGATCACAACAGCTAGGACTAAAGATTAATAGAGATAAGACCAACATTTTGAGAATTAATGCAGTTGGCAATAACCAAATAAAACTAGGAGAAATACCTCTACTAGACTAGACGTACAATCTTACATATCATCATCATCATCATCATCATCAAGTACAGGGCCTGCTGGCGTAGGTGATCATGTTTATCCACAACTTTCGATTTCGGCAGCTCTGTTGTTGACCTTCTGCTAAGCGATTCTCTTAAACTGTCTGTTATTTTTTTCTCTTTGCTTCCCTCTATCTTTTCGTCCCTCAATTTTTCCAGTTGTTACAATATATTCCAGTTGTTCTCTTCTCATTACATGGCCAAAAAAATGATGATTGTTTCTTCCTAATATTGGAAATTAGCTCTCTTTTTGCTTTGATTTGTCTCAGAACATCTTCATTACTCTTCTTAGCTGTCCATGATACACACAACGTTCTTCTGTAAAACTTATCTTACATATATCTTAGCAGTAATATAGATAAAGAGGGAGGAACAGAAAATGATACCAAAATAAGGATATAAAAAGCAAGAGGAGCTTTCATTGCACTGGGAAACATATGGAAGTCCACAGAAATTAGGTTAAATACAAAAATAATAATTTTCAACTCAAATGTTAAGTTGGTCCTATTATATGGCTTTGAAACATGGAGAACAACAAAATTGACAATCATTAAGATACATACTTTCATTAATGGATGCTTACACAGAATAAAAGGATGGAAATGGTAGGACAAAATCACTAACATAGAATTATGGAATTGTACCAGTCAATTGTACAACTGAAATAAAAAAAAAGATTAGGAATAGCAAAAAGTAATTTTAATTTCATGAAGAAAATACTAACATCAAAACAAAAACACCAGGGCTAAAACTAAGAATTGCAAAATGTTACATCTTCGCAATATTCCTAAATGGTGCTACTGGAATACTTGGTTGCAACTGACAAAATAAAAGGAAAGAGAGATCGCGGACGACAAAGAGAGAAAACACTGGATAGTTTTGTGTCATGGCATGGAAAACAGTCAACAACAGAACTGATACGATGCACTGTAAATAGAAGATTGTGAGGGGGGGGGGCAATTATCGCCTACGCCAACCTGTATGGCACACGATGATGATGATACTCCACAGGGAGATGAAAGTGTTTGTTGAAGACCTATGCTCCACAGGGAGATGTAAGTGTTTGTTGAAGACCTATTCTCCACAGGGAGAAGAAAGTGTTTGTTGAAGACCTATTCTCCACAGGGAGATAAAAGTGTTTGTTGAAGACCTATGCTCCACAGAGAGAAGAAAGTGTTTGTTGAAGACCTATACTCCACAGAGAGAAGAAAGTGTTTGTTGAAGACCTATACTCCACAGGAAGATGAAAATGTTTGTTGAAGACCTATACTCCACAGGAAGATGAAAATGTTTGTTGAAGACCTATACTCCACAGAGAGAAGAAAGTGTTTGTTGAAGACCTATACTCCACAGAGAGAAGAAAATGTTTGTTGAAGACCTATACTCCACAGAGAGAAGAAAATGTTTGTTGAAGACCTATACTCCACAGAGAGAAGAAAGTGTTTGTTGAAGACCTATACTCCACAGAGAGAAGAAAATGTTTGTTGAAGACCTATACTCCACAGAGAGAAGAAAGTGTTTGTTGAAGACCTATACTCCACAGAGAGAAGAAAGTGTTTGTTGAAGACCTATACTCCACAGAGAGAAGAAAGTGTTTGTTGAAGACCTATACTCCACAGAGAGAAGAAAGTGTTTGTTGAAGACCTATACTCCACAGAGAGAAGAAAATGTTTGTTGAAGACCTATACTCCACAGAGAGAAGAAAGTGTTTGTTGAAGACCTATACTCCACAGAGAGAAGAAAATGTTTGTTGAAGACCTATACTCCACAGAGAGAAGAAAGTGTTTGTTGAAGACCTATACTCCACAGAGAGAAGAAAGAGTTTGTTGAAGACCTATACTCCACAGAGAGAAGAAAGTGTTTGTTGAAGACCTATACTCCACAGAGAGAAGAAAGTGTTTGTTGAAGACCTATACTCCACAGAGAGAAGAAAGTGTTTGTTGAAGACCTATACTCCACAGAGAGAAGAAAGTGTTTGTTGAAGACCTATACTCCACAGAGAGAAGAAAGTGTTTGTTGAAGACCTATACTCCACAGAGAGAAGAAAGTGTTTGTTGAAGACCTATACTCCACAGAGAGAAGAAAGTGTTTGTTGAAGACCTATACTCCACAGGAAGCCAAAAAGGTAGAAGAAGAAACAACGCAAATCCTGCAGCTGAAGATGGAACTTAAACCTCGTACCACTATATTGTCTCCACAGCTTAACAAAAAATGAGTAATGGGGACTAATTGTAAATTGCCAGGACAAATATAAAACTGATTGTCGATATGTGTACATTCTTCATCTCTCTTTCTCGTCTACCTTTCAATGTTGAGGGGATATTTAATTTGCCTTCTTTTTTTTCTTCTGTTGGCCTCTGCTGCTGTTATGTTTCCTAGTTTCTTGTTCATGATCGGGATTTAGGTCTTGTGTTCTCGTAACGTTTATTAATGGCTCGTTGTGTTGTGTTTTGATCCATCTGTTTTATCACGTGGACAAACCATTGTCAACATCAGAAAAAAATAATCAAAATTTTTCTTGACTGTCAAGTTTATGATCATCATGTGCCATAGCGGTTGGCGTAGGCGATCATGTCCTTCTACAACCTTCTGTCTACCATGCATTGTATCAATTCTGTTGTTGACTGTTTTCCATGCCATGACACCAAGCTATCAAGTATTTTCTCTCTTTCGTCTTCTTCTTCTTCTTCTTCCTTTTCTTCTTCTTCCATCTTTCAGCTCCCTGTGGAGCATAGGTCTTCAACAAACTCTCTCCAAGCCGTTCTGTTTCTTGCCATTCTTTTAAGATCATCCCATGTCTTCCCCAACATCTTCATCTCTGCTTCTATCTGCCTTCTCCAATAATTCTTTGGTCTTCATCTTTGTCTTTTCCCCTGGGGATTCTAAAAAAGGACCTTTTGTGTAATACTCTCAGTTGGCTTCCGCAGTGTGTGTCCAATCCAGCGCCATCGTCTTCGCTGTATCTCTTTATCCACTGGTATTTGACTGGTACATTTCCATAATTCTATGTTAGTGATTTTGTCCTGTCATTTCCACCCTTTTATTCTGCGTAAAAAAGTAAAGTAAAGTAAAGTACCCCCGTCACGCCAAGTGGCGTATAGGGAATATGGTGTTAGTGACCATACATTTTACAGACCTTCGGCACATGATTTTTGGGGTAATGGGGTCGGTATTACGCCTGTGCCGCTTTACTTTCCCAGAAAAAAATCCGGTACTCATTAAAGGCTGGGTGAACCCGGAAGCCGTCGGTTGGGATCGAATCCTACCCCTTGTCCTTTGTAGTCCAGTTCACTAACCACTGAGCTATCGCGGCTCCCTTTTTATTCTGCGTAAGCATCCATTAATGAAAGTCTGTATCTTCATGATTGACATTTGTGTTGTTCTCCATGTTTCACAGCCATATAATAGGACTGGCTTAACATTGGAGTTGAAATTTTTTACTTTTTTATTTAACCTAAGCCGAAAAAACTTCACAAACATTTTCTTTCTTTGTCGTCCGCAATCTCTCTTTCTTTCCCTGTGTTTTGCCAAGTTGTAACCAGGTATTCTAACTTTCCTCTACTCATGATGTGCCCTGTCACGTTAGCAGGTGCGAACAAGTGATAAGTTGTGACAACAGGAAAACACTGAGGGATGAAGACATGCATGAGGAAAACAGAGAGAAAAGATAGTTTAGTAGCATGTCCGCTGCAGAAATTGAAATAAATGTTGTGATAGAAAGTTGTGGAGCAGCATGATCACCTACGCTAGCAGGTATGTATATTGATGGTAATCATGACGATGATGATGACGACGATGACAATGACGATTATGACGACGACAACAATGATGATGATGACCATGATGATGATGATGACGACGACGAGGACGATGATGATGATGACGACGATGATGATGATGATGACCATGATGATGATGATGACCATGATGATGATGACGACGATGATGATGATGATGACCATGATGATGATGATGACCATGATGATGATGATGATGATGATGATGATGATGATGACAACAACGATGATGATGACGATGACGACGATGATGATGATGATGATGACCATGATGATGATGATGATGACCATGATGATGATGATGATGATGACGACGATGATGATGATGATGACCATGATGATGATGATGACCATGATGATGATGACGACGATGATGATGATGATGACCATGATGATGATGATGACCATGATGATGATGATGATGACCATGATGATGATGATGATGACAACAACGATGATGATGACGATGACGACGATGATGATGATGATGATGACCATGATGATGATGATGACGATGACGACGATGATGATGATGATGAGGCCGATGATGATGATGACGACGACGATGATGATGATGATGATGACGACGATGATGATGATGATGACGACGATTATGATGATGGTGATGATGATGATGACCATCATGATGATGATGACGACGACGATGATGATGATGATGATGATGATGATGACGACGACGACGATGATGATGATGACCATGATGATGACCATGATGATGATGACGATGATGATGACGATGATGACCATGATGATGATGATGATGATGATGACCATGATGATGATGATGATGACCATGATGATGATGACGATGATGATGACGATGATGATGATGATGACGATGATGATGATGATGATGACGATGATCATGATGATGGTGACGACGATGATGATGGCGATGATGACGATGATGACGATGATGATGATGATGATGATAATGATGATGACGACGATGACGATGATGACGATGATGATGATGATGATGATTGATTATGATGATGATGATGACGATGATGATGACCATGATGATGATGACGACGACGACGACGATGATGATGATGATGATGGTGATGATGATGATGATGATGGTGATGATGATGATGATTGCGATGATTATGAAAATGATGATGACGATGTTGATCATCATCATCATCATGACAACGACAACGACAACAATGGTGATGATGGTGATGATGATGAAAATGATGACGACGAAGACGATGAGTGATGATGATAAAGACGACGACGATGGTTATGATAATGAGGAGGAGAATGACGACGACAATGACGATGATGATGATGATGATGATAACAGTGACAAAGATGATTATGACGATGATGATGAGGAGGAGGAGGACGACAACGACGACAATGACGAAGATGACGATGATGCTGATGATGATAATTATAACAGTGACAAAGATCATGATGACGGTGACGAGTAACTCTTAAACAGAGCAGTAATTTTAAAATCACTTGTAAACTAAAGTACAAACTAAACAAATTGAAGATCATTATTCAAAATGAAATTCGTTGAAAATTACTCAAAATAAATATGAAAATTATGACTGCATAATGTCATCGATTCTACTTCCCAATGTAGATTTTTTTTTTCTCCAAGTCCTGAAAAGGTCGATACATGTATGCGCTCCTAAAATCAATAAAATGCGGCAGATACATATGTGATCTACTTCCTGGTCTGCCCTGCCCGCGAGGATCACTTGGTAAACAAACCACTGCTGCTCGGAATATTAATCGATTTGCTTCTTTCGACGTTTAAGCGATGTACGCCATTTTGTTTTAATTCTTGGAAAAAAAACATTTCATTTAATTCCAGGAAAGAAGTATTCCATCGGTCGATTTGGAAAAAAATAAATAAACGTTAGTATGTCGTGGAGGGTACAAATGTCTTCTTCTTCTACCTTTTTAGTTTCCAGTGGAGCATAGGACTTCAACAAATACTTTCCAAGTCGTTCTGTCTTTTGCCGTTATTTTAAGATCATTCCATGTCTTCCCCATCATCTTCATCTCTGCTTCTATCTGTCTTCTCCAAGAATTCTTTGGTTTTCATCTTTGTCTTTTCCCCTGGGGATTCCAAAAAGGGCCTGTTGTGTAATACTCTCAGTTGACTTCCGTAGTGTGTGTCCTATCCAGCGCTATCGTCTTCGCTGTATCTCTTTATCCACTGGTGTTTAACTGGTAGTAAGTAAAGTACCCTCGTCACGCCAAGTGGCGTTTAGGGAATATGATGTTAGTGACCCTATATTTTACAGACCTTCAGCATATGATTTTTGGGGTAATGTGGTCGGTATTATGCCCGTGCTGCTTTACTTTCCCAGAAAAAAATCCCGTACCCATTTAAGGCAGGGTGAACCCGGAAGCCGTCGGTTGGGATCGAACCCTACCCCTTGTTTGTTGTAGTCCAGTTCCCTAACCACTGAGCTATCGCGACTCCCTTGTTTAAATGGTATATTTCCATAATTCTTTGTTAGTGATTTTGTCCTGCCATTTCCATCCTTTTATTCTGCGTAAGCATCCATTAATGAAAGTCTGTATCTTCGTGATTGTCAATTTTGTTGTTCTCCATGTTTCACAACCATATAATAGGACCGCCTTAACATTTGAGTTGAAAATTTTTATTTTCACAAATACAAAAGGGTACAAATGTACGTCGGTAATATTTTAGTGATCTTGGTGATCTGCGCATGTCAGGTATTAACCATCATAATATTATTACACCTGGTGAGAGGGAATTCATCAAAACTGCTGTTTAAATCATGTTTCAGTTGGAAATCATGTTTCAGTTGAAAATCATGTTTCAGTTGGAAATCATGTTTCAGTTGGAAATCATGTTTCAGTTGGAAATCATGTTTCAGTTGGAAATCATGTTTCAGTTGGAAATCATGTTTCAGTTGGAAATCATGTTTCAGTTATTAGATATGATCAGTAACTGAACGTCTATTACTTCTTCTTCTCCCATTCATTTTTTTCTTCTTTGACTTCTTCGCTGCCTTCTTTTCTTCTTCTATTTTTTTATTTCCTTTCTCTTCTTCTCATTCTTTCCTTTCTCTTCTTCTCCTTTTAAAACAAAAGTATTTCCCGTGGTCTTCTTCTATTTCTCACCCCCCCCCCCCCCGGTTGCTGTTGTTTGTTGTGGTTGTTGTTGTTATTCCTCTTCTTTTCCTTCTTCTCTCCTTCTTCACCTTCCCTCTGCTTCATCTCCTCCTTTTTTCCTTTCCTTTATCTTCTTTTGCTCCTCCTTTTTTTTTTCCTTTATCATCTTCTGCTCTTCTCTTTCTTCTTTTTGTTGTTGTTCTTCCACTTCCCTTCTCCTTACGTCATCGTAATGGTTCATCGTACATCCCTAGACCGGCCATATGCAAATCTTACGGTCTGTTGTTTGATGTGCGACGGGGATAATCTGACGACTAACTGTGTGTCTATATGTTCGGAATTGGAGTCAACAACGATGGCCTATCATCATCAAGCGCTATACATTAAAAAAAAAATATGACGATCATCATTTTCAAGAGGACGTGAACTTCCGACATATGAATTGAAGGCTATGCATGAAAAGTGTTCCTTGTTGCAGTTTCCTCATATTCCAAGTCCGGCTTGTTGCAGTAGCTACTGAGTTAAGTGCTCTGTGCATACCGTGAGCTGTGTGTCTCATCCGTTTTGATCATGTTTTGATATTCCAATTGTTTACGATGAATGATGATATCGTGTGACAGGGAACAGTTGGCTGTGTTCACTTTCTGGGCGGTTTCGCCTTATGTCTTTTGGCTTGTGCTGAGACTGCTACGATGGGGACCGCAGCTACCTTTCTTTGTTTGGGAGATATTAATTCGGATGATTAGGCTGGCACGGGCGATTGAGCAATTATGGATTTTAATTCGTTTGCAGTGATACCGGGGCCTTCCATAACCAAAAAACCCTTCTCCTCCTCCTGCCTCTTCTTTTCTTTTCCTCTTTCACGTTTATCTTCTCCTCCTCTTTTCTACTTCTTCTTGTCATCTTGTATCCACTCTTGCTCGTCAGACACTCTCAATCATCATCGACACTTGATGCTGCTGTAGTTTCTCTGACGTCATAACCCCATCGCAGCCCGGGTCTGTCTTAAGCTCTGTCTTCTACTCCTCTTTCTACCTATACCTTCTATGCTGCAGCAACACAACACTCTCCCGAGATGGGTAAAACAATTTACGTGTCTTCTTTATTTGTAATACAAAATTGCTTCCATGCCAACTATTTCTTTTATAACCTTGTTCCCAGTTTTTGTCTCTTCTGGTCGCTAATACAGTTATCTTTCCCTAAATTACGATACCGTCGTAAAAATTACGGGATAAAACACAAATTCTTCCTAATTTGATATTCTGCCATGGTCAAACACTACCCTCCCCCCTCCATCTCATCCCTTTCCGTGTACCCTCCTAATTACTAATTCCGGTGACCCTTGTGTGCTGGGTTTGTTTCTGTTTGATGTAGGCTTTTCTCTAACATTTCGTGAGATACATCGTTCATGTGGGAAAAAAGTCGCTAATTCTCAAGAAATTGGTCGTTTTTCCATTATTTTTTCCAATAAACAGGAATATTTCCTCAGTCGTCGGCCGGCATCTAGCAAACATTTGTGACTCGGTTAACACAGCAAATAACGCCATGCGGTTGCTGAACATACTAACGGATCTACGGCGATCGTATCGATAGACATTGTAAAACGTTCGGTCCATGAGGTCAAACGCAGGCGATAAATCAACGTGAGTCAGCAAATCCGAGTCCCCGTGTCTCCCCTATTGTTAACACACGGCAGTGTGTCAACGTTTCAGAGAAAACTATATTTTTAGAGCACCAAATGTTACATTTAGGTGGTAGTAACTTTTACTACGGTATCGTGAACACGCCAGTCACAGTTATGTACAGTAATTAAGGATTTTAAGCAACACATTTTTATTAAGATTTGAAAGACACAATAGTAATATCATACGCTACAACTCGTGATATATTACCAATTTTACAAACAAAACGAAGTTTGATCGTTTAACAAAAAAAAAAAAAAAAATGTCGGACAATAACCGTCAGGGCTATTACATTGAATGACCATATCGAAAACTGGATAATGAAATAGTTCGGACGTGCAGCTCGAGATTTCTTCATGAAAATAAATATTAGACTAAAAGGTAAGTGGAGACCAAGGAAATGGTGAATAGATGGAGTCAAAGTAAGTACATAATTTTAGGGTGAAAAACACAAGCTGCTCAACTAGCAGTGTATTTTAGAAAGTTGCACAGTGCTCGTTTCTACAACATCTCACAGTACAGATAGTATGATAGAAGAAATAAAGAAAGTGCGACCGAGGGAACGAACGAAGGAGCAGAAAAAGGAAAGAAAGTAACAAGAAACTAAAAGGAGGGAGGAAGAGCGGCAGTGAGGAAGAAAACCAAGGAAGGAGGGAGAGCAGGAAGGAAGGAAAGAAGTAGGGAAGGAAGGAAGGAAGAAAGGGAGGAAGGGAGGTGGGAAGGAAGGAAGAAAGGAAGGAAGGGAGGTAGGAAGGAAAGGAAGGAAGGAAGGAAGGAAGGAAGGAAGAAAGGGAGGTAGGAAGGAAGGAAGGAAGAAAGGGAGGTAGGAAGGAAGAAAGGAAGGAAGGAAGGAAGGAAGGAAGGAAGGAAGGAAGGAAGGAAGGAAGGAAGGAAGGAAGGAAGGAAGGAAGGAAGGAAGGAGGAAGGAGGGAGGGAGGGAGGGAGGGAGGGAGGGAGGGAGGGAGGGAGGGAGGGAGGGAGGGAAGGGAGGAGGAAGGAAGGAAGGAAGGAAGGAAGGAAGGAAGGAAGGAAGGAAGGAAGGAAGGAAGGAAGGAAGGAAGGAAGGAAGGAAGGCATCCAACAATCTACCACGATGAAGCCAAGAATTGACTTTCAGACTTCAAAATGTCCACCAAGACCTAATCTCCAATCTTAAAATAGTCTAAACTTTGAGTTACAAGAACGTTTTGGGCATGTGGATAATAAATAAATGGTTGACAGTGACCTGTGGGCTGTTGTAGACCTCTCGACTGTGGCTGGTTGTTCACGACTGGTGACGTAATTTTCCAAAACACACAAGGGAAGTAAGCAAAGATTGTCTCAATGTCAGAAGTTGTCTGGGCTGATGTGGTGTCTGCGCCTATAGTCGGCACTGACCAACGGCAAGTTTCCGTGGCAAGTCAAATAAGAAAACTGGCATTAAATGATAAGAAAACAGAGTAGAAAAATGAAGCTTTTTATATGTAGAGGAAAATGGAGAGAATTGTGTAGAAGGAAAAGAATAAAAACAATGAGATTCTAAATCAGCCGAAATTAAAAAAAATTTAAAATAACAACTTAACGCAATATGGAAACACAACTGCAACTTTTAGGGCATGTGAAGAGACATATGACTCTACTAGAAGTGTTTTTGGAAGGCAGGGTAGGAGGTAGACGAGGCAGAGGCAGACCAAGTCTAGAGGGGACTGATAGCATCAAAAGATGGATATGTGAAACTATGACAACATGCACTATCAAGACAAGAGACAGAGTAAAATGGCGCTCCATGGTAGCCAACCTTCGATGTGGAGACGGCACCAAATGGTGAGTAAAATAAGAATTAAGATCAACCAAGAAAGAACGAAAGTGATAACAAAAAATAACATTTGCACACGGGACGGAGAGGTTATGAGTTCAAATCCCGGCTGCGACAGTTGGCATTTTTATTTATGATTTCTCTCTGCGGCAAGACCCGGCTTGAAACGCCAATTATTCAACAGCGCAATAAAATAAAATGAATACCTCCAAAGACGGAGTTATCTGCAAGTATGGCGAGGGACCCCCCCCCCCCACCAAATGCACACGGCGTTAGGAAATAACGGATGAACACGCTAAATTAATTTCCTAGTCTCTGGGGACATCGCCGGAGGCAAAAACTGACGAACGCAAAGAATACATGAAATAAAAAGTTTAAAAATAAGGAAGAAAAAAAAATAAACATGTGGAATAAACTACAATGGAAGAACTAGTTCACTTTGTACAGCTTGAAAGTTGCATACAGCAAGAAGGAAAAATAAAGCAAAAACACTAGAATCACAAGTGCAAAGGAAACAATGACTTTCAGATACCTTGATAACGTATGCAAACCATAATTACTAGGCATCACAACACAATTAACTGTATTATCTACACAAACAGGGAGAGCCGCGATAGCTCAGTGGTTAGTGAACTGGACTATAAAGGACAAGAGGTAAGGTTCGATCCAAACCGACGGCTTCCGGGTTCACCCAGGCTTTAATGGGTACCGGATTTTTTTTCTGGGAAAGTAAAGCGGCACGGGCGTAATACCGACCACATTACCCCAAAAATCACGTGCTGAAGGTCTGTAAAATGTATGGTCACTAACACCATATTTCCCTATACGCCACTTGGCGTGACGGGGCACTTTACTTTTTTTTTCTTTAATCTACACTAATAAAGGTATTCCGGGGTTTAATTTTCTGTGCTTTGGTTTCACCAAAAGATGGTTTTGTTTACATCACTTCATCATCATGTGCCATACCGGTTGGCGTAGGCGATAAATGCCCTTCCACAATCTTCTATCTACGGTGCATCGTATCAGTTCTGTTGTTGACTGTCTTCCATGCCATGACACCAAGCTATTCAGTATTTTCTCTTTTCGTCATCCGCGATCTCTCTTTCCTTTTATTTTGCTAGTTGTAACCAAGTATTCCAACTTTCCTCTTCTCATGATGTGCCCGAAAAATGTTGATTGCTTCTTTCTGATGTTTTTTATGAGATTCCTTTGTGTGTTCGCCTCTTTGAGAACTTCCTTATTGGTATTTTTAGCTGTCCATGGAACTTTCAACACTTTTCTGAGAAATCCAATCTCTGTGGCCTGTAATCGTCTTTTAATTTATTTGTCTACTGTCCATGGTTCTCTTCCATAGTTCAGAATTGGTTCTATATAGCACCGATGCACTTTCTTTCTCACTTCTATTGACATAGATCTGTTGCATAAGATATGTTTCAGTTTCTGAAGTGCTATTTTGGCTTGAACTATTCTGCCTTTTATTTCTGTGGTGCATGAATAGCAAGAAACAGAACGACTTGGAAAGTGTTTGTTGAAAACCTATGCTCCAAAGAAAGATAAAAGTGTATTTTGAATACCTATGCCTCACATGGAGCTGAATGTGTTTGTTGAAGACCTATGCTCCACAGGGATTGGAAAGATTTTTGTTGAAGACCTATGCTCCACATAGATTTTAAAGTGTTTGTTGAAGACCTATGCTCCACATAGATTTGAAAGTATTTGTTGAAGACCTATGCTCCACAGAGATTTGAAGGTATTTGTTGAAGACCTATGCTCCACAGAGATTTGAAAGTGTTTATGACCTATGCTCCAGAGGGAGATGAACATGTTTGTTAAAGACCTATGCTCCACAGGGAGCTGGAAAGAAGAAGAAGAAGAATAACGTTACCATAGCATGAAAGATGTCTTATCGAGGTAACAAGTAGAATCGTATTGATCAAGAATACTTTTCACAAAATGAGAAATATTTCATGGATGAAGTTATTATTACTGAATGTTCGAAAGAAAGTTTCCCAGTGCTACATCGAGCCAGCGCTGCTTTATAGTGGCTAATCAAGGACAATAAACAAAGTGATTCAACATCTTCTTCTTTGATCTAGCTGTTGATGCGTTTAAGCGTCGGCTAGAACGGAAGTGAGATAGAACTGCTTGCACAGAACAGAGACAGATGGCGAGATTTGATAAAATATCTTTAAAAGAAAACTGCTAGAACAAAAATTCATATAGGAGAAGGTGTATCTTGGTCTACGCCCTATGGGCCGGTTACGGCTCGAAAGGTCAATAGATAGATAGATAGAACGGAAATTCGTGTCAGTATACTATGTTGTCTCTAGATATTTGCTTGTTGTTTGATTCTCTCTTTTCATAAATGGAATATCTTTCTATTCTTGTATCAGATTACTGTTACAAATGGTCTTTTGGTCTTTACATATCTCTTTTATTTTATCTATTCATATTTCCTTGGTCTTCATCATACCCTCTGTTTGGATCTTCTTAGATAGAATCATCTTGATGACATCTGGTCTGGTTTCATTCTAAGTGTCCACACCACTTCATTTGTAGTTCGTATATATATATATATATATATATTCCATTTGGGAACTTTGTTAACCTCAGACGGAAGATGTACAAAAGAGGTGAGATGCAGAATGGCTCCAGCAAAAGCAGCTTTCCAAAAAATGAGGAAGATACTATGCAATCCATTTTGATAATAGAAACAAGAAAAACAGTTCTAAATGTTATGTAGAGCCAGTCCTAACATATGGATGTGAATCATAGACAATAGGACAACAGACAAGAAAATCACTGGACTCTGTAGAAATGTGGTTTTACAGAGAAATGTTGAGAATACCATGGACAACTAAGAAGAGTAATAAAAACGTTCTGATAGAGGCCAAAGCAAAAGAGAGAGCTAATTTACAATATTAGCAAGAAACAATCATCATTTTTTGGCCATGTAATGAGAAGTGAACAGCTGGAATATATTGTAACAACTGAGAAAAATAAAGGACGAAGAGATAGAGGAAAGCAAAGAGAAAATATACCACACAGTTTAAGAGAATGGCTTGGCAGAAAGTCAACAACAGAAATGATAAATAACTGTCGTGATCGAAAGTTGTGGAGAGACATGATCATCTACGCCAGCAGACCCGGTACTTGATGATGATGATGATGATGATGATGATGATGATGATAATGATGATATATTCCAGACCTGGTTTATTTCCTACTTTTTCTCTGATTGTAATATTTGATAATCTACCTGCCATTGTGTTTTTGTTACTTTTCTCAATCACCTCATTTCGTATACAACACCGAACGAAATAAATTATAATTATTGCTCCTCAGAATCGGGCTTTAGATACCACGATGAGCCAAGGATTCCAATGTGAAAGTAGTAGAAGTGGCAGACGAAGACACGATTATAAGACAAGTTATGTAAGGCAGCCCAGGTTATAGTTAAGTTAGTCGAAGGCCCCGGTATCACTGCAAACGAATTAACATCCATAATTGTTCAACCGCCCGTGCCAGTGGAATCATCTTAATTAACATCTCATAGAAAATAAATAACAAATTAAGACAGCTGCAGTCCCCATCAAAGCAAACACAGCACACGTCAATAGACATATGGCGCATGAACATCGAAAGTGAACGCAGCTGAACTGTCCTTTGTCATAAAGATATCATCATTCTGAATATAGAAACACCATCCGGATGGAAAGCACAGCTCACGGTGTGAACAGAGCACTAAACTCAGTAGTTCCTGCAGCTAGCCGGACTTGGAATATGAGGAAACTGCAACATGGAACACTTTTCAGACAATGCCTCAACGGTTCCTGCCGCATATCCGTCATATTGACCGGAAGTCCAGGATTGTGAGGCAAGTGTGGAGAACATACATCCTGGAATAGTTAGCAACAAAGAAAAATAGAAGGCAGAAGAGATTAAGGTTGACAAATAGAAAGATGCTGGATTGTTTAATAGCGTGGCACGGGAAAGGATGAGCGGTTGGACTGTTACACACAGTAACAGATGAAAAATTATGGCACGGGTGATTAATGAATGAATGCATGAATGAATCTGGGTCGCACTAATAATGAAAATAATGACGTACTTCCGGATACAGAACCGCTAGCGATCGTTGTTCAATGCTAGCAGTTGCCATGACGTTCATAGCCAATACCCCATAGCCAGTTTTTGTTACTGCGCGGTCGTTATAACCCTTGAAACAAGCAAAAATCACATTTCATGTCCAATAAAAAGTAAATGAACGTTTTAAAATATTTAAAATCAATAATGAATCAAATTGAAGCCTTTGAAATGTGGATTTATAGAAGAATAGGTAGAATTGGATGGAAAGAAAAGAAAACAAACGATGAAGTCTTAAAACAACTAAAAATGAAAAAAGAACTACTAAACACAATTAGAATAAGACAAATGAAATTTTGTAGTCATGTTAAAAGACACAACAATATAATAAAAGTAATATTATAAGGGAAAATACAAGGTAAAAGAGGCAGAGGCAGACCAAGACTAACATGGACGAGTAATATAAAAAGATGGACAAGTCAGCCTATGGCAATCTGCACCATCAAAGCAAGAGGCAAGTATGGCGCTACATGGTAGCCAACCTTCGATGCGGAGAAGGCATTCAATGATGATGATGAAAATCAATAATCGTTGACTATAATACAAATGTACTCGCTCTAGACCTCCAGCCAGGTGGGGTATTACTATTGTCTAGTTTCAAGTAGGTCTGGCATACACACATTTCCATTGAATCCATCCATCCATCCATCCATCCATCCATCCATCCATCCATCCATCCATCCATCCATCTATCCACCCAATCTATCTATCTATCTATCTATCTATCTATCTATCTATCTATCTATCTATCTATCTATCTATCTATCTATCTATCTATCTATCTATCTATCTATCTATCTATCTATCTATCTATCTATCTATCTATCTATCTATCTATCTATCTATCTATCTATCTATCTATCTATCTATCTATCTATCTATCTATCTATCTATCTATCTATCTATCTATCTATCTATCTATCTATCTATCTATCTATCTATCTATCTATCTATCTATCTATCTATCTATCTATCTATCTATCTATCTATCTATCTATCTATCTATCTATCTATCTATCTATCTATCTATCTATCTATCTATCTATCTATCTATCTATCTATCTATCTATCTATCTATCTATCTATCTATCTATCTATCTATCTATCTATCTATCTATCTATCTATCTATCTATCTATCTATCTATCTATCTATCTATCTATCTATCTATCTATCTATCTATCTATCTATCTATCTATCTATCTATCTATCTATCTATCTATCTATCTATCTATCTATCTATCTATCTATCTATCTATCTATCTATCTATCTATCTATCTATCTATCTATCTATCTATCTATCTATCTATCTATCTATCTTTCGTTCACCTGAAGTATTGTCTATATCTGCAATGTCGTTCCCTGTATAAATTTTACTGTCTTTTGTAATTCTTGCAGTGGCCCATATAGTTTTGTCTGTAATGTTGTATCTATGGGCCAATGGATTTTCCTCAGTCTACTATATTCAGTGCAGTTTTGAAGTATGTGTCCCATTGAATGAAAAAAAAACCAACCAATCGATTGTGACGAATCGTGTGTGGCATAACACCAACAAGGGAGCCGCGATAGCCCAGTGGTTAGTGAACTGGACTACAAAGGACAAGAGGTAGGGTTCGATCCCAAACGACGGCTTCCGGGTTTACTCAGCCTTTAATGGCTACCGGATTTTTTTTCTGGGAAAGTGTAGCTGCGTGGGCGTAATACCGACCACATTACCCCAAAAATTATGTGCCGAAGGTCTGTAAAGTTTTATGGTCACTAACACCATATTCCCTATACGCCACTTGGCGTGACGGGGGTACTTTCCTTTTTTAAAAAAAAATATAATATCAACAAGGCAGGAAAATCAAAATTTCTGAGGGCATGTATCTTCCCAATAGCCTCTTAACAACATATGGTTTGGGGGGGGGGGGGCCGCTGCAGATCTGGTATGACCTTGACCTCTGGGCAAGAAGGAGAAACCGGGTTAAAAGAGCCCATCACAGTCGGTGGTGATTTAAAAATTAAAAATAAAAAAATCGTCTTCATCATGTGCCATACCGGTTCGCGTAGGCGATCATGTCCTTCAACAGTTCTCAATCCACAGTACATCGCATCAGTTCTCATCGTGACTGTTTCCCATGCCATGACACAAAGCTGTACAGTATATTCTCTCTTACGATCTATTTTGCCATTTGTGTCAAGTATTGCAACTTTCATCTTCTCATGATGTGTCCGAAAAAATGTTTATTGTTTCTTTCTGTTCTTTCTTAGAAGCTTTCTTCTCTGTGTTTGCCTCTTTGAGAATTTCCTTAATGGTCTCTTCAGCTGTCCAGGGAACTCAATATTCTCCTAAGAAATCTCATCTCTGTAGGACTTTTTTTTTTTTAAATTCATCATCATTATCATCATCAAGTACCGGGCCTGCTGGCGTAGGTGATCATGTCTCTCCACAACTTTCGATCAGGACGGTTATTTATCATTTCTGTTGTTGATCTTCTGCCAAGCCATTCTCTTAAGCTGTCTGGTATCTTCTCTCTTTGCTTCCCTCTATCTCTTCGTCCCTCAATTTTCTCAGTTGTAACAATATATTCCAGTTATTCTCTTCTCATTACATGGCAAAAAAAATAATTGTTTCTTCCTAATATTCGAAATTAGCTCCCTTTATACTTTGGCCTCTTTCAGCAAGTTTTCATTACTCCTTCTTAGCTGTCCTTTGAATTCTCAACATTCTTCTGTAAAACCACATTTCTACAGACTCCAGTGATTATCAAGTGAAAAGTGATTTTCAAAATTAGGAAAATGTAATCCATGACTTCTTCCTGTGGTTAACCTCCCCTTACCTCTTGGGTAGTGACATCAGATGTATAGACTTTTCGGATAACGGCAATAAACAGGAGGTCCCGTGTACACTCGCGCACGTTAAAAACCATTGGAAGTTATAATATCGGCAGTGAAACAGAATAATCAGCGTTAACAAATCCAGCGACACAGCTGTCTGAACAGTGGCAGGGAGAGTATGCTACATTGAATAGTGAAAAAGAGCAATGAAGATGTATAGGATTAACAGACTTAAATATGATCAAAGAATTAATTTATAAATGCCATTCTCTTAAGCTGTCTGGTATCTTTTCTCTATGCTTCCCTCTATCTCTTCGTCCCTCAATTTTTCACAGTTGCTACAATATATTCCAGCTGTACCCTTCTCATTACATAGCCATAAAATGATTATTGTTTCTTCCTAATATTGGAAATTAGCTCTCTATTTGCCTTGGCCTATTTCAGAACGTTTTCATTACTCTTCTTAGCTATCCATGGTATTCTCACCATTCTTATGTAAAATCACACTTCTACAGCCACCAGTGATTTTCTTGTCTGTTGTCCTGTTGTCCATGATTCACATCCATATGTTAAGACTGGCTCTACATAACATTTAAGAACTCTTTTTCTTGATTCTTTTGTCAAAAATGGTTTGCATAGTAATCAATCTATTTTTTTTGGAAAGCTGCTTTTGCCTGAGCCATTCTGCATCTCACCTCTGTTGTACAACTACCATCTGAGGTTAACAATGTCCCCAGATATTTAAATTCATTTACTTGTTTTAATATTGTTCCACTTGTCTTTATTGTGCATTTGCCATAATGTCTTTTTCTTTGTTGTTACTGTTTCATCTGTCTTTTTGCAATTAAGGCTGAGTCCTTTATTTTTGCTTCCCTTCACTATAATGTCCATCATTTCTTTTAACTCAATTTCACTCTTAGCGATTAAGACTGTATCATCAACATACATTAGATTATTTATATTATAACTTCCAATTGTTATTCCGGACATGCCCCTAATGGATTTTAAAATAATCGTCTAATAAATTGGCAAATCTGAGAATTTTGTGGAAATTAGGCATTCATTTTTGAACCACAAAAGTTTTGTAATTTTGAAGATCATCTATACAGCTTGTCTTAATCACGTTGATCGTGTAATATAATAAATATGTGTATTTTATCTTCATGGAAAGACATAGATGAGCTAATCAACTATAGTATCAGTGATAAACAACTGTGACTTACAAGCTAATATACCAACGAAACTTTCTAAGCAAGAACCTAACTTCGGAGATTTCCACTCGAAAAGAACGAACCAATTTCCAGGAAATCTTATCACTTCCGCCTGACTGGGAATTTGTTACGGCTATTTTTAGAAATAAAAAAAAAAGCGCCGGTAACAGTGCAGTTTTCCATTTCAGTGTTTCCACTTGAAACAGTCCACACACAAGGTGACAAGATCAACAGCTGAGACAAAATGACATGCAAAAGTCCTCAAATATTCAAACAACTTCTACAATTTCTACATATTGTCATTTCGCTGGAAGGCGAGACAGAACTTTACAGTCTCTTCATATCCACCATCTTTGCTATTAAGCGTCATACATTAAACAGGACACGCATTCCCACTCGTTCCTATTTTAGGCGAGCTTCTCAACCACAGCAAGAAAATGGATTCCTGTTGTTCTTGCCTTTTGCATCAGTGTTTTTTTTTTCAATGTTGTTCTTGCTATTGTTGTTGTTGTTGTTCCTGTTGTTATTGTTATTGTTGTTGCTGTTATTGTTATTGTTGCTGCTGTTGTTATTGTTGTTGTTGTTGTTGTTGCTGTTGTTATTGTTATTGTTGCTGCTGTTGTTATTGTAGTTGTTGTTCTTATTGTTGTTGTTATTGTTGTTGTTATTGATATTGTTGCTGCTGTTGTTATTGTTATTGTTGTTGTTATTGTTGTTGCTAATGTTGTTGTTGTTATTGTTGTTGTTGCTATTGTTGTTGTTGTTGTTCAGTGTTCTTATTATTGATGGCATTGCTGTTGCTGTTGTTATTGTTGTCATTGTTGTTGTTATTGTTGTTCTTATTGTTATTGTTGTTGTTGTTTGTGTTATTGTGTTGCTAATGTTGTTGTTGTTGTTGTTGTTGTTGTTGTTGCTGTTGTTACTGTTTATATTGTTGTTGTTGTTGTTCAGTGTTCTTATTGTTGATGTTATTGTTGTTGTTATTGTTGTTGCTTTTGTTGTTGCTGTTTTTATTGCTGTTGTTATTGTTGTTGTTGAGTGTTGTTATTATTGTTATTGTTATTGTTGTCGTTGTTGTTGAGTGTTGTTATTATTGTTATTGTTGTTATTGTTGTTGCTATAGTTGTAGTTATTGTTGTTGCTGTTATTGTTGTTGTTGAGTGTTGTTATTGTTGTCATTGTTGTTGTTGTTTAGTGTTGTTATTATTGTTATTGTTGTTGTTATTGTTGTTGATATTGTTGTTGCTGTTGTTATTGTTGTTCTTATTTTTGTTGCAATTGCTGCTGCTACGGTTGTTGTTGTTGTTGTTATTTTTTTGTTATTGTTGTTGTCATTGTTGTTGCAGTTGTTGTTGCTGTTGTTGTTGTTGACTGTTGCTATTGTTGTTGTTGTTGCTGTTGTTGAGTGTTGTTATTCTTGTTTTTGTTATTATTGTTGCTGTTATTGTTGTTGTTATTTAGTGTTATTATTGCTGTTGTTAATATTTTGTAGTTGTTATTTTTATTGTTGCCGTTATTGTTGTTGTTATTTTTGTTATTGTTGCTATTGTTGTTGTTGTTGTTGTTATTATTGCTGTTATTGTTGTTGCTTTTGCTGTTATTGCTGTTCTTGTTGTTGTTATTGTTGTTGCTGTTGTTGTTATTGTTGTTGTTGTTATTGTTGTTGTTATTGTTGTTATTATTGTTGTTGGTATTGTTGTTGCTGTTGATATTATTTTTGTTGTTTTTGTTATTGTTTCTATTGTTGCTAATGTTGGTGTTATTGTTGTTGCTATTGCTATTCTTACTGTTGTTATTATTTTTATTATTGTTGCTGTTGTTATTATTTTTGTTGTTATTGTTGGTGTTATTGTTGGTGTTATTGTTGTTGCTATTGCTATTCTTTTTGTTGTTATTATTGTTGTTGTTGTTGCTGTTGTTATTGTTACTGCTTTTGCTATCGTTGTTACAGCTCCCATTACTTTTGTTTTTGTTGTTGTTATTGTTCTTATTCATGTTTGTGTTATTGGTGTTGCTATTGTTATTACTTTAGCTGTTGTTGCTTTTGTTGTTGTTGCTGTTGTTATTGTTATTTCTGTTGCTGTATTTGTTGCTGCTGCTATTGTTGTTGTTGATATTGTTACTGTTTTTTTTCTTTTATTGTTATTGCTGTTGTTATTGTTGTTACTGTCGTTATTGTTTTTGTTTGCTGCCGTTGTTATTGTTTTTGTTGATGTTGTTATTTTTATTGTAGTTGCTGCTGTTATTATTCCTGTTGTTATTGTTGCTATTGTTAATGTTGTTGCGGTTGTTACTGTTTTTGCTGTTAATGTTGTTATTTTTGCTGTTGTTATTGTTGTTGCTGTTGTTGTTGTTATTGTTGTTGCTGTTATTGTTGTTACTGTTATTGTTGTTGCTGTTGTTATTATTGTTACTGTTGTTATTGTTCTTGCTGTTATTATTGTTGTTGCTGTTGTTATTGTTGTTACTGTTATTGTTGTTGCTGTTGTTATTGTTGTTACTGTTGTTATTGTTCTTGCTGTTATTATTGTTGTTGCTGTTGTTATTGTTGTTACTGTTATTGTTTTTGCTGTTATTATTGTTGTTGCTGTTGTTATTGTTGTTACTGTTATTGTTGTTGCTGTTGTTATTGTTGTTACTGTTGTTATTGTTCTTGCTGTTATTATTGTTGTTGCTGTTGTTATTGTTGTTACTATTATTGTTGTTGCTGTTATTATTGTTGTTACTGTTGTTATTGTTCTTGCTGTTATTATTATTTCTTTTGTCATTGTCGCTGTTGTTATTTTATTGATGTTATTGTTGTTGCTGTTGTTATTGTTGTTACTGTTGTTATTGTTGTTGCTGTTATTATTGTTGTTAATGTTGTTATTGTTGTTGCTGTTATTGCTGTTACTGCTGTTATTGTTATTGTTGTTGTTGTTATTGTTGTTACTGCTATTGTTATTATTCCTTTTGTCATTGTTGCTGTTGTTATTTTATTGATGTTATTGTTGTTGCTGTTGTTATTGTTGTTACTGTTGTTATTGTTGTTGCTGTTATTATTTCTGCTATTTGTTGTTGTTGGTATGAACGCCATCTCTGAACACCTAACAAACCCAAAGGAAGGCGCTCGTTAGCCTACTCAAGGAGAACCCTAACCCACTTGCACAAACTCCGTAACACGGCTTGTGACCCTATGCGTAGGAGGTTTCAGCGGACAACTTTTCCCCTGTCAGCGACCATATTTGTGCCAAACTCTTGTCATTTTCTCAGTGTTTCACTAGGTCAGTGTCTTTCAGTTATTACCCTCTGTGTCCTTCTTGAGAGCTCACGTTCCCACTCTCTTGTTGTCACATCTCATCACATAGTCGACGTAATCCTATCTTCTTCTATCGACTATAGATGATGTTGTGAGATACTTAATCAAAACTCAGCACAAACACAAAACTTAGACTATTTACTTCTCATGGGAAACATAAAATACCAGAACTTAAGGAAAATATAACAGGAATCACGAAAAAAGATACCAAATCAAACACAGAAAGAAAACACGTAGCAGAAAAACACATATGCGATACATACGAACATGACTCTTGGTCCCACATATACACAGATGGCTCTGCCACAAATGCCACCAAAAATGGAGGGGGAGGTGTGTTCTTGACGCTGAATAACCAGGACGAGATCACCAAGTCAATAGCTACTGGAAAATTCTCAAACAACTTTAAAGCAGAAACTGAGGCCCTCAGAGATGCTGCAACACTGGCTACTCAACACAAAAATAACATGCACAATAAATTGGTGATTCTGACTGATGCTCTGTCAGTACGATCAGCTCTAAAAAGCCCCAAGAACAATGAACTAGATGACTTGAGAACAGCCTTGGACCAACTATGCAATAACTTCCAGAGAGTAGTCATTCAGTGAATACCATCACACTGTAATATACACGGAAACAAACGCGCAGACAAATTAGCTAAAGAGGGAGGGAGATTACCACAAGAGAACCATCCGCTCAGTTATGATGAAGCCAAATCCATCCTCAAGGGTCAGTTCCATGAAAAATGGAAACGAGAACACCCAAAGCATAACGAGAGTGACGGATACCACCAACTATCAAAGAGGGATCAAGTCATCATAACTTCGCCTACTCACTGGCCACAATATAATGAGAAATCACATGTTCACCAAATTCAAAATAGGTACAACCAGCCTATGCCACTGTACACTGGACAATATGACTACAAAACATGTTCTACAGGATTGCCGCCAGTACACAGACCTGAGAAGAGCAATGTGGTCCACGCCCACCTCCCTGGAAGAGAAACTATATGGGGCAATCGAATCGCTTAAACAGACAGCTGACTTCATGAGAGAGTCTGGAATCCTACTCTGATTGAGTCTTGATCGCAGAGAGAGAGCGAGAGAGAGAAAGAGACAGAGAAAGACAGAGAGAAACAGAGAGAGACAGAGAGAGACAGAGAGAGACAGAGAGAAAGACACAGAGAGAGAGACAGAGAGAGACAGAGAGAGGCAGAGAGAGACACAGAGAGAGACAGAGAGAGAGACAAAAAGAGACAGAGAGAGACAGAGAGAAACAGAGAAACAGAGAGAGACACACAGAGAGACAGAGAGTGAGAGAGACAGAGAGAGAGACTATTAAAATCAAATGTACTATCAACCCTTACGTATGCGTGTGAAAGCTGGAAAACAACAAGAGACAAAGTTGAACGCATTCGAAAATAAATGTCTAAGGAAAATACTTGGTATAGCGTGGAACGAATTCAAAACAAACGAAGAAATTAGAGAAATCGCCAATCAACCACTAATATCTTCAGTATTAAAGAAAAGACGATGGTCACTTGTTGGACATGTGATGAGAAGAGATAATAACCGAATAGCAAAGCAAGCCCTCATGTGGGAAACAACAGGTACGAGGAAAAGAGGAATACCCAGAGAGACACTGAGAAGAACATTGATGAGAGAGGCAAGAGCAGCAGGAATCGGCTCCCTCATTGAGATAGAACTGCTTGCACAGAACAGAGACAAATGTCGAGATTTGATAAAATATATTTAAAAGAATTGAAAACTGCCAGGACAAAAATTTTAGATAAGAGAAGGAGTATCTTGGTCTACGCCCTATAAGCCGCCTACGGCTTGAAAGGTCCAGAGAGAGAGAGAGAGAGAGAGAGAGAGAGAGAGAGAGTTAGATACTTGGCCATTTCATTTACTTCTGCACTAGATTTGAATCTATTTCATAGTGTACGAATTATTTTCTAGAGATGTTCGATTTCTGAAGAATCTAATTCATTGAAGCTTCATTTTTAGAGTTCACACGTTAAGTGGGTGCGAGTGCGTTTCATCGCTAATTAACGACAACACGGCGACATCTTTCAGCCCGACACATCCGACTTCGGTATGAGTAGATTTTTTAAACAGCTTCCCCCCACCCCCACCTGGCAACAGCAACGACCAATTTGGATCTATTCGTTTAGCTGCGAAGGATTCTTTAACGTGCGCAAATGCACACTGGGCCTACTGTTTCTCTTCTTTAATCGAGAGGGATAGATATCGGATCTGACTTTCCAGAGTACAGGGAACGGCGAATCCTCCAGGAAACCAGTTATTCCACGTGGGAAATTGGCACCGGATGTGACGGGGTTCGAAACGAGAAACCTTGCTGTTCAGGGGTTGACGTTATACAATGCTGAGTATGGTTGTTTTCGCCCGATGACTAAAGTACTCTAGAGTATCGTGGTAGACTAGAATATTCCTCATCATCATCCGCCCTTACAAGGACGCAGTGGACGTGTCCGTGTTGTGTTGTGGTTTGCAGTATAATTATTATATTTGCGCCTTTCGGCCCAACACATCCGACTTCAGTACGACATTTTTGAGTACCGGGTTGTCTTCCCTCTTCGATCCCTGCACGCTTGGCCAGACTAGACAGGTTAGTCTGTTACTGGAGGCACCACGGAGAGGTGGAGCAGGGTCTGGATGGTTCTGGTTCACCGATCCTGGCGCAAACCATGAGCTGTGGGTCGCTGACAACTTTCAACTCTGGTGCTGTGAGGCGCGCCTTCGCCTCTATGCTAGGTATGAAGACTTAAAGAAACAAAAACAAGAACCCTGATGAAGACTGGTGAAGACGTCGTATTTTACGTGTAAATAAAGACACAATAGGAACTACATCTACGTAGCAAGTAGAAGAAAAATTACACAAAATAGAAAAAAATGGTATGTAAGAAGCTTTACGTGATAAGTGGACGACACAGACTAAACAACGTTTCGACCCAATAGGCCTTCATCAGGAACAAAAAAAAACACACACAAAACTAATAACGAAACAAACCAAAACAAAAACAATCGAAATTTGTTAAAGAAAACAAAATTATCTATCCTGTGTGTAAACAGAGGTCAAAACAAACGGAAATAGCAACCAAGTGCGGCTGTCGTGAACGTACAGAAACGTGCAGAAATGTGCCCAACTCCTCTGGTTCTGTGTGTATTTGCGCACATTTGTGCACGTTTCTGTACGTTCACGACAGCCGCACTTGGTTGCTATTTCCTTTTGTTTTGACCTCTGTTTACACACAGGATAGATAATTTTGTTTTCTTTAACACATTTCGATTGTTTTTGTTTTGTTTTGTTTCGTTATTAGTTTTGTGTGTGTTTTTTTTTTGTTCCTGATGAAGGCCTATTGGGTCGAAACGTTGTTTAGTCTGTGTCGCCCACTTATCACGTAAAGCTTCTTACATACCATTTTTTTCTATTTTTTAATTTTTCCTCACATTCACCTTTACTGCAGCTTCGCATTTTTATGCCTTAACCCTTATCAAGTAGAACTAAGAAGGGGATTAATCGTCCAATGAAAACAAAATAAAAGGAAAGGTGTAAGTAGAGAAAGTGGGAGAAAGAAGGAAGAAAGAAGAAAGAGGATCGAAAGGGATAAGAGGACGAAGGTAAAGGAAGAAAATAAAGGAACAAGGAAAATGAGAGGAAGAATGCGTAGGAAGAGGATGAGATGAGAAAGTAAAAGAAGAGCAGGGAAAAGTGGAAGGAAGTGGAGGAGTTGGACAATAAAGAACAAAGAGGGGGAGTAGGAAGAGACAGGTGTAAGAGAAGGGGAGTAGGATGAGACAGGTGTAAGAGAAGGGGAGTAGGATGAGACAGGTGTAAGAGAAGGGGAGTAGGATGAGACAGGTGTAAGAGAAGGGGAGTAGGATGAGACAGGTGTAAGAGAAGGGGAAAATAAAGAAGTAGAAAGGAGAATAGGGTAAGAGGAAAAAAAACGAGGAATAGGATAAGGATGTTTGTTGAGGAAGAGTAGAAACAGAAAAACGAGGAATAGGATAAGGATGTTTGTTGAGGAAGAGTAGAAACAGAAAAACGAGGAATAGGATAAGGATGTTTGTTGAGGTAGAGTAGAAACAGAAAAACGAGGAATAGGATAAGGATGTTTGTTGAGGAAGAGTAGAAACAGAAAAACGAGGAATAGGATAAGGATGTTTGTTGAGGTAGAGTAGAAACAGAAAAACGAGGAATAGGATAAGGATGTTTGTTGAGGAAGAGTAGAAACAGAAAAAAGAGGAATAGGATAAGGATGTTTGTTGAGGTAGAGTAGAAACAGAAAAACGAGGAACAGGATAAGTGTGTATGTTGAGGTAGAGTAGAAACAGAAAAACGAGGAATAGGATAAGTGTGTATGTTGAGGTAGAGTAGAAACAGAAAAACGAGGAATATGATAAGGATGTTTGTTGAGGTAGAGTAGAAACAGAAAAACGAGGAATATGATAAGGATGTTTGTTGAGGAAGAGTAGAAACAGAAAAACGAGGAATATGATAAGGATGTTTGTTGAGGTAGAGTAGAAACAGAAAAACGAGGAACAGGATACGGATGTTTGTTGAGGTAGAGTAGAAACAGAAAAAAGAGGAACAGGATAAGGATGTTTGTTGAGGAAGAGTAGAAACAGAAAAACGAGGAATAGGATAAGGATGTTTGTTGAGGTAGAGTAGAAACAGAAAAACGAGGAACAGGATAAGTGTGTATGTTGAGGCAGAGTAGAAACAGAAAAACGAGGAATAGGATAAGTGTGTATGTTGAGGTAGAGTAGAAACAGAAAAACGAGGAATATGATAAGGATGTTTGTTGAGGTAGAGTAGAAACAGAAAAACGAGGAATATGATAAGGATGTTTGTTGAGGAAGAGTAGAAACAGAAAAACGAGGAATATGATAAGGATGTTTGTTGAGGTAGAGTAGAAACAGAAAAACGAGGAACAGGATACGGATGTTTGTTGAGGTAGAGTAGAAACAGAAAAACGAGGAACAGGATAAGGATGTTTGTTGAGGAAGAGTAGAAACAGAAAAACGAGGAATAGGATAAGGATGTTTGTTGAGGAAGATTAGAAACAGAAAAACGAGGAATATGATAAGGATGTTTGTTGAGGAAGAGTAGAAACAGAAAAACGAGGAATAGGATAAGGATGTTTGTTGAGGAAGAGTAGAAACAGAAAAACGAGGAATAGGATAAGTGTGTATGTTGAGGAAGAGTAGAAACAGAAAAACGAGGAATAGGATAAGGATGTTTGTTGAGGAAGAGTAGAAACAGAAAAACGAGGAATAGGATAAGTGTGTATGTTGAGGAAGAGTAGAAACAGAAAAACGAGGAATAGGATAAGGATGTTTGTTGAGGAAGAGTAGAAACAGAAAAACGAGGAATATGATAAGGATGTATGTTGAGGAAGAGTAGAAACAGAAAAACGAGGAATAGGATAAGGATGTTTGTTGAGGTAGAGTAGAAACAGAAAAACGAGGAACAGGATACGGATGTTTGTTGAGGTAGAGTAGAAACAGAAAAACGAGGAACAGGATACGGATGTTTGTTGAGGTAGAGTAGAAACAGAAAAACGAGGAACATGATACGGATGTTTGTTGAGGTAGAGTAGAAACAGAAAAACGAGGAACAGGATACGGATGTTTGTTGAGGTAGAGTAGAAACAGAAAAACGAGGAACAGGATACGGATGTTTGTTGAGGTAGAGTAGAAACAGAAAAACGAGGAACAGGATAAGTGTGTATGTTGAGGTAGAGTAGAAACAGAAAAACGAGGAACAGGATAAGTGTGTATGTTGAGGTAGAGTAGAAACAGAAAAACGAGGAACAGGATAAGTGTGTATGTTGAGGTAGAGTAGAAACAGAAAAACGAGGAACAGGATACGGATGTTTGTTGAGGTAGAGTAGAAACAGAAAAACGAGGAATAGGATAAGTGTGTATGTTGAGGTAGAGTAGGAACAGAAAAACGAGGAACAGGATACGGATGTTTGTTGAGGTAGAGTAGAAACAGAAAAACGAGGAATATGATAAGTGTGTATGTTGAGGTAGAGTAGAAACAGAAAAACGAGGAACAGGATACGGATGTTTGTTGAGGTAGAGTAGAAACAGAAAAACGAGGAACAGGATAAGTGTGTATGTTGAGGTAGAGTAGAAACAGAAAAATAACGAAATCATCTCGAATAAAAAGAAAAAAGATCAACGAAATCAAAAGCCACGCTATGATGTGCGAGATGCAAATATCTGAACTCTACCAAAAGTACTCTATTTTTTATTTTAAACTTTACCAAAAGTACTCTATTTTTGCTTTGAACTTTACCAAAAGTACTCTATTTTTGCTTTGAACTTTACCAAAAGTACTCTATTTTTGCTTTGAACTTTACCAAATGTACTTTATTTTTGCTTTGAACTTTACCAAACGTACTCTATTTTTGCTTTGAACTTTACCAAAAGTACTCTATTTTTGCTAAAAACGTAATCAAAAGATTTCTATTTTTGATTTGAACTTTACCAAAAGTACTCTATTCTTGCTATGAACTTTACCAAAAGTACTCTATTTTTGCTTCGAAATCTACCAAAAGTACTCTATTTTTGCTAAAAACGTAATCAAAAGATTTCTATTTTTGCTTTGAACTTTATCAAAAGTACTCTATTTTTCTTTGAACTTTATCAAAAGTACTCTATTTTTGCTTTGAATTTTACCAAAAGTACTCAATTTTTGCTTTGAATTTTACCAAAAGTACTCTATTTTTGCTATGAACTTTACCAAAAGTACTCTATTTTTGCTTTGAACTTTACCAAAAGTACTCTATTTTTCCTTTGAACTTTACCAAAAGTACTCTATTTTTGCTTTGAACTTTACTAAAAGTACTCTATTTTTGCTTCGAAATCTTCAAAATCGAAAGCTACTCAGTAGCTCCGGCAGCAAGCCAGACTTGGAATATGAGGAAACTGCAACAAGGAACACTTTTCAGACACAGCCTTTAACGGTTCGTGCCGCCTATCCGCCATATTGACAGGAAGTTCTAAACTAACACTAACTTAATCGATAAACTAAAGAACAAAACATGCCCTAAATTAACAGCCGACCAAACCTGTAGAAAAAAAAAAAACCTTTTCTCCCCGTGTGTAATGTACTTTCATGAAAAAAAAAACAACAAATAGCAACAACTCGCCTGTACTTTCATGTATTTGAGTAATTCGTGCAAGCTCTATATGCTTCAGTACCTTGTTGTTACTCAGTGATGCGGACACTTCGTGTGATGCTACTGCTTCAAACAGTGCAGCCATGCGGGTTGAACAATGATCTCCAGACTTCCGTGTTGAAGGATCAAAATGAACTGCTGCCTTGAATAGTATTCTCTCTTTTTTTTTAGTATTAAAAATAAAGATAATATAATTATTATTCTCCCAAGTATTTATATGGGAGCCGGGATAGCTCATTGGTTAGTGAACTGGACTACAAAGGACAAGGGGATAGGGTTCGATCCCAACCGATGGCTTCCAGGTTCACCCAGCCATAAATGGGTACCGGATTTTTTTTTGGGAAAGTAAAGCGGCACGGGCGTAATACCGACCACATTACCCCAAAAAATCATGTGCCGTAGGTCTGTAAAATTTATGGTCACTGACACCATATTTCCTATACGCCACTTGGCGTGACGGGGGCTCTTTACTTTTTTTTTACTTTACAAGTATTGTTATACCTTCATTAATAGGTTCTTTGTGAGGTTACCCTCTCTGATCTCTTTTGTAATTCGTTAAAAATATCCAACGTCTACGTAAATCCTACCCACCGTTTCTTTCCGCCATTTTTTTCGATCAGTGTTTTGTTTTGGTGCTAGGATTTATTTGTTTAATTTTAATAGTTTTTGTGTTACACCTGACGAAGGCTTCTGCCGAAACGCCAAGGTTTGTCTTGTCTTTCCATCAGTTTAGCTGCTTCATATCGTTTTACGTTTATTTGATAACTACAGCTCTAAGGCTGTACTCGCCGCCCAGCATTTTATATTTTATGTTTTATATTTATGCTTATCCACACCAACAGATTAGTTCAGTAGTAGGACTTCCGGTCAATATGCCGGATAGGCGGCAGGAATAATTGAGGCTCAGTCTGAAAAGTGTTCCTTGTTGCAGTTTCCTCATATTCCAAGTCCAGCTTACTGCCGGAGCTACTGAGTTTAGTTCTCTGTGCACATCGTGAGGTGTGTTTTTCTTCCGGATCATGTTTCGATATTCCGATTGCTTACGATGAATGATGATATCGTATGACGAAGGACAGTTCAGTTGTGCTCAATATAGGTGCCGCTAGGCCTTATGTCTTTTAGCGTGTGATATAGCTGTTATGATGGGGACTGCAGCTACCTTTCTTTGTTTGGATATTTCAATGAGATGAGTTTTAATTCGGATGATTCCACTGTTACGGGCGGTTGAGAAAATATGGATTTTAATTCGTTTGCAGTGATACCGGGGCCTTTGACTAACCATAACTATAATAGTTTAGTTTCGTTTTGTTTAGTTTAGTTTTTTTTTTAGTCAACAAATCACTTGCATTGAACAATGGGGAAACTCCGTAGAGCTCTGATCCCATCGTCAGTACGCTCCCCTGTGTGAAACACGACCGCTACACACTAACGAAAACACCGAAGATGGCTTCAGATCAGATCCACGGACTACGTAGCGTGGAGGAAGATCTGAACTCCAGCCACTTTAGTCGTTTCAATTGGCATCCGTGACAGACTGTTTCTTCTCTCACCTGACTGTGGTCATGGCCCAGGGTTCCCCATGGACAACTCTCATGAACTTATTAATTTCATCACAAAAAAGAAAGTGCATCACCTGCATCACGTTCCCTCATCCCAGAGCTATGCTACCAATGTCAGGTCTGGGTTCTAGACTAAAGAAGACTCAGAAAAATTACTTTCACAGAAATGAATCGTGTTAGACGCATGACAGGAACCAGCCCGAGAGATAGTAATTGTAATTGTAGTTAGTCGAAGGCCCCGGTATCACTGCAAGCGAATTAAAATCCATAATTGCTCAAGCGCCCGTGCCAGTGGAATCATCCGAATTAACAGCTTATTGCATTGAAGGATTCAAACAAAGAAGGCAGCTGCAGTCCCCATCATAGCAACTACAGCACACGCCAAAAGACATAAGGCCAAGCGGCACCGAAAGTGAACACAAAGCAAATTGTCCTTCGTCATGCGACATCAATTTTAGCGTAAAAAGTCGGAATATCGAAACACGATCCGTATGAAAATCACAACTCACGGTGTGCACAGAGCACTAAACTCAGTAGCTCTGGCAGCAAGCCGGACTTGCAATATGAGGAAACTGCAACAAGGAACACTTTTCAAACAGAGCCTCAACGGTTCAGCCTGAGAGATATGATAAGATTGGAAGATTTGATAAAGAAAATCATAGACTGGGATTAATCCCCGCCATAGAATATATAAAGAAACAACAGATATAATGGTTCGGTCACGTGATAAGACTGAAAGAACAAAACACAACGAACATTTAAAAAACGTTACGAGGACATCAGACCCATGCCTCGACAACGTAAAAGGTGGAATCTTGTGGTATTAGAAACACTAGGAAACATAATATCAGGAGAGGCCAACATAAGAGGAAAAGGTGGAATCTTGGGGTATTAGAAACACTAGGAAACATAATATCAGGAGAGGCCAACAGAAGAGGAAAAGGTGAAATCTTGGGGTATTAGAAACACTAGGAAACATAATATCAGGAGAGGCCAACATAAGAGGAAAAGGTGCAATCTTGGGGTATTAGAAACATTAGGAAACATAATATCAGGAGAGACCAACAGAAGAGGAAAAGGTGGAATCTTGGGGTATTAGAAGAAACACTGGCAAACATAATATCAGGAGAGACCAACAGAAGAGGAAAAGGTGGAATCTTGGGGTATATGAAACATTAGGAAACATAATATCATGAGAGGACAACAGAAGAGGAAAAGGTGGAATCTTGGGTTATTAGAAACATTAGGAAACATAATATCAGGAGAGACCAACAGTAGAGTAAAAAGGTGGAATCGTGGGGTATTAGAAGAATCACTGGGAAACATAATATCAGGAGAGGACAACATAAGAGGAAAAGATGGAATCTTGGGGTATTAGAAGAAACACTGGAAAACATAATATCAGGAGAGACCAACAGAAGAGGAAAAGGTGGAATCTTGGGGTATTAGAAGAAACACTGGGAAACATAATATCAGTAGAGGACAACAGAAGAGGAAAAGGTGGAATCTTGGGGTATTTGAAGAAACACTAGGAAACATAATATCATGAGAGGACAACAGAAGAGGAAAAGGTGGAGTCTTGGGATATTAGAAACATTAGGAAACATAATATCAGCAAAGACTAACAGAAGAGGAAAAGATGGAATCTTGGAGTATAAGAAGAAACACTGGGAAACATAATATCAGGAGAGGCCAACAGAAGAGGAAAAGGTGGAATCTTGGGGTATTAGAAACACTAGAAAACATAATATCAAGAGAGACCAACCGAAGAGGAAACACTAGGAAACATAATATCAGGAGAGACCAACAGAAGAGGAAAAGGTGGAATCTTGGGGTATTAGAAACACTAGGAAACATAATATCAGGAGAGACCAACAGAAGAGGAAAAGATGGAATCTTGGGGTATTAGAAACACTAGGAAACATAATATCAGGAGAGACCGACAGAAGAGGAAAAGGTGGAATCTTGGGGTATTAGAAACACTAGGAAACATAATATCAGGAGAGACCAACATAAGAGGAAAAGGCGGAATCTTGGGGTATTAGAAACATTAGGAAACATAATATCAGGAGAGACCAACAGAAGAGGAAAAGGTGGAATCTTGGGGTATTAGAAGAAACACTGGAAAACATAATATCAGGAGAGACCAACAGAAGAGGAAAAGATGGAATCTTGGGGTATTATAAACACTAGGAAATATAATATCAGGAGAGACCAACAGAAGAGGAAAAGATGGAATCTTGTGGTATTTAGAAACATTAGGAAACATAATATCAGGAGAGGCCAACAGAAGAGGAAAAGATGGAATCTTGGGGTATTATAAACACTAGGAAACATAATATCAGGAGAGGCCAACAGAAGAGGAAAAGATGGAATCTTGGGATATTAGAAAAATTAGGAAACATAATATCAAGAGAGACCAACAGAAGAGGAAAAGGTGGAATCTTGGGATATTTAGAAACATTAGGAAACATAATATCAGGAGAGGACAACAGAAGAGGAAAAGGTGGAATTTTGGGGTATTAGAAACATTAGGAAACATAATATCAGAGAGGCCAACAGAAGAGGAAAAGATGGAATCTTGGGGTATTATAAACACTAGATAACATAATATCAGGAGAGACCAACAGAAGAGGAAAATATGGAATCTTGGGATATTAGAAATATTAGGAAACATAATATCAGGAGAGACCAACAGAAGAGGAAAAGATGTAATCTTGGGATATTCGAAAAATTAGGAAACATAATATCAGCAAAGACTAACAGAAGAGGAAAAGATGGAATCTTGGAGTATAAGAAGAAACACTGGGAAACATAATATCAGGAGAGAACAACAGAAGAGGAAAAGATGGAATCTTGGGGTATTATAAGCACTAGGAAACATAATATCATATTATCATAATAAAAGGAAAAGGTGGAATCTTGGGGTATTATAAACACTATGAAAAATAATATCAGGAGAGGCCAAAATAAGAGGAAAAGACAAAAATCTATATCCCCCTTTCGAAGCTGAAAGGCAAACGAGGAATGAAATAAGTTAATGATAGACCCTAAACTGTTGAAGTTAATGATAGACCCTAAACTGTTGAAGTTAATGATAGACCCTAAACTGTTGAAGTTAATGATAGACCCTAAACTGTTGAAGTTAATGATAGACCCTAAACTGTTGAAGTTGATGATAGACCCTAAACTGTTGAAGTTAATGATAGACACTAAACCGTTGAAGTTAATGATAGATCCTAAACCGTTGAAGTTGATGATAGACACTAAACCGTTGAAGTTAATGATAGACCCTAAACTGTTGAAGTTAATGATAGACCCTAAACTGTTGAAGTTGATGATAGACCCTAAACTGTTGAAGTTAATGATAGACCCTAAACTGTTGAAGTTAATGATAGACCCTAAACTGTTGAAGTTAATGATAGACCCTAAACTGTTGAAGTTGATGATAGACCCTAAACTGTTGAAGTTGATGATAGACCCTAAACTGTTGAAGTTGATGATAGACCCTAAACTGTTGAAGTTAATGATAGACCCTAAACTGTTGAAGTTAATGATAGACCCTAAACTGTTGAAGTTGATGATAGACCCTAAACTGTTGAAGTTGATGATAGACCCTAAACCGTTGAAGTTGATGATAGACCCTAAACCGTTGAAGTTAATGATAGACCCTAAACTGTTGAAGTTAATGATAGACCCTAAACTGTTGAAGTTAATGATAGACCCTAAACTGTTGAAGTTAATGATGATAGACCCTAAACTGTTGAAGTTGATGATAGACCCTAAACTGTTGAAGTTGATGATAGACCCTAAACCGTTGAAGTTGATGATAGACCCTAAACCGTTGAAGTTGATGATAGACCCTAAACCGTTGAAGTTAATGATAGACCCTAAACCGTTGAAGTTGATGCCCTTGATCTAAGCGAAAATCAAATTGATGACTAGTTAATGAAAATGAAAGAGTTAGCCTAATTGTCATTGACTACCGGCTTTCTTTCTTTCTTTCTTTCTTTCTTTCTTTCTTTCTTTCTTAATTTGTTTGTTTCTTTTTTCTTTCATTCGTTCATTCTTTCTATCTTTCTTTCTTTTTCCTTCTTTCTTTTTCTTTCTTCTTTTTCCTTCTTTTTTTTCTCTCTTATTAACTTCCTCCTTGTTTCTTTCATTTCCCTTCCTTATTTCCTTCCTTCCTTCCTTGTTCATTAATTCATCTCTCTCTCTCTCTCTTTCATTTCTTTCTCTAATTTCTTTACTTCATTATTGCTCTTTTGTTTCTTCCTTTCTTTATTTGCATGCTTTCTTAGTATTCGACAGACGACAGACTTGAAAAAAAAAAAGTAAAATTGACAGAAGATTTTGCCAGTAAATTCCTTCTACGGCCAACACAATCACCACCTCGGGATATCCCCAAGGATATCCCAGATCGCTAGGTTGGAGGGCGTGGCAACTTACAACGATCCACACAAACAGCAACTATATAATTACTCCATTCTATCCATTCAAATAATGAGTTATAAATAGCTCAAAGGACGATTCCCGAATATAAATAGCCAAATTATTTATGTCATTAAATGGCTGCTTAGATGGCGGAAGATGTTAAATTTGTTGATGATGTTTACGCGGACTTCGTTCGTGATCTACTTCGCTCTATTTTATTTTATCAAGCGGATACAGACATTGTTTCTTCACTTACTCTAACCTCCATGTCTCTAGACTCATCTTCACTCTTATTAACTTTCTCATCATCTTCATGATCATCATCATGTGTCATACCGGTTGCCGTTATAGGCGGCGATCATGTCCTTCAACAAATCTGCTATCCACAGAACATGTTATCAATTATGTAGTTGATTGCGTTCCATGTCATGACACCAAGCTATCTAGTGACTTCTCTGTTTGTCGTCCGCGACCTCTCTTTCCCTGTATTTTGCCTGTTGTAACCAAGTATTCCAACTTTCTTCTTCTCATGATGTGCCCGAAAAAATGTGGATTGTTTCTTTCAGATATTTATTAGGAGCTCCCTTTTTGGTGTTGGTCTCTTTGAGAATTTTGGTCTTTTTAGCTGTCGATGGAACTTTCAACATAATTCTGAGAAATCTCTTCTGTGTGGTCTGTGATTGTCTTTTCATTTGTTTGTTTACTGTCCTTAATTCGTTTCCATAGGTCAGAATTGGCTCTATAAAAAAAAAAAAAGTAAAAAGCCCCCGTCACGCCAAGTTTAGGGAATATGGTGTTACTGACCATAATTTTTTATAGATCGTAATAGGCACCTCAGAGCAAAATAAAGACAAGTGGAACAATATTAAAACAGATAAATGAATTTAAATATTTGGGAACTTTGTTAACCTCAGACGGAAGATGTACAAAAGAGGTGAGATGCATAATGGCTCAGGCAAAAGCAGCTTTCCAAAAAATGAGGAAATTACTATGCAATCTATTTTTGATAATAGAAACAAGAAAAAAGAGTTCTTAAATGTTATGTAGAGCCAGTCTCAACATACGGATGCGAATCAAGGACAATAGGGCAACAGACAAGAAAATCACTGGAGTCTGTAGAAATGTGGTTTTACAGAAGAATGTTGAGAATACCATGGACAGCTAAGAAGAGTAATGAAGAGGTTCTGAGAAAGGTCAAAGCAAAAAGAGAGCTAATTTCCAATATTAGGAAGAAACAATCATCATTTTTTGGCCATGTAATGAGAAGAGAACAGCTGGAATATATTGTAACAACTGGAAATATTGAGGGACGAAGAGATAGAGGGAAGCAAAGAGAAAAAATAACAGACAGCTTAAGAGAATGGCTTGGCAGAAGGTCAACAACAGAAATGATAAATATCTGCCAAGATCGAAAGTTGTGGAGAGACATGATCACCTACGCCACTAGGCCAGGTACTTGATGATGATGAATAGGTAATGATGAAACGTGATAATGAGATAGGTAAAGTGGTCGGTACTACGCCCGCGCCGCTTTACTTTCCCAGAAACAAAAATCCGGTACCCATTTAAGGCAGGGTGAACCTGGAAGCCTTTGTAGTCCACTTCACTAACCGCCAAGCTTTGTCGGCTACCAAAATTTTAAAATCTCGACGATGAAAATGAGAATAACTCTGATGTTGGAGATTATCTGCCTGTTTGGCGAAGGAAAACCTGGGCACATTGCCGTGAGGGATAGGAAAAAGTTAAATTGACGCAAAGTTCAGTACTTCAGGACTTCACTAGAGATATAAAGCTGGTGACGGAGCAACACAACTACTGCAGCAACAGCAGCGCAAACAGCAACAACAGCAGCATCAACAACAGAAACAACAGCAGCAAAAACAACAACATCAACAACAACACAACTGCAACAGCAGCAACAACAACAGCAACAACAGCAACTGTAGCAGCAATAACAGCAACTGCAGCATCAGCAACAAGAAAAACAACAATAACAACAATAACAACCACATGAACAGTAGCAGCAGGGGCAACAGCAACAACAGCAGGAACACAACAACATCAGCATCTGCAGCAACAACAACAGCAGCAAAAACAGCAATAGCAAAAACAACAGCAGCAGCAACAACAACAACTGCAGCGGTAGGAGCATCAGCAAGAACAAACAACAGCAACAACAACAGCAACAACAACAATAACAACAGCAGCAGCAACCACATAACAGCAGCACAACACATCTGCAGCGGCAGGAGCATCAACAAGAACAAACAACAGCAACAGCAACAACAACATCAACAACAACAACAACAGAATAACAACAATAACAGCAGCAGCAACAACAACAGCATACGCTGCAACATCAACAGCAACAACAGCAACAACAACAACAACAACAGAATAACAACAATAACAACAGCAGCAGAAACCACATCAGCAACAACAACTGCAGCGGCAGGAGCATCAACAAGAACAAACAACAGCAACAGCAACAACAACATCAACAACAACAACAACAACAACAGAATAACAACAATAACAGCAGCAGCAACAACAACAGCATACGCGGCAACATCAACAGCAACAACAGCAACAACAACAACAACAACAACAGAATAACAACAATAACAGAAGCAGCAGCAACAACAACAGCATACGCAGCAACAACATCAGCATCAACAATAACTGCAGCGGCAGGAGCATCAACAAGAACAAACAAGAACAAACAACAACCATAACAACAATAACAGCAGCGGCAGCAACAACAACAGCATACGCTGCAACAACAACAACAACAATAACAGCAACATCAACAGCAACAACAGCAGGAACACAACAACAATAAGAGCAACAATAACGGCAGCAATAACAGCAACATCAACAACGGCAACACCAACAACAGCAGCAGAAGCGACAACAGCAACAATAATAACAGCAGCAACAAGCAACAAGATTAACAACAGCAGCAGCAACAAAACAGCACAACAACAACAACAGCAGCAACAACAACAGCAGCATCAACAAAAATAACAGCAACTACAGCGACAACTATCTTTAAAAAAATCTTTACGTCACATAGTACCATTGCTGGTGTATGACGGGGGGCAACGATAGAAGCAGAGGGATAAAGGCCGCTTGGTTAATCAATCGCCACGACGTGTGAGACTCAGGATTTTTATTTCACCCCCGATAGAAAAAATTATTTCTGTCTACCGCGGGCTTCGAACACCGAACGTCTGCTTTTCAGCCAGCGGAACAGTGGTTTTAGCCGCACGGCCACAGACCAACAAATAATTCAAACGACCGATGGTTTCATCACTACATGAAAGCTAACTCTTCTGTTAACATCATTGAGCTATTATAAAAGTAAATTCTCAGCACGGTTATCAACTACAACACCAAAAACTCCCAACTTTTCTCATGTACAATAATAGACAAATAAGAAAAACTCATCTCTCTCTATAAAACTGCATGACAGCACTTTCTCGTCCTTTAAATCAACCACTTCAAAATCGCTTATTCATGTATATTCATAATATTGTCCTCACGTCAATAATTGATATACATCTTCAAATCATATCAGAAATAATTGGCTCATCTCTTTCTATAAATAGCTGATCTTTTCTTGGAAATAATTGCAAATTGTGGTTTTTTACAGAATGTTTTAAGTGATGCATAAATGAGACGTTTCGGTTTATAGGAGCTCGAACAGCTGATTTATTCATGTTGGAGTTATGAGCATTTCTGCGATCATGTTATCAGTCTCATACACGTAGTTTCCTTTTGGTTGATCCTTCCCTTTTGCATAGCCTTCTCTACTGCACATATTTGGGATCTTTGGTCTACTACTATGCCATGCTATTTATAGTTCTCCCCCTCTATTCCCCAATGTGACACTTCGGTGTTCTCCTCTATACCTTTTTTTCTGTGCTCCTTACCCCTCATTTGTTTTTATTGTACCCCACTCTCAGACATCTCACTATTACCGCCTTTTGAGCACCTGTTAGTCTACTGTTCTATTCTTTCTCCTTTGTGTTTGCACACTGACCCCTGTGTGAACTCCTCTGGTTCTGTGTGCATTTGCGCACATTTCTGCACATTCACGACAGCCACACTCAGGTTACCATTTCCTTTTCATTTTGACCTCGGCCTGACACACAGGATAGACATATTTCGATTATTTTTGTTTTGGATGTTTCGTTATTAGTTTTACTTACATATTCGTTATTGTGTGTTTTTTTTTTGTTTGTTTGTTCCTGCTGAAGGCCTATTGGGCCGAAACGTCGTTTAATCTGTGTCGGTCCACTAATCACGTAAAGCTTCTAACATACCATTTTTTCTATTTTTTTTTAATTTTTCTCACATTCAGCTTTACTGCAGCTTCGCATTTTTATGCATTCATTTGCATTTCTTTGCCTTAACCCCTTATCAATTTCATGTAGTTTGATAACTTATTGTTAAAGGTGCGCTACTTATAGGAAAACTAGAAACTGAGGAAAAGAGGAGGGAGGGAGAGCAACTGTAAAATAAGCTGGGGGTACTTTTTAGTCTCGAGACAGAGAGGTTGTGAGTTCAAATCCCGGCTGCGCCAATTGTCATTTTTATTTACCTTTTCTCTCAGCGGCAAACACCCCTAGTCTCGGCAGCGAGGCTCGGTTTGAAGGCAGCGAGGCTCGGTTTGAAGGCAGCGAGGCTCGGTTTGAAGGCAGCGAGGCTCGGTTTGAAGGCAGCGAGGCTCGGTTTGAAGGCAGCGAGGCTCGGTTTGAAGGCAGCGAGGCTCGGTTTGAAGGCAGCGAGGCTCGGTTTGAAGGCAGCGAGGCTCGGTTTGAAGGCAGCGAGGCTCGGTTTGAAGGCAGCGAGGCTCGGTTTGAAGGCAGCGAGGCTCGGTTTGAAGGCAGCGAGGCTCGGTTTGAAGGCAGCGAGGCTCGGTTTGAAGGCAGCGAGGCTCGGTTTGAAACGTTAAATACTCATCGACGGGAAACAAATTATGAGTACTTTCGAAGTCGAAATTATCTGCCTACGCGGCGAGGGTAATGAATAATGTGCTATTGAATAATGGATTAACACGGAAAATTCAGTTCCTTGTGTCTAGGGACTGTGCCAGAGCTGGCGAACAAAGGGGGAAAAAATATTCAATATCTCTCTCTCTCTCTCTCTCTCTCTCTCTCTCTCTATATATATATATATATATATATATATATATATATATATATATATCGTTTTTTTCCCTGATCGGCCCTTGTGTCTGGTGTTCTTTAAGGCTCGTTGTGTTTTGATCCTTCTCTATTATCACGTGGCCAAAACATTGTATTTATTGTTTCTTTATGTATTCTTCTTACTCTTTCCTTCCTCATCTGCCTTTTAGCGTCGAGGGGAGATATAATTTGCGGTCTTTTGCTCTTCTGTTCGCCTCTGCTGCTGTTATGTTTCCTAGTGCTTCTAATATTCCATCGACCCATCTTTTTCGTGGTCGAGCCTTGGGTCTGGTGTTCTCACAACGTTTTTTGAAGGCTCGTTGTGTTGTGTTTTGATCTTTCTGCCTTGTCACGTGGCCAAACCATGTTATCTGTTGTTTCCTTATATATTCTATGGCGGGGACTATTCCTAGCTTTTTTCTCAGTTCTTCATTTCTGATCTTATCTCTCAGACTGTTTCCTGTCATTCGTCTAACACATTTCATCTCAGTAGAGGTTATTTTCTTATTGTTCATGCATCTAGGGTCCAGGTCTGGCATTGGTAGCACAACGTTGGTATGAGGATTGTATTGTAGGGTCCAGGTCTGGCACTGGTAGCACAACGTTGGGATGAAGATTGTATTCTAGGGTCCAGGTCTGGCATTGGTAGCACAACGTTGGGATGAAGATTGTATTCTAGGGTCCAGGTCTGGCACTGGTAGCACAACGTTGGGATGAAGATTGTATTTTAGGGTCCAGGTCTGGCATTGGTAGCACAACGTTGGGATGAAGATTGTATTCTAGGGTCCAGGTCTGGCATTGGTAGCACAACGTTGGTATGAGGATTGTATTGTAGGGTCCAGGTCTGGCACTGGTAGCACAACGTTGGGATGAAGATAATATTCTAGGGTCCAGGTCTGGCATTGGTAGCACAACGTTGGGATGAAGATTGTATTTTAGGGTCCAGGTCTGGCATTGGTAGCACAACTTTGGGATGAAGATTGTATTTTAGGGTCCAGGTCTGGCATTGGTAGCACAACGTTGGGATGAAGATTGTATTCTAGGGTCCAGGTCTGGCATTGGTAGCACAACGTTGGGATGAAGATTGTATTCTAGGGTCCAGGTCTGGCATTGGTAGCACAACGTTGGGATGAAGATTGTATTATAGGGTCCAGGTCTGGCATTGGTAGCACAACTTTGGGATGAAGATTGTATTTTAGGGTCCAGGTCTGGCATTGGTAGCACAACGTTGGGATGAAGATTGTATTCTAGGGTCCAGGTCTGGCATTGGTAGCACAACGTTGGGATGAAGATTGTATTAAAGGGTCCAGGTCTGGCATTGGTAGCACAACGTTGGGATGAAGATTGTATTATAGGGTCCAGGTCTGGCATTTGTAGCACAACGTTGGGATGAAGATTGTATTATAGGGTCCAGGTCTGGCATTTGTAGCACAACGTTGGGATGAAGATTCTTTTATGTATTCGATGGTGGGAATTACGTCTAGCTTTTTTCTCAGTCTGTCTCCTGGCATGCGTCTAACACACTTCATCTCGCTGGCGATTATGTTTCTTATTGTTCTTGAGACTAGTATAAAGAGTTTTCCATTCATCATCATCACTGAGTGCCGCCTCCGCATCGAAGGTTGGCTACCATGGAGCGCCATTCTGCTCTCTCTGTCTCTTGCTTTGATGGTGCAGGTTGTCACAGGCTGGTTTGTCCATCTTTTGATGTTACTCGTCCATGTTAGTCTTAGTCTGCCTCTGCCTCTTTTACCTTGTATTTTCCCTTCCAATAATACTTTTAGTAGGCTGTTGTGTCTTTTAACGTGTCCCAAAAATTTCATTTGTCTTGTTCTAATTGTGTTTAGTAGTTTTTCATTGTGTTAGAAATTACATCATTTTCTTCTATTATTTATTTCCGGCAGTCAAAATCAACACAGTGAAAATTGTCTAAGAAGGAAAATTATAGGAAAAAAATGGATCAAAATTAGGTGGAGATTCAATTAAACGGATTATATCAAAGGGTGATGTGGCAGACAGTCATAGAGTGTACATAAAGGCAAGAGATGGAGTAGTCACACTTCCTTTTTGAACCTCGCAGAGATTTCTTAACAATGCTCTAACTGAAGCAATAAAAATATATGTAGTCGTCTTGGGCTCGTTTGCTGCATTGTCATACTGACGAAAGCCTGTGACCGAAACGTTTATAATTGTGTAGTTGTTTTCATTTTAGTAAATCTGCTATATACAATTTGAGATTTGATTTTTGGAGAGATGGAGTAGAATTGCGTTAAATGATGGTCAACCTTCCGTGTAAAAACGGAAATGAGAAGTCAAATGACTTCCGGTTCGTGCAGCGGACCTATGGCTGCATAGCCAATTCAGGTTTGGGACTGGTGGTATTTTTTTCTGCAGCGTGTTTTAAGTGTTTCTTTCTGGTCATGATTTACGTTTGCTGAGACAGTGGCGGTCCTGTTGCATTCATCTCACCACAATGTTAACGTGGTTTTGGCATCAGAGCGCGGAAATTCGTGCAGCATGCGACTTACCGTTGATACAAGTGGAACGGTACCAAGCCCTAGCTTTGATCTCAGTTCGACTTCAAATTCGCCAACGGCTGGACAGATCGAATGTTTCACCGAAGTGGTGGCCTGATTTCATTTCTTGTAGCAGCGATTCGTAGGATACCTTCACAGATCACGAAACCTACATGGATTCGGCGCGGGAAAATAGAGGTCGTCCCTCCCACAATGAACACCACAGCGACCCGTAATGAGTGTATCATGAGCTGCGCGCCTTTTTTTCCTGAACGCAACACGATCACTTGATCAGAATGAACTACTAAGATGAACACATTGCTGGTTATAGGAAATGGGGTATATAGATATGGGAATACCCCGTGTACAGTGACACCTGGGCAGCCGCGATAGCTCAGTGGTTAGTGAACTGGACTACAAAGGACAAGAGGTATGGTTCGAGCACAACCGACGGCATCCAGTTCACCCAGCCTTTAATGGGTACTTGAATTTTTTCTGGGAAAGTAAAGCGGTAAGGGCGTAATACCGATCACATTACTCCAAAAATCATGTGCCGAAGGTCTGTAAAATTTATGGTCACTAACACCATATTCCCTATATGCCGCTTGGCGTGGTAGGGGCAATTTACCTATTTTACTATAGTGGCACCATTCCGTTCTATAGAGTCTAAATACAAGTAAGTTCGTGTGTCGTAGAGACATTTTTGATAAAAATCATAACTCTTATGTCTGAAGATTGATTACTATGCGTGATGGGTCATGTTCTTATCTTAACCCCACGTGTGTGTGTTCTCTCAGTTCATTGGTCTGTCTAAGGTTTCCTTCTGTCTTCCGTTGTTTTCTTGTTTCAATCCGCTGTCAACGTGAAAATTAGGGTCTCACTTACGTATCACAAATATAAAAGTTCACAGAATGATTCAATAATCAATCGGAGTACATGGTGATCTTTTGATTATTGTGAATAAACGCAAAATGAAATGGTTTCGGTACGAATCTTGGTAGTCTGGCCCGGCAAAGACTATTCTGCAAGGAACTGCGAAGGAGAGAGAAGAAGAAGATTGGTAAAAGGCATCATGTTTCCAGTAATACTAAAGGCTAAGATCGTGTATCCACCTGCACATATATTTAGAACCTTTCTCTTCTTACTGTTGTTCACACCTTGGTCCCGCCCTGTTGGCCGGTCATACCAATCTCAACCCAGTCGTTGCCTGACCAGGCACTGTTTGTGACCAACTTCTGTGACTGACCAAGCTCTGTGACTGACCAAGCTCTATGACTGATCAAGTTCTGTGACGGACCAAGTTCTGTGACTGACCAAGCTCTATGACTGACCAAGTACTGTTTGTGACCAAGTTCTATGACTGACCAAGCTCTGTGACTGACCAAGCTCTATGACTGATCAAGTTCTGTGACGGACCAAGTTCTGTGACTGACCAAGCTCTATGACTGACCAAGTACTGTTTGTGACCAAGTTCTATGACTGACCAAGCTCTGTGACTGACCATGTTCTGTGACTGACCAAGTTCTATGACTGACCAATCTCTGTGACTGACCAAGTTCTGTGACTGACCAAGTTCTATTACTGACCAAGCTCTGTGACTGACCAAGCTCTGTGACTGACCAAGCTCTGTGACTGACCAAGTTCTGTGACTGACAAAGTTCTGTGACTGACCAAGCTCTGTGACTGACCAAACTCTGTGGGTGACCAAGCTCTGTGGGTGACATAGTTCTCTGGGTGACCAAGCTCTGTGACTGACCAAGCTCCGTAACTGAACAAGCTCTGTGGGTGACCAAGCTCTGTGGGTGACCAAGCTCTGTGACTGACCAAGCTCTGTGACTGACCAAGCTCTGTGGGTGACCAAGCTCTGTGGGTGACCAAGCTCGGTGACTGACCACGCTTTGTGACTGACCAAGTTTGTGACTGACAAAGCTCTGTTACTGACCATGTTCTGTGGGTGACCAAGCTCTGTGGGTAACCTAGCTATGTGGGTGACCAAGCTTTGTGACTGACCAATTTCTGGGGGTGACCAAGGTCTGTGACTGAACAAGCTCTGTAGCTGACCAAGCACTGTGGTTGACCAAACTCTGTGACTGACCAAACACTGTGAGTGACCAAGCTCTGTGACTGACCAGGCTATATAACTGACAAAGGGGGGCTTGGGTTGGCCAAGCTCTGTGGGTGACCAAGCTCTGTGACTGACCACGCTTTGTGGGTGGCCAAGTTCTGTGACTGACAAAGCTCTGTGGGTGACCAAGCCCTGTGGGTGACCAAGCTCTATGGGTGACCAAACTCTGTGGGTGACCAAGGTCTTTGACTGAACAAGCTCTGTGACTGACCAAACTCTGTGACTGACCAAGCTCTGTGACTTACCATGCTATGTGACTGACCAAGCTCTGTAGGTGAACATGCTCTGTGACTGACCAAGCTCTGTGACTCACCAAGCTCTGTGAGTCACCAAGCTCTGTGACTGATCAAATTCTGTGACTGACCAAACTCTGTGACCGACCAAGCTCTGTGACTGACCAAACTCTGTGACTGACCAAACTCTGTGTGTGACCAAGATCTGGAGCTTAGGGAAGTGACTTATTTTCCTTTTTTTTTGAGAGTCTAGCATATTATCGCTATGTCGTTTTATTTTTATGTTGTTGTTTGGTGTTCCTGCTGAAGGTCTTTTAGCCGAAACGTTGTTCTACTTTTGTTTTGTTTCTCACCTACGTAAAGCTGTTACCATACCACTTTTTCATTTGTTTTCAAATTTTCAATTAGGGAGAAGGAGAGTAAGGCAGAGAGAGAGAGAGAGAGAGAGAGAGAGAGAGAGAGAGAGAAGAGAGAGAGAGATGAACGATAACATCAAAGAATGGACAGGTCTCAGACTTGCAGATAGAGTGAAACGGAGAAGGTAGATGACGTTCGTCAGTGGCGCCTCAACGGCCTCTAGTGTTACGAGATGAGGAAGGAAGGAAGGTGACATGAAGACTTGGCATGGGACCCTCAACGCCAACTCATGACCGATGTCTTCCGGCTTCTTCCTATATAACCTTGACCGTCTTGGTTGGTGTATTTTCTTATGAAAGCATTTCGTGTAAAACCCCTCTTGTTTAGAGACAGAGGCAAGGAGGCAAGAGTAGCAGGAATTGCTCCCTCAATGAGATAGAGCTGCTTGCACAGAACAGAGACAAATGGCGAGATTTGATAATATATCTTTAAAAGGATTGAAAACTGCTAGAATAAAAATTTAGAAAAGAGAAAGAGTATATGGGTCTATGCCCTATGGGCTGGTTACGGCTCGAAGGGTCAATAGACAGACAGACAGACCGACAGACAGACAGACAGGCAGGCAGGCAGGCAGGCAGGCAGGCAGGCAGGCAGGCAGGCAGGCAGGCAGGCAGGCAGACAGACAGACAGACAGATAGACAGATAGACAGATAGACAGATAGACAGATAGATAGATAGATAGATAGATAGATAGATAGATAGATAGATAGATAGATAGATAGATAGATAGATAGATAGATAGATAGATAGATAGATAGATAGATAGATAGATAGATAGATAGATAGATAGATAGATAGATAGATAGATAGATAGATAGATAGATAGATAGATAGATAGATAGATAGATAGATAGATATATAGATAGATAGATAGATAGATAGATTAGAGACGATGAGTACTCAAAAAGAAAACAGTTAAAATGTGTTATTATTGGCAAGATAATATCAAGAAAGAAGTTATCAAATTATGCAGCAATTATTCTTCTCCTTTCTTTCCTTATTTGCTTTGATCGTCGAAAAAATAAAAGTAAAGAGCCCCCGTCACACCAAGTGGCGTATAGGGAATATGGTGTTAGTGACCATAAATTTTACAGACCTTCAGCACATGATTTTTGGGGTAATGTGGTCGGTATTACGCCCGTGCCGCTTTGCTTTCCCAGAAAAAAAAAACCGGTACCCATTTAAGGCTGGGTGAACCGGAGGCCGTCGGTTGGGATCGAACCCTACCTCTTGTCCATTGTAGTCCAATTCACTAACCACTGAGCTATCGCGGCTCTCTTTTGATCGTCGAGGGGAGATATAATTTGCGTGTTTTTATTTTAGCTCTTCTGTTCGTCTCTGCTGTTGTTATATTTCCCCAGTGTTTTAATATTTCGGCAAGCTATCTATTTTTTGTAGATGGCCCATACATCTTGTGTTCTCTCAACGTCTATTAACTCTTTCCATACGTTTCGCTGCAACGTGCGTCACTCTCAATTTGATTAGTGCCTTCAAACCGTATTCTTTTTACATGTCTTGTATCATCTTGGTATTGGTGAAATCTAATACCTCGTTCAATTATCTAAAAATTCATATATAATATGCTGTATTTTAGATAAACATATAAATTGATTCTTAAAAACTTGAAGCATCATGTCTCTGAAATCTCTTCCGTTGTATTGATAAGAAGCTTCCGTATGGAGAGAGTTAAAGACTTGTTGTGTTGTGTTTTGATCTTTCTGGCTTGTCACGTGGACAAACCGTTTTATGTGTTTTTATTTTCCTTTATATGTTATAGCCGGGAATTATTCCTAGATTTTTTTCTCAGTTCTTCATTTCTGATCTTATCTCTCAGACTGTTTCCTGTCATTCGTCTAACACATTTCATCTCTGTAGAGGTTATTTTTTTCTTATTGTTCTTGCATCTAGGGTCCAGGTCTGGCATTGGTAGCACAACGTTGGGATGAAGATTGTATTGTATAGTGCTCGTTTTGCCTCCAGAGTTATTTCCTTGTTGGACAATAGTGGTGATAGCTGTCCAATGATTTGACAAGCTTTGTTGCATCTTGATTCTATCTCTGCTGTTTGAGAATTGTTGTTTGTCATTAGACTTCCTAGTTATTTAAATTCCTCTGCTTGTTTTTGTTGTCTACCGTTTATAGTTATGTTGATGTTCTTTTTTCTTTTTCGCGATATTCATGACTTCTGTTTTCAGTACTCACTGAAATTTTTTTTTTTAATATTAAAAACAAAATATTCCTCACAGTATAAATTCATATCTGTGTTCTGCTGGGGAGGGGGAGCGGGGACGCTTGAAGAAACGGAGAATAACGGCCGACTGTCCGGTGCAATTCACCACGATGTGATCATGACCAAGTTTTTATTTCATCCCTGACTATATTAAATGTTAAAACCCTACCAGGATTCGATCACTCGTTTCTCTGGTTTAGAGCCCGACAAGCTATCGACCCGGCCACCTACTCCCCTATTAATCATCATCATCTTTGAGTGCCGTCTCCGCATCGAAGGTTGGGTACTATGGAGCGCCATTCCACTCTGTCTCTTGCTTTGATGGTGAAAATTGTCATAGGCTGATTTCTCCATCTTTTGATGTTACTCGTCCATGCTAGTCTTGGTCTGCCTCTGCCTCATTTACCTTGTATTTTCCCTTCCAAGATTACTTTTATTAGGCTGTTGTGTCTTTTAACATGGCCCACAAATTTAATTTGTCTTGTTCTAATTGTGTTTAGCTCCTCTCTTTTCATATTTACTTGTTTTAAAACTTCATCGTTTGTTTTCTTTTCTTTCCATCCAATTCTTTCTATCATTCTATAAATCCACATTTCAAAGGCTTCAATTTTCTGTGTTTTTTTCTGGTCTAATGTCCATGTTTCTGCACCATACAGGTATATTGAGAAGATGTAACATTTTGCTATTCTTAGTTTTAGCCCTGGTGTTATTTGTTTTTATATTAGTATATTTTTCATGGCATTAAAATTACTTTTTGTAATACCTGTTCTTTTGTTTTTTTCAGCTGTACATTTACAACCCCTATTAAACCGTTCAGAAACTAGCATAACAATAATTATGTTTTGTATCTATTCCTAACGTATTGTGAATCAATCATTACTTATGTTCTATGCACATAACCAATAAAAAATAAAGACATCTGAAAAGGTTTTTGTATTGATTCTGCTTGCGCAACACAGCGACAAAGAGATGTTACGCTTTGATTTGTTTACTTGATATAGAAGTTCGACAGCTTTGTTCTACAAGAGTTTTGTGTTAAAGCAAACGCCATTAGAAGTATCGACATGTCGACGTTGAGAACGCACAAGCACTGACCAAACAATGCAAAATGCCGTTGTCTATTTTTATTTTAATTTTAAACTGAGCTTAAATCAGATACAATTCCGCCTTTAATGTAGATGCTTGTTTTAATACAAATATGATTAGTGTTCTCCCTTTGACGACAGTGTCGGAATAGTCCATGTTTTAGCGTTGAAAGAAATCTTTTTTTTTTCTTTCTTTATCTTCTTATTTTTCTTCATGTTCCTCTTCTTTTGTTCCTCTTCTTTCCTCTTCTTCTTTCTTCTTCTTATTATTACTATTATTTAATCTTCTTTCATCTTCTTCTTTTCTTCGACATTTGTAAAGTGAATTTGTCTCTCGTCTTCTTGACATCTTTTCTTTCCTCTTCTTTTCTTCGACATTTGTAGAGTGAATTTGTCTCTCATCTTCTTTCATCTCTTCTTTCTTTTCTTCGACATTTGTAGAGTGAATTTGTCTTTCTTCTTCTTTCCTCTTCTTTCTTTCTTTCTTGTTCTTAATCTTTATTTATTCTTATTTCACCTTTTTTCTTTATTTATTCTTATTTCACCTTTTTTCTTTATTTATTCTTCTTTCCTCTCCGTTTCTTCAACCTTTGTCGAGTGCTTCTTTCTTCTTATTCTTTCTTCTTCTTTTCGTCCTCATTTGTCCAGTCAATCTGTCGATCTTCTTTCTCTGAGCGGTTCAACCTATGAATTGTTCGTGGATGTGTCACTCCTTGTCACTCAAGTAGCAAATATCTTCACCTTTAAGCCCGATACATCCGTCTTCGCCATGGATAGATTTATTTAACAAATTTTGCCCGGGCTTAGGATCTTTAAAGCCTACTCTTATCGACATTTAACTGCCAAGCGTTTTTTTAACGTAAAGAAGTAAAGGCACCAAGATGCACCACACTCTGGACCACAGGGAAGTGACCATTTAAAAAAAAAAAAATTCCTTTCTTGTAAAAAAATAAAGAGCCCCCGTCATGTATAGGGAATATGGTGTTAGTGACCATAAATTTTACAAACCTTCAGCACATGATTTTTGGGGTAATGTGGTCGGTATTACGCCCGTGCCGCTTTACTTTCCCAGAAAAAAATCCGGTACCCATTTAAGACTGGGTGAACCCGGAAGCCGTCGTTTGGGATCGAACCCTACTTCTTATCCTTTGTAGTCCAGTTCACTAACCACTGAGCTACCTCGACTCCCCCTTTCTTGAGTATCTAGCATATTATTGCCATGTAGTTAGATTTGTGTAAATATCCTTATATATATTTTTGTGTTGTTCCAGCTGAAGGCCTACTTGACCGTAACGTCGGCTTTTGTTTTGTTAATTACCACGTAAAGCTTTTACCATACCACTTTTTTGTTCTTTTTTTTTTTATCATCGTTTCTTTAACATGCGCGAGTGCACACGGAACCTCCAGTTTTTTTTATCATCGTTTCTTTAACATGCGCGAGTGCACACGGAACCTCCAGTTTTTTTTTATCATCGTTTCTTTAACATGCGCGAGTGCACACGGAACCTCCAGTTTTTTTTTATCATCGTTTCTTTAACATGCGCGAGTGCACACGGAACCTCCAGTTTTTTTTTTATCATCGTTTCTTTAACATGCACGAGTGCACACGGAACCTCCAGTTTTTTTTTTATCATCGTTTCTTTAACATGCACGAGTGCACACGGAACCTCCAGTTTGCACACGGAACCTCCAGTTTTTTTTAATCATCGTTTCTTTAACATGCACGAGTGCACACGGAACCTCCAGTTTTTTTTAATCATCGTTTCTTTGCACACGGATGTTTTTTTTATCATCGTTTCTTTGCACACGGAACCTCCAGTTTTTTTTATCATCGATGCACACGGAACCTCCAGTTTTTTTTATCATCGTTAACATGCACACGGAGTGTTAACATGCACGAGTGCACACGGAACCTCCAGTTTTTTTTTGGCCGCTTTCCGAAATGGGTTAGACATCGGGTCTCACTACCCAGAGACAGTGGGAGGCTGAGGTAACGAGGAAACCATGGATTAGAAGTGAAAAATGTCAACCAGCTGGTTGGAATCAGGAGCCGCGATAGCTCAGTGGTTAGTGAACTGGACTACAAAGGACAAGAGGTAGGGTTCGATCCCAATCGACGGCTTCCGGTTCAAATAATGGAGTGTAGCCTACACTACTACAGTAATTATCAAATGAAGCACAAAGGCCGGTTAAAATAGTTTGGCGAGCCGGTTGTGGCCCGCGGGTTGTAGGTTGCCGTGCAACAACATCAATTGACAATGATTGAGGCAGCCAAAATGGCGAGAACCAGAAGTGTGTTCCTCCCTAGATACCCAAATGGGGACGCGAGGAAGTGAAAACGGAAACAAGAAAGGGTTTAGGAAAGGAAGGTAGAAAAGAAAGAAAGAAAATGAAAGAAAAGAAAAGAAATAAAGCAAGAAAGAAAGAATTTAAAGAAAGAAAGAAATAAACAAAAAAGAACGAATGGATTTAAAGAAAGAAAGCAAAAAGAAAAAAGACAGAAAGAGAGAAAGAAAGAAGGAAAAGAAAGAAAGGATTTAAAGAAAGATAGAAAGAAAGAAAGAAAGAAAGAAAGAAAGAAAGAAAGAAAGAAAGAAAGAAAGAAAGAAAAGAAAGAAAGAAAGAAAGAAGAAAGAAAGAAAGAAAGAAAGAAAGAAAGAAAGAAAGAAAAGAAAGAAAGAAAGAAAAAAAAAAAAGAAAGAGAAAGAAAGAAAGAAAGAAAGAAAGAAGAAAGAAAGAAAGAAAGAAAGAAAAGAAAGAAAGAAAGAAAAGAAAGAAAGAAAGAAAGAAAGAAAGAAAGAAAGAAAGAAAGAAAGAAAGAAAGAAAGAAGAAAGAAAGAAAGAAAGAAAGAAAGAAAGAAAGAAAAGAAAAAGAAAGAAAGAAAGAAAGAAAAAGAAAGAAAGAAAGAAAGAAAGAAAAGAAAGAAAAGAAAAGAAAGAAAAGAAAGAAAGAAAGAAGAAAGAAGAAAAAGAAAGAAAGAAAGAAAGAAAGAAAAGAAAGAAAAGAAAGAAAGAAAAAAAAAAGAAATAAAGAAAGCTCATTCTTCTATTCACCATTTATTCTTTGACATCTCCTAATGTCTCAACATTCTTCTATTCACCCTTTATTCTTTGACATCTCCTAATGTCTCAACATTCAACTAATCGATATTTGTTTGACCCCTGGATCTCGTGGCGTTCCATTCTACAAGAAACAGCAGCAGTAGAGAAACGTCAGGCCAAATAAAGGAAACTGTGGGAGGACAACATTAGATAGAATTGACAGGTTAAAGATTGTCAAAGCTCAAGACAGCCTTCGTAAAGGTTGGACGGAAATTGTAAAGCGGTCGTCACGAGGGCTCCAATGATCGCTAAAATTAGTCTTATAGATTAAGTCATTGATTTCATATTTATATTACATAAAACACCAGGTCTAAAACTAAGAATAGCAAAATGTTATGTCTTCTCAACATTCCTATATGGTGCAGAAACATGGACATTAGACAAGAAAACAGAACAGAGAATTAAAGCCTTTGAAATGTGGATATATAGAAGAACAGGTAGAATTTGATGGAAGGAAAATAAAACAAACGATGAAGTCTTAAAACAATTAAAAATAAAAGGAGAACTACTAAACACAATTCAAACAAGACAAATGCGATTTTTGGGCTATGTTAAAAGACAGAACAGCCTACTAAAAGTAATCTTGAAGGAGATAAGGTAAAAGAGGCAGAGGCAGACCAAGACTAACATGGACGAGTAACATCAAAAGATGGACAAACCAGCCTATGACAGCCTGCACCATCGAAGCAAGAGACAGGGTAGAATGGCGCTCCATGGTAGCCAACCTTCGTTGCGGAGATGGCACTTGATGATGATGAAGGTGAAGACATAAAAAAAGGTGGAGGCGGGCTCTGTACGCAAGCAATGGGTAGAGTCATAGCAGGTGTAAAAATACATAAGCTATTCGTAAGGTAACCTTTGTCTTCGTCCCTGGACATGCGGGAGTAGATGGAAATTGCTTACGTTCGCCCGATGACTAAAGTATTCTAGAGTATTCGTAGATTGTAGAATTCCTCTTCGTCATCCGCCCTTAAAAGGACGTTAAGTAGGCGTGTCTGCGTTGTGTTGTGGTTTGCAGTATAACTGTGATATTTGCGCCTTTCGGCCCAACACATCCAAATTCAGCACGAGTATATGGGAATGAAAGAGCGGACAGGTTGGCTAGCTGCGCTATCGTTGAAGACGATCAACTACTGATCGGCCGGACGTGATCAATGCCCTTCGAGAAGTGGGAAGGTCACTGGACTTCGACAACCATGAATCCACGTCACTCTTTCGGATGAAAGAGATGGGAGCTAAGATGGGCACAGCCAGAAACGAAAAACTTAGTGGGCGTGTAAGAAGACTTATCAACCAACACAGAACTGGAGTCGTCAGTCGCTGGACACTTCGAGACTTGCTAAGGAGTGATCTGAGCACCTATGGACATGTTCGGAGTGCAATGATTATGACCCGCAAATAACTCAATAACTCAATATTTAAATTGCACTTTTCAATATCATCCGTATATCCCTAAGACGGTCATACTCTAATCAGTGAAAGACGGAGTGGGGTTTTGTACATGACTTGTCAGCATCGGTGAGACTCCCGGAGGTTTGTGTTAGTTGGGAGGGACTTCACAATTTACATTGCTGGAAGACCTTATAGTCTGTTGTTTGATGTGTGATGGTTATGGTCTAATGACCAACTAACAACTACATCAAGCTCGGGCAGATGGTGCTCGTCAACCTGGAAGGGCCGACCATCTAAGGGCAGAATCCCCCTACAGAAAAGACAATCTGCTGCCTTGCAGGAAGATTGGGGACAATCAAAGGCTAAGTAAAGCAAACCTGAATAAAATGCTGGCAGAAATCGGATGCACTGAGCCACTGGCGCAGAACACAATGCAACGTTTTAACAGGTATTCAGTCAGAATGGATCTAACAGACTCTAATTATCAAATCACTTAAACGGACAGCTGACTTCATGAGAGAGAGTCTGGAATCCTACTCTGATTGAGTCTTGATTGCAGAGAGAGAAAGAGAGAGAGAGAGAGAGAGAGAACATCAGTAATTCCTTTATTCCAAGCTCTAGAGTCTACACAACTCATCACCGTCAGATACTAGAGATGGGAAAGCACATTGTTAAAGACAGCTATTGATTTTATAACATCGTTGATGGGGTAGCATAAGCGCCTGAGACCTCAGGTATCAACAGCAGGTCAGGCCGACTATCAGCTGACCAAGACCTAGCAGTTCTACCTCTTAGTGGTATTGTCTGGTAACAATCAGTGTTAAAACAGGCTGGTTAGGAGAGGCTAGGATCGTTGTGTTCCCTGTAGAGGTGGTTCTTTCTGATATAGAAGAGCTAGTATCGCAGTACCTCTAGGCAGGACAAGTTGGCTAACAGAAGCTATGATCGTTGTGTTCACTGTAGTGGTGACTGTTACTGATATAGAAGACCAAGTATTGCAGTACCTCTAGGCAGGACAAGTCACAAAGGTTGGCTAACAGAAGCTAGGATCGTTGTGTTCCCTGTAGAGGTGGTTCTTTCTGATATAGAAGAGCTAGTATCGCAGTACCTCTAGGCAGGACAAGTTGGCTAACAGAAGCTATGATCGTTGTGTTCACTGTAGTGGTGACTGTTACTGATATAGAAGACCTAGTATTGCAGTACCTCTAGCCAGGACAAGTCACACAGGTTGGCTAACAGAAGCTAGGAACGCCGTGTTCCCTGTAGTTGTAGCTCTTACTGATATAGAAGACCTAGTATTGCAGTACCTCTAGCCAGGACAAGTCACACAGGTTGGCTAACAGAAGATAGGATCGCCGTGTTCACTTTATGGTTACTCCTGATTAGAAGACCTAGTATTGCAGTACCTCTAGCCAGGACAAGTTACACAGGCTTGCTAACAGAAGATAGGATCACCGTGTTCCCTGTAGTGGTGACTGTTACTGATATAGAAGACCTAGTATTGCAGTACCTCTAGCCAGGACAAGTCACACAGGCTTGCTAACAGAAGATAGGATCGCCGTGTTCACTTTATGGTTACTCCTGATTAGAAGACCTAGTATTGCAGTACCTCTAGCCAGGACAAGTTACACAGGCTTGCTAACAGAAGATAGGATCACCGTGTTCCCTGTAGTGGTGACTGTTACTGATATAGAAGACCTAGTATTGCAGTACCTCTAGCCAGGACAAGTCACACAGGCTTGCTAACAGAAGATAGGATCGCCGTGTTCACTTTATGGTTACTCCTGATTAGAAGACCTAGTATTGAAGTATCGCTGGGTTGGGCGTGTACTTTCCCAGCGTAGTCGGGGACTAGATAAACACCAGCTTCTCTTGCAAATGCCGGGAGCATCAAGAAAGTCATTACGACCTGCGACATCAATGAGTCAAAGGTACCCTGCACTCATCAACTCGTGACAGTATATACAAAAATAACACCTTTGATACATTCATGAACAAAAGTGTGATAACATGGAGAGTAAGACAGACACTGATGGGGTAAACTATGATTTCTACACAACAGGATCTATTTTGGAATTCCCAGGGAAGGAGACATAGAGGAGGGTCAAAACAAATTTGGTGAAAAGGAGTAGAAGAAGTGATAACAAAAAGGGAATGACATGGAGAGTTCTTAAGTGAATAACATCAAACAGAACGGCGCAGAGAAAGATTGTCTTTGTTAAAGATATATGCTCGGCCTGTAAGTTGAAAGGAAACAAGAATATCATTATTGTGTGCCATACTGGTTGGCAAGACGGTTATGTTTATTTGCACTTCTCTGCTGGACTCAGTAAATCGTGATAAATCTGTTGTTGATTGTTTACCGTGCTAAGACTCGAAACTATCTAGTCTTTTCTCGCTTTGTCGTTTGGGATCTCTTTTTTCCCTGTATTTTGCCAGTTGTAACCAAGTATTCCAACATTCCTCTTTTCATGATGTGCCCGATAAATGTTGATTGTTTCTTTCTGACGTTTTTAATGCGCTCTTTTTCTGTGTTGACCTCTTTGAGAATGTCAAAGGTCTTTTTAGCTTTCCAGGAAATTGTCAACCTTCCTCTGAGAAATCTCATCTCAGTGGCCTTTAATCGTCTTTTCATGTGTTTGTCTTCTGCCCATCATTCGCTTGTATATGTCTACATTGACTCCAAATAGCACCGATGAACTCTCTTTCACACTTCGATTGACATAGACTTGTTGCACTAGACGTTTTTCATTTTCTGAAATGCTATTTTAGGCTGTGCTTTTCTGCTTTATATTTCTGTAGTGCATCTTCCATCTGATGTTTTTATTGTGACTAAGTATTTGACGCTCTGTACTTGTTTCAGATTTTTTCTGTATTTATTTTTTATGCTGCATGATGGTGATGATTGTTTCATCGATATAAACATGACTTGTGTGTTCTTATTGTCTAGGCTAAAAAAGAAAGCAATTATCCAGCGTTCTGGTAGAGTACAAATTGCTTCCTTATTTGATGATCCATCTTGTTACTAGTAATGTTTGACTTAATTTTCTAGATCTATGAATAAAATAAATACTACAAATGTGAAATGTAAGTAACAAATACAGTAAAGACCCCCGTCACGCCAAGTGGCGTATAGGGAATATGGCGTTAGTTACCATAATTCTTACAGACCTTCGGCACATGATTTTTGAGATAATGTGGTCGGTATTACGCCCGTGCCGCTTTACTTTCCCAGAAAAAAAAAAACTCCGGTACCTATTCAAGGCTGGATGAACCCGGAAGCAGTCGACCAGGATCGAACCCGACCTCTTGTACTTTGTAGTCCAGTTCACTAACCAGCGAGCTATCGCGGCTCCCAATGTGAAATGTGTCAGGTACATATTATGAAGGTTAATGCGCCGTCCTGCAATATAACTAAAATGTGACAGCAAATCATGGCTGTTGGCTTGCTCCAGGATTAGTGAACCAGTACTATACAGATAATACTCCACCTCTTCGTTGTGCCCCTTGAAACAGAATAACCAGTCTATTCTGGTCAAGTGAGTAGGGATCGATAGAGACAGCAGTCCGATACTTAGAAATGTCAGGTTAAAGCCAGTATCACTGTAGATATAGGAATCATCATCATCATCATCAAGTACCGGGCCTAGTGGCGTAGGTGATCATGTCTCTCCACAACATTCGATCTCGGCA
>JAVIAB010000049.1:12863956-13148956 GCA_032433765.1 Megaustenia siamemsis | reverse complement strand
ACTCCCAAACCAACGAAAGCTTAGACTTTGGAGTTCTATATCTTTAGCACTTCAACGAATAACAGACAACAGTAATGGTGAACCTTACAGATAAGAAAACTTAGTTCCAAACCCCAAAATTTCGTCTCATAACTAAAAAGTTGAACTCAAAACATTAAAAATCTAGGTCCAAAGTCAAAATAGTTAGACACGGTAGGGCAAAAGGGCATATTCTTTCCAACCAATACTCCATATTCTTCTACACATCTGCATCTCGAAGCCTTCGAATTTATATTCAATGTTTGGCTACTGACAATGTGGCAGTCATTTCGTTGTAATGGTCATCTCGTTGTAACAGACACGTATGTCATGTCGTTGTAACAGACACGTATGTCATGTCATTTTATCAGAGACGTATGGTATGTCGTTGTAATAGCCATGTCGTTGTATCAGTCATGTCGATGTAGTAGACACGTATGTCATGTCAATGTAACAGTCATGTCAATGTAACAGTCATGTCAATGTAACAGTCATTTCGTTGTAATAGTCATCTCGTTGTAACAGTCACGTATGTCATGTCGTTTTATCAGAGACGTATGGTATGTCGTGATGGATCATGTAGGTTGTCGACTGGGCCATGATGGATCATGTAGGTTGTCGACTGGGCCATGATGGATGTAGGTTGTAGATTGTAGATTGTCGACTGTGCCATGATGTAGATGTCGACTGTGCCATGATGGATGAATGTAGGTTGTCAACTGTGCCATGATGGATGAATGTAGGTTGTCTAGTGTCGCATGATGGTTATATGTATGTTGTCTAATGTGCCATGATGGATGAATGTAGGTTTTCTAATGTGCCATGATGGATGAATGTAGGTTTTCTAGTGTGTCGGGATGGCTGAATGTAGGTTCTGTCTAGTGTGTCGTGATGAGTGTATGTAGATTGTCTAGTGTGCCATGATGGTTGTATGTAATTGTCGAGTATGCTCCAACAAATCACCGCGCCATTTAAACTTCTTTGAACACAATGGACACAGATGTTCACCAGAAGAAACTTCATTATGAGAAACCATCTGGAGAAAATCCAATAACCCTTTCGTCAACCATATTTAACATACCTAGTTTAACTTCATCAAACATCAAGCTCAACAATACTTAGCATGCCTACTTTAAAAACATCGATACAATTGAATAACCTTTTATCGATAAGCCTTAACGTACTTTAAGAGAAAATATTCCAACTTACAGTGTAAAATAGAATCTCAATCCGTTAGAATGAATAGTAACTTTCCTTGAAGCAACCAAACTTATAACACGAAAGCCCTGAAGGGTCTTGTTTAAATATAGCCTGGTAACAAATGAATACATTATCCAATCAGTGAGTGATTATGCCAACATCGACTGATATCTGGATTAACCAATTAGAGAAGAGCATTAACATTGGAGGCGGAGCAAAGAAATGACTGACATCTGTATTATAACCATTCAGAAAAGAGCATTAACATGGGAGGCGGAGCAAAGAAATGGCTGACATCTGTATTATAACCAGTCAGAAAAGAGCATTACTATGAACGGCAGAGTGATTAACCAATTATAGAAGAGCGTAACTTTGAAAACGGTTCCAGTTCCATCTTAAGGTAAATGAATTGGTCGGGTTCTCATCGAGGATCGTGGGCGTTTCTGGTCCATAGAATGTGTTTGGATAAACTTATGTAGGAGTTTATGTTCCTGGGGGTTGATATTATTCACACATATGATAAGGCGTATAAGAAACATTCCAAGTTTTATAACGCGATGGCTAACCTAGTATACACATGATCGGAGAGAAATGAGCTGTTATTTACTGGAATAATTCAGCGAGTCGGTGGTCATGATATCTACGCCACGTTTGTAACCATCGTTATCGAAATACTTTCAGATCGAATTCGCAATTTCGGTCGTCTTGTTGTTCTATATACCCTCGCCTATCGATTAGTTAAGAATCATGTCAAAGACATGTTCGACTCTGATTCCGACATTTGTGTTTTAGAAACGGACTTTGGTACTTGGACCGGTGGTATCATCGGAAGAGAATTTGGAGAGTGGTTACTAAAAGAAGGTGGTTTGGAAAATTTTCTAGACCTCTCTAACGAAGAAGCTACAACACTGTGGACTCTACTTCACAACAGCCTTTGGTCTTTAAGAGCTTTACCTAGAAATGTGAGTTTATATATTTTCCCTAATAAAAGTTTGGTAACCCCACAGCATTTGCTCCTGCCTTACAATATTGTTTACCAGGTCACGACACCCTCTCACACTGATGATGAGGGTTGTCCTGTAGTAGGCCTGTGATTGTAATAAGAATGGTTTGCTCCAGCTTTGAAATCTGAAATTTTCACAAAAAGAGATGGTGTTACTCAGTTCCCCTATAATGGGGATGTTGAGTTACTAAAAATAGATTTTGATCTCTGATACAATACCTGATTAGTTACTAAAAATAGAATGTGACCTATGCTCCAATAACAGAATACTCATTGCCCTGGTGACCAATTGAGACTGATGGAAAAGTGAATTCCCAGTCATAGAAAAGTATGTTGTCACGATAGGTGTGTCAATAACAAGGAATAAAAATCATTAAAGACATCCTAATTAAGTTGTGAAATTTTGGTGGTTGAGAGATAAATCTGAAGATAAGCACATCAAACTATAAGAACAAGGAAACAATCGTATATTACACACTCTTAGAGCCAGTGTTAAGTTAACACGTATTTAGTTAAAATAGAAGGTTATAAATTGAGTAGAGGTAAACTTATACCTTATGGCTCATCTACTTTTTCGAAGAAACTCAAGTTCAGAAGAGGAAGACAGTGATGACGATAGTGATTTGTCAATGAGCATGCAAACCACGACAATATGGTCTAGTGGTAATTTTAATAATGGTTTAACTTTAGACTCAATTTTCAAAAAGACAAATATACGTGAAAGGTTTTTAAACTCTAGTGAAACCTCTGACACCTACATCACCGGCTCTCAAAATCAGGGAGCTGGAAGACTGGAGATTCCAACTGAAATAATTAACAACCACTCCTCGACTGGTAATAGAGATATACAAATCTTTGAACATGATATTTATTTTGAACAAATTAACGCAACGTGGAACGAACAATACGCTTGCAGCCAGCAAGGTGATACACTAAACGATAGAGCTACCAATGTAGGTAATTGCTTTGGAGTCGAGTTTACCTTTTGATTTGATATTCTCTGTTTCTCCTTCGTTATCTTTATTACTGGGTTATTACACAACTAGTAGAGACATTATCTTTATTGATGATGATAAATAGTAAATTTCCACATGTAATGAAAATTTTGAAACTAGTTGCTAGTAATGATTGACGTTATAGTAAAGGAAACCGAAAAAAAAAATAAAGGACTCATCGTTAATACCATAAAGAAGTAACTGTAACATCAAAGAAAACGACAAGTGGAATAATATTAATACTGGTAAATCTTTTGAAGTGTTATCCTCTGGAGTAGAGTAAATTTTACGTAGAAGCAGGTTTAAATTACCCAAGAGACTCATGGACAATAGGTTACTAGGTGAGAAGCGAAAGAGATATCCAATACTTGGATGTTGTGACTTGTAATGAGAACCGCTGTAATAACTTGTACCAACTTGAAAACGTGAGGGGTGAAAAGACAGAGGGAAACAAAGAGAAATGACATCAGCTACAGCGTTGTGAAGAGATATTTTATTATAAAGTGTTTTTCATTTAGAAGTTTTTGCTGGCTTTTAAACCTAAATTGTCTCGTTTCTTCTAGGTTCATTTTTGTGAAGAAACGATTGTTTTAACAATCCACGATGATGAAAATGACGAACCCAATTATTCTTGGCAGCAGTTTTCTATAGACAAGGAGCGCTTCATAAACCGTATACAAGAATGTGGCAAAATTATTTCCCCCATCCTAGCTATTGATCACAGAGCCAAGATTCTAAAAAAGTATTTCAGAAGTAATAGAAACTAAAGTTTAGTTGATATTTTACTTGCCAAGCCCAATCCTGTGTTCTCAAGAACACTTCCCTCTAATGAGCATAACATGCTATACTCGAGTTTGTCTCCAACTTGTCAGTGTAGGACCCGCCCTCTGGATCATCATTTGTTTTGATGACTCCATGGATACATCGGCTTCGTGGAACAAACTTCCCATGACTCATCAAAGATGGCCGCTCTCTGAACATGTCTCATCACGTCCAATGACGTATTGCATCAGTTACTATAAATAGAACGTATTCCATTGGTTACTATAAATAGACTGACCACGCCCCCTTGTTACAGGGTATAAAGGGCAGCCGTTCTCAGTGCTGCTACATACAGAAAGTCAGATCCCTGCTACCAAGTCGTGTGCTTTTTAGAATGGAGTCCGTTAGAATGGATATGTGTGATTCCGCTGTTAATGTTGACTGTGATGGTGCTTTTTTCTATGCCGCTCGTAATGGCGAGTATGTAAAGCCTCTACAGAAGAATGGTTTGAAGGCTGTCTCAGTTTCGAGATATCGAGCAAAGACTTTAATTCATCTTAGAAAATACGATGGCAAAACGGGGTTGAAATTCCCAACACGTTACGGTATAACACTAACACAGCCTGAATTTGAGACTTTAGTGGGTCTGAAGTCTACGATTCTCTCAGAGTGTGACAGACTACGAGTAGCCACAGGTGATGCGTCTACGATTCTCTCAGCTGAGTGTGACAGTATACAAGCAACCACTGATGGAGCTTCTACATTTCGCTCAGACTATGCCCGAGAACAAACGGCCAATGAGTGTGACAGTATACAAGCAACCACTGATGGAGCTTCTACATTTCGCTCAGACTATGACAGAGAACAAACAGCCAATGAGGGTGAGTGGTCGATCGCTGCTCCTTCCTTTTATGACGACTTCCAGTATCAACAGAGTGATCTTTCGACTGTTCTCACAGACACAGCTCACAAACGAATTGACCCCCGTTCGATCACTAATATAACTGATGGATCTTATGTTATTAAGAACAATAAACAAAATTGTGTTAAATTTTGCGATCCTTGTGTATTTAAAAAACCACGTGGGAGACCACGTAAACTTGTAATTTAAGCACTATACACATATGTTGTTATATGTGTACTTTTTTAGATGATTTGTATCCATATTTGCACTATTTAAAGCATCATTGTTCAATTATAAACATTTGAATGTGTAACATGTGTTGTCTAGTTTTATTGTGAAAATAAACATTATAAAAAGATCATATTTGTTTGTTTTTATTTGACTTATTTTAATTTTAATTAGTTTCTTCGAAAAAGTAGATGAGCCATAAGGTATAAGTTTACCTCTACTCAATTTATAACCTTCTATTTTAACTAAATACGTGTTAACTTAACACTGGCTCTAAGAGTGTGTAATATACGATTGTTTCCTTGTTCTTATAGTTTGATGTGCTTATCTTCAGATTTATCTCTCAACCACCAAAATTTCACAACTTAATTAGGATGTCTTTAATGATTTTTATTCCTTGTTATTGACACACCTATCGTGACAACATACTTTTCTATGACTGGGAATTCACTTTTCCATCAGTCTCAATTGGTCACCAGGGCAATGAGTATTCTGTTATTGGAGCATAGGTCACATTCTATTTTTAGTAACTAATCAGGTTACATCAGAGATCAAAATCTATTTTTAGTAACTCAACATCCCCATTATAGGGGAACTGAGTAACACCATCTCTTTTTGTGAAAATTTCAGATTTCAAAGCTGGAGCAAACCATTCTTATTACAATCACAGGCCTACTACAGGACAACCCTCATCATCAGTGTGAGAGGGTGTCGTGACCTGGTAAACAATATTGTAAGGCAGGAGCAAATGCTGTGGGGTTACCAAACTTTTATTAGGGAAAATATATAAACTCACATTTCTAGGTAAAGCTCTTAAAGACCAAAGGCTGTTGTGAAGTAGAGTCCACAGTGTTGTAGCTTCTTCGTTAGAGAGGTCTAGAAAATTTTCCAAACCACCTTCTTTTAGTAACCACTCTCCAAATTCTCTTCCGATGATACCACCGGTCCAAGTACCAAAGTCCGTTTCTAAAACACAAATGTCGGAATCAGAGTCGAACATGTCTTTGACATGATTCTTAACTAATCGATAGGCGAGGGTATATAGAACAACAAGACGACCGAAATTGCGAATTCGATCTGAAAGTATTTCGATAACGATGGTTACAAACGTGGCGTAGATATCATGACCACCGACTCGCTGAATTATTCCAGTAAATAACAGCTCATTTCTCTCCGACCATGTGTATACTAGGTTAGCCATCGCGTTATAAAACTTGGAATGTTTCTTATACGCCTTATCATATGTGTGAATAATATCAACCCCCAGGAACATAAACTCCTACATAAGTTTATCCAAACACATTCTATGGACCAGAAACGCCCACGATCCTCGATGAGAACCCGACCAATTCATTTACCTTAAGATGGAACTGGAACCGTTTTCAAAGTTACGCTCTTCTATAATTGGTTAATCACTCTGCCGTTCATAGTAATGCTCTTTTCTGACTGGTTATAATACAGATGTCAGCCATTTCTTTGCTCCGCCTCCCATGTTAATGCTCTTTTCTGAATGGTTATAATACAGATGTCAGTCATTTCTTTGCTCCGCCTCCAATGTTAATGCTCTTCTCTAATTGGTTAATCCAGATATCAGTCGATGTTGGCATAATCACTCACTGATTGGATAATGTATTCATTTGTTACCAGGCTATATTTAAACAAGACCCTTCAGGGCTTTCGTGTTATAAGTTTGGTTGCTTCAAGGAAAGTTACTATTCATTCTAACGGATTGAGATTCTATTTTACACTGTAAGTTGGAATATTTTCTCTTAAAGTACGTTAAGGCTTATCGATAAAAGGTTATTCAATTGTATCGATGTTTTTAAAGTAGGCATGCTAAGTATTGTTGAGCTTGATGTTTGATGAAGTTAAACTAGGTATGTTAAATATGGTTGACGAAAGGGTTATTGGATTTTCTCCAGATGGTTTCTCATAATGAAGTTTCTTCTGGTGAACATCTGTGTCCATTGTGTTCAAAGAAGTTTAAATGGCGCGGTGATTTGTTGGAGCATACTCGACAATTACATACAACCATCATGGCACACTAGACAATCTACATACACTCATCACGACACACTAGACAGAACCTACATTCAGCCATCCCGACACACTAGAAAACCTACATTCATCCATCATGGCACATTAGAAAACCTACATTCATCCATCATGGCACATTAGACAACATACATATAACCATCATGCGACACTAGACAACCTACATTCATCCATCATGGCACAGTTGACAACCTACATTCATCCATCATGGCACAGTCGACAATCTACATCATCCATCATGGCACAGTCGACAATCTACATGATCCATCATGGCCCAGTCGACAACCTACATGATCCATCATGGCCCAGTCGACAACCTACATGATCCATCATGGCCCAGTCGACAACCTACATGATCCATCACGACATACCATACGTCTCTGATAAAACGACATGACATACGTGACTGTTACAACGAGATGACTATTACAACGAAATGACTGTTACATTGACATGACTGTTACATTGACATGACTGTTACATTGACATGACATACGTGTCTACTACATCGACATGACTGATACAACGACATGGCTATTACAACGACATACCATACGTCTCTGATAAAATGACATGACATACGTGTCTGTTACAACGACATGACATACGTGTCTGTTACAACGAGATGACCATTACAACGAAATGACTGCCACATTGTCAGTAGCCAAACATTGAATATAAATTCGAAGGCTTCGAGATGCAGATGTGTAGAAGAATATGGAGTATTGGTTGGAAAGAATATGCCCTTTTGCCCTACCGTGTCTAACTATTTTGACTTTGGACCTAGATTTTTAATGTTTTGAGTTCAACTTTTTAGTTATGAGACGAAATTTTGGGGTTTGGAACTAAGTTTTCTTATCTGTAAGGTTCACCATTACTGTTGTCTGTTATTCGTTGAAGTGCTAAAGATATAGAACTCCAAAGTCTAAGCTTTCGTTGGTTTGGGAGTAACGTTTTGGTCTTTGCTTGTTGAGTCAGTCGAATAAAAGTCGTCGTCTGTTAATTTGAACGTCGTCCCCCGTTCTACTACAACTTTCACTACTACAACTTCTACACCGACTACGTCTACAACTACAACTTTCACTACTACAACTTCTACTACCAACTACCTCCACAACCAACTTCCTATAATACACGCCAACTTCTAACCTACTACTACAACTTCCAACTTACTACCTCACCCCATCAAGCGACAGGTCCATTCTGACAACGTGACCACCTCCCCTTTATCGATTTAACACTATCATGTATAACACTTGTAAATAAACTACTTTGTTTCTTATGTATTATACTTGTCTATAATGTACAATAGTTAAACAATACATTATTGTCTACCCCTGTGTTATCTATTGTGAGATATATACGAATAAAACAATAAATAAATAAACTTGTCAGTGTTAATTTCCCCTAAACATCTCACATTAAAACAACCACCCACTAAAATTCCCCTGATAAGTGGTATTCTAATCTTCAGATGATAAAAAGTCCGTAGCCCTGGCCAGTCTGGCACTCAAACATTCAATCAAAACTTTTCACAGCGAAACACGGTCTTTGAACACGAACCAGCGCAAAGATATTAATTACCCCCAAGCGTCTCACATTAAAACATCGGTATCGTAAAATTCCCCTGTTAAATGACTCTCCTGATGAACACTTACCGGCGACGGATATTTCACCACGGGAGGCAGATTCTTTGATGTTCATACGGGAGGCGGATTCTTTGATCGCGCTTAACGTTAAACGCGGCTCCCTCGCTGCGCGAGGTCGCCTCGCGCCTACCGTGAACTCTTTGATCTTGCGGCCCCTTGCTGCGCGCCTACCGGGAACTCTTTGATCTCTCGCTTAATTAACGCTGTGTTTCGCATTTGGCGTGTAGCGTGTGTAACGGCCTAAGCTGTTACCTTTAATTCTAAAGGAAGTTTTTAAAAACAATAAATAAACTTGTCACTGTTTTTATTGAATGAGAGTATAAAGAAAGAATAGATTTATGAAAGTTACGGAACCATTGAAAGTACAAAGAATATGAAAGTTATGATACCACCGCCGCCCCTTCACCACCCCTTCACCACCCCTTCACAACACCACCGCAGCGGGAGGTCACCACGAGAGGTCACCGGGAGGTCACCGGGAGGTCACCACCACCACCACCACCACCACGACCGGAACAAAAAGGGGCGGGTAGACTCTCATATAAGGAAAAACGGCACCAAAAATTGTGCCTCGATCTGCGTGTAGACTATTTATATAAGGATTTATCTGCGTTTCGACGCCTCCACAACACCACGAGAGGTCAACGAGAGGTCAACGAGAGGTCACCGGAACCAAAATGGGCGGGTAGACTCTCATATAAGAAAAAATGAAGACTCTCATATAAGGAAAAACGGCACCAAAAAATGTGCCTCGATGTACGGGTAGACTATTTATATAAGGATTTAGGTGCCTTCAAAGGCACTTTTATCCGTCCTAATTGACATACTATACTACTGACATGCATTAAAAAAGTGTTCTTGCCTTTTTTCCCACGGCCCATCGATTCAGCCAGTCTTCTCTACTGCTGGAGTTTATGTTTTGTTTGTCTGTGTTTAATTATATTGCTGTTCTAAATTATGTCTGTCTGAATCTTTTCTTAGCTCATGTATCTGTCTTGTAACGGTTCAAAAACTATTTTTGTTTTAATTTGTTGGTAATGATCCAAGATATTCTACTAATACCCATTACAGGAATGAAATGTGTTAGCGCATGAAAGGAACAGTCTGAGAGATAAGGTCAGAGATGAATAACTGAGAAAAAAGCTTAGAATAATTACCGCCATAGAATACATGAAAAAAAAAACAACAAACACAATTATGTGAGCACATTATAAGAGAGACAGGCCAAAACACAACAGAAATAGCCTTCAATGAAGCTTTGCGAGAACACCAGAAGTAAAGAACCACCACTAAAAAAAATGATGTATTAACGGAATATTAGAATCAATAGGAAACATAACAGCAGAAGAAGTCAACAAAAGTGTAAATGAACACAAATTATATCTCCACTCGAAACTAAAAGGCAAAAATAAGGAAGGAGAGAAAAAAGAAAAAGAAGAAGGAAAGAAAAATAATAAGAAGAAGAAGCAAAAAGAAGAAGGAAAACAAAAAAGGAGAATAAAGTAAAGGTAAAGTACAAGACTTGAACCGGCGTCTTAGCACGCGAGTTTCCACCCATATGTGCTCGGCCGCCTATACAGAAATGTTCGGAGATTTCTGTATAGTGTCGCTTCAAGCATCGAAACTCAGATGCGAGGCGGAATTCCTCACCTTTCCAGAGTAATATCATGATACCTATTTCTGCCAGCGAAGGGTCCACCGCGGGGGTATTTCTTTTTTCCAATCGCGAGTACAACTCACACTGCTTCCAGCGGGAATTGAAGAACGGTGTCCCAACGTCGGTAGCCCAGTCGAGTGTTTTTCCTAGCTAGTCTACCGAGGCCCCCCACTTGGCTACCGAGGCCCCCCACTTGGCTACCGAGGCCCCCCACTTGGCTACCGAGGCCCCCCACTTGGCTACCGAGGCCCCCCACTTGGCTACCGAGGCCCCCCACTTGGCTACCGAGGCCCCCCACTTGGCTACCGAGGCCCCCCACTTGGCTAACGAGGTCCCCCACTTGGCTACCGAGGCCCCCCACTTGGCTAACGAGGCCCCCCACTTGGCTACCAAGGCCCCCCACTTGGCTAACGAGGTCCCCCACTTGGCTACCGAGGCCCCCCACTTGGCTAACGAGGCCCCCCACTTGGCTACCAAGGCCCCCCACTTGGCTAACGAGGTCCCCCACTTGGCTACCGAGGCCCCCCACTTGGCTACCGAGGCCCCCCACTTGGCTACCGAGGCCCCCCACTTGGCTACCGAGGCCCCCCACTTGGCTACCAAGGCCCCCCACTTGGCTAACGAGGTCCCCAACTAGGCTACCGATGCCCCGAACTAGGCTACCGAGGCCGCGAACTAGGCTACCGAGGCCCCCAACTAGCCTACCGAGGCATCCAACTAGGCTAGCAAGGGCCCCAACTAGGCTACCGAGGCCCCCAACTAGGCTACCGAGGCCCCCAACTAGGCTACCGAGGCCCCCAACTAGGCTAGCAAGGGCCCCAACTAGGCTACCGAATTTGACTTGACTTGACTTGACTTAATCCCCTTGTTAGCCATGAGCTATGAGCGCTTTACAGCTTAATGTCTCTCGCATGAAGGCGCAGGTCCTTCTCAGTTGTACAGCTGCAGAGTACAGTGTGCTATTGATGGATGGAAGTAGTGGGAGTAACATGCTCCGTCGGTTTTGTAAATGGGGACAGTGTAGTAGCAGGTCATCTACTGTCTCAGATTGTTGACGGCAGTGTCTGCACATTGGGTCATGTTGTGTTTTTATTCTGCTCAGGTGTTGATTGGCAGGTGCATGGCCTGTTCTCAGCTGGAATATCAGGCTTTGATCCCTTTGTTTGAGCTCCCCCACAGGGTCGCGGGGGTCTGGTTTTGTTTGATATCTGTAGAGTAGGCGTCCAGTCTTAGTTGAAGCCCACATATTCAACCATTCCTCGTGGTAGTTGTTTCTCAAAATTTGCTGTTTTGAGGCTAACTTGAACAGGAAGCTGTGGTAGAGATGCTCCCAGTTTAGCCAACCTATCCGCTCTCTCATTTCCCGCAATGCCGATGTGACCAGGAATCCATTGTAGGGTTACAGCCACGCCATAGGTAGTGGAGAGTTGGTTGGATACAGATCTTATATTGGAAACCTCGGATGTTAGTCCGCTTTCAATTGCTTCGAGTGCTGATTTAGAATCCGAGAAAATATAAATATCTTCCGGTGCGATGGTGTCACATTCAAAGTCTACAAATATCCTTCTGAGTGCTCTCTCTATTGCTAACATTTCTGCAGAGTAATTGGAGCAGTATTCTCCGCATGGACCGTAAATTTGGGGGTAGTCGTCTGGGTGAGAGTAGGGATACTTGACAACAGCACAGTAACCAGCATTTAGGGTGGCCTTGAATGCAGATCCATCAGTATGAGCGTGACTAGGCTAACGAGGATTCGACTAGACTACCGAGGTCCCCAACTAGACTACCGAGGTCCCCAACTAGACTACCGAGGCCCCAACTAGCCTACCGAGGCCTCCAACTAGACTACCGAGGCCCCCAACTAGACTACCGCGGCCCCAACTAGGCTACCGAGGGCCCCAACTAGGTTACCGAGGTCCCCAACTAGCCTGCCGAGGCCCCCAACTAGTCTATCGAGGCCCCCAACTAGCCTACCGAGGTCACCAACTAGCCTATCGTGGCCCCCAACTAGGTTACTGAGGCCCCCAACTAGCCTACCGAGGTCACCAACTAGCCTATCGTGGCCCCCAACTAGGTTACTGAGGCCCCCAACTAGCCTACCGAGGTCACCAACTAGCCTATCGTGGCCCCCAACTAGGTTACTGAGGCCCCCAACTAGCCTACCGAGGTCACCAACTAGCCTATCGTGGCCCCCAACTAGGTTACTGAGGCCCCCAACTAGCCTACCGAGGTCACCAACTAGCCTATCGTGGCCCCCAACTAGCCTACCGAGGTCACCAACTAGGTTACCGAGGTCACCAACTAGCCTACCGAGGTCACCAACTAGGTTACCGAGGTCCCCAACTAGGTTACCGAGGACCCCAACTAGCCTACCGAGGTCACCAACTAGCCTATCGTGGCTCCAACTAGGTTACCGAGGCCCCCAACTAACCTACCGAGGCCCCCAACTAGCCTACTGAGGTCCCCAACTAGGTTACCGAGGCCCCCAACTAGCCTACCGAGGCCACCAACTAGCCTACCGAGGTCACCAACTAGCCTACCGAGGCCCCCAACTAGCCTACCGAGGTCCCCAACTAGCCTACCGAGGCCCCCAACTAGCCCACCGAGGTCACCAACTAGTCTATCGTGGCCCCTAGCTAACATACCGAGGTCCCCAACTAGGTTACCGAGGCCCCCAACTAGCCTACCGAGGTCCCCTACAAGGTTACCGAGGCCCCCAACTAGCCTACCGAGGTCAGCAACTAGTCTATCGTGGCCCCCAACTAGCATACCGAGGCCCCCAACTAGCCTACCGAGGCCCACCAACTAGCCTACCGAGGCCCACCAACTAGCCTACCGAGGTCAGCAACTAGTCTATCGTGGCCCCCAACTAGCATACCGAGGCCCCCAACTAGCCTACCGAGGCCACCAACTAGCCTACCGAGGTCAGCAACTAGTCTATCGTGGCCCCCAACTAGCATACCGAGGCCCCCAACTAGCCTACCGAGGCCCACCAACTAGCCTACCGAGGCCCACCAACTAGCCTACCGAGGTCAGCAACTAGTCTATCGTGGCCCCCAACTAGCATACCGAGGCCCCCAACTAGCCTACCGAGGCCCACCAACTAGCCTACCGAGGCCCACCAACTAGCCTACCGAGGTCAGCAACTAGTCTATCGTGGCCCCAAACTAGCATACCGAGGCCCCCAACTAGCCTACCGAGGCCCACCAACTAGCCTACCGAGGCCCACCAACTAGCCTACCGAGGTCAGCAACTAGTCTATCGTGGCCCCCAACTAGCATACCGAGGCCCCCAACTAGCCTACCGAGGCCCACCAACTAGCCTACCGAGGCCCACCAACTAGCCTACCGAGGTCAGCAACTAGTCTATCGTGGCCCCCAACTAGCCTACCGAGGTCAGCAACTAGTCTATCGTGGCCCCCAACTAGCCTCCCGAGGCCCCCAACTAGCCTACCGAGGCCCCCAACTAGCCTACCGAGGCCCCCAACTAGCCTACCGAGGCCCACCAACTAGCCTACCGAGGCCCCCAACTAGCCTACCGAGGCCCACCAACTAGCCTACCGAGGTCAGCAACTAGTCTATCGTGGCCCCCAACTAGCCTACCGAGGTCAGCAACTAGTCTATCGTGGCCCCCAACTAGCCTACCGAGGCCCCCAACTAGCCTACCGAGGTCCCCAACTAGCCTACCGAGGCCCCCAACTAGCCTACCGAGGCCCACCAACTAGCCTACCGAGGCCCCCAACTAGCCTACCGAGGCCCACCAACTAGCCTACCGAGGTCAGCAACTAGTCTATCGTGGCCCCCAACTAGCCTACCGAGGTCAGCAACTAGTCTATCGTGGCCCCCAACTGGCCTACCGAGGCCCCCAACTAGCCTACCGAGGCCCACCAACTAGCCTACCGAGGCCCCCAACTAGCCTACCGAGGTCAGCAACTAGTCTATCGTGGCCCCCAACTAGCCTACCAAGGCCCCCAACTAGCCTACCGAGGCCCACCAACTAGCCTACCGAGGTCAGCAACTAGTCTATCGTGGCCCCCAACTAGCCTACCGAGGCCCCCAACTAGGTTACCGAGGTCCGCATCTAGCCTACCGAGGTCCCCACTAGATTACCGAGGTCCCCATCAGTTCTTTAATTTGCGATCTTATCTCTCAGGCTGTATCCTGCCATTCGTCTAACACACCTAATCTTGGTTGTGGTAAAACTTTTGCAATGAAGATTATTGCCCATATAGCCTCTAGAGTTATTTCTTTGTTGGGCAATAGCGGTGATTAGATCTTCAATGATCTGACATGCTTTGTTGCTTTTTGAGTCTACTTTTCCTCTTCTTCTACCTGTCAGCTCCCGTAGGAGCATAGGTCTTCAACAAACACTTTCAGCTCCCTGAGTAGCATAGGTCTTCAACAAACACTTTCAGCACCCTGAGTAGCATAGGTCTTCAACAAACACTTTCAGTTCCCCGTGGAGCATATGTCTTCAATAAACACTTTCAGCTCCCTGTGGAGCATAGGTCTTCAACAAACACTTTCAGCTCCCTGAGTAGCATAGGTTTTCAACAAACACTTTCAGCACCCTGAGTAGCATAGGTCTTCAACAAACACTTTCAGTTCCCCGTGGAGCATAGGTCTTCAATAAACACTTTCAGCTCCCTGTGGAGCATAGGTCTTCAACAAACACTTTCAGCTCCATGTAGAGCATAGGTCCTCAACAAACACTTTCAGCTCCCTGTAGAGCATAGGTCTTCAACAAAAACTTTCAGCTCCCTGTGGAGCATAAGTCTTCAACATACACTTTCAGCTCCCTGTGGAGCTTAGGTCTTCAACAAACACTTTCAGCTCCCTGTGGAGCTTAGGTCTTCAACAAACACTTTCAGCTCCCTGTGGAGCATAGGCCTTCAACAAACACGTTCAGCTCCCTGTGGAGCTTAGGTCTTCAACAAACACTTTCAGCTCCCTGTGGAGCTTAGGTCTTCAACAAACACTTTCAGCTCCCTGTGGAGCATATGTCTTCAACAAACACTTTCAGCTCCCTGTGAAGCATAGATCTTCAACAAACACTTTCAGCTCCCTGCTTAGCATAGGTCTTTAACAAACACTTTCAGCTCCCTGTGGAGCATAGGTCTTCAACAAAAAATTTCAGCTCCCTGTGAAACATATGTCTTCAAGAAACACATTCAGCTCTCTGTGGAGCATTGGTCTTCAACAAACACTTTCAGCTCCCTGTGGAGCATAGGTCTTCAACAAACACTTTCAGCTCCCTGTGGAACATAGGTCTTCAACAAACACTTTCAGCTCCCTGTGGAACATAGGTCTTCAACAAACACTTTTCCAACTTCCTGCGGAGCATAGGTCTTTGACACACAATTTCAGTTCCCTGTGGAGCATAGGTCTTCAACAAATACTTTCCAAGTCGTTCTGTTTCTTGCCATTCTTTTAAGATTTTAAGATCATTCCATGTCTTCCCCATCATCTTCATCTCTGCTTCTATCTGTCTTCTCCAAGAATTCCTTGGTCTTCCTCTTTGTCTTTTCCCCTGGGGATTCTAAAAAAAAATCCTGTTGTGTAATACTCTCATTTGGCTTCCGCAGTGTGTGTCCTACCCAGCGCCATCGTCTTCGCTGTTTATCTTTATCCACTGGTATTTGACTGGTACATTTCCATAATTCTATGTTAGTGATTTCGTCCTGCCATTTCCATCCTTTTATTCTGCGTAAGCATCCATTAATGAAAGTCTGTATCTTTATGATTGTAAATTTTGTTATTCTCCATGTTTCACAGCCACATAATAGGACTGACTTAACATTGGAGTTGAAAATTGTTATTTTTGTATTTAACCTAATTTCTTTGGACTTCCATATGTTTCCCAGTGCAACAAAAGCTCAGCTTGCTTTTGCTGCTTGTCATTTATCGTGTGTCACTAGACTTCCTGGATATTTAATTTCTTCCCCTTGTTTTTTTTGTTTTCTACCGTCCATCATTAACATGAGTTACAAGAAATGTTGGACATTGTAGGGAAGGAAAGCAAAAATAAAGGACTCAACCTTAATAGCAAAAAAGACAGAGGTAATGGTAACAACAAAGAAAAAGACATCACCTCAGTGCAAAATAAAGACAAATGGAACAATATTAAAACAGGTAAATGAATTTAAATATTTGGGAACTTTGTTAACCTCAGACGGAAGATGTACAAAAGAGGTGAGATGGAGAATGGCTCAGACAAAAGCAGCTTTCCAAAAAATGAGGAAAATACTATGCAATCCATTTTTGACAATAGAAACAAAAAAAGAGTTCTTAAATGTTACGTAGAGCCAGTCGTAACATACGGATGCGAATCATGGACAATAGGGCAACAGACAAGAAAATCACTGGAGTCTGTAGAAATGTGGTTTTACAGAAGAATGTTGAGAATACCATGGACAGCTAAGAAGAGTAATGAAGAGGTTCTGAGAAAGGTCAAAGCAAAATGAGAGCTAATTTCCAATATTAGGAAGAGACAATCATCATTTTTTGGCCATGTAATGAGAAGAGAACAACTTGAATATATTGTAACAACTGGGAAAATTGAGAGACGAAGAGATAGAGGGAAGCAAAGAGAAAAAATTGCAGACAGCTTAAGAGAATGGCTTGGCAGAAGGTCAACAACAGAAATGATAAATAGCTGCCGAGATCGATTGTTGTGGAGAGACATGATCATATACGCCACTAGGCCCGGTACTTGATGATGATGACCGTCCATCGTTATGTTGATTTTCTGTTTCTTCTTTGTGATATATTCATGATCTCTGTTATGCTATTTATTAATTGATTGTTTTAATAAAAAATTAGACGTAGTTAGATAAACAGCAGAAGAGAATTTATATTCAAGGTATAGAATATACTTTAATAAAAATATATAGACACTGCGATGACGCGAAAAGGACAAGAGGTAGGGTTCGATCCCAACCGACGGCTTCCAGGTTCACCCAGTGTTTAATGTGCACCGGATTTTTTTCTGGGAAAGTAAAGCGGGCACGGGCGTAATACCGATCACATTACCCCAAAAATCATGTGCTGAAGGTCTATAAAATTTATGGTCACTATATATCCCAACCGACGGCTTCCGGGTTCTCCCAGACTTAAATGGGTACCGGATTTTTTTCTGGGAAAGTAAAGCAGGCACTGGCGTAATACCGACCACATTACTCCAAAAATCATGTGCTGGAGGTCTGTAAAATTTATGGTCACTAACACCATATTCCCTATACGCCACTTGGCGTGACGGGGGTACTTTACTTTTTTTTTTTTTTTACTGCGATGACGTATATATTTTCTCATGATTGCAAACAACTTTAAACAGATTCTCAAAAAAAACCAGACACCCGACTCTCGGACGCTCAAAAACAACCGAAGAAGTAGGGCGTGCCCCAGTTAGCATTCTCAGCGCGAGATTAGAGAGTCTTAACAGCTCTTCACCGTTTGGCAAAACGGCCATTTTATCGGAGTCTGATGTCAAATTCTGGCTGACTTCCGCCGGAAACAGAAACGACATCCGGTTATCGAAGAAATTGGGCAAACAGTATAAATTACGTGTGGATGTCAGGCGGTTAGCTTGTTTTGTTAGTATAGGTTTGGACACTTGTGTGGAGAATATGGCGGTGTTGTCTAGTAAACCATTTTAGTTTGATGATTGTTTGAGCAGTAAAGATGACTTGTGTATCTTTGGTAATGTTCTAGATATTGTGTAGTTTAGTAGTAGTAGTAGTAGTAGTAGCAGCAGCAGCAGTAGTAGTAGTAGTAGTAGTAGTAGCAGTAGTAGTATTAGTAGCAGTAGTAGTATTAGTAGTAGTGGTAGTAGTAGTAGTAGTAGTAGTAGTTGTAGTAGTAGTAGCAGTAGTAGTAGTTGTAGTAGTAGTATTAGTAGTAGTGGTAGTAGTAGTAGTAGTAGTAGTAGTAGCAGTGGTAGTAGTAGTAGTAGCAGCAGTAGTAGTAGTAGTAGCAGTAGTAGTAGTAGCAGTGGTAGTAGTAGTAGTAGCAGCAGTAGTAGTAGTAGCAGTAGTAGTAGTAGCAGTGGTAGTAGTAGTAGTAGCAGTAGTAGTAGTAGTAGCAGTAGTAGTAGTAGCAGTAGTAGTAGTAGTAGTAGTAGCAGTAGTAGTAGTAGTAGTAGTAGTAGTAGTAGCAGCAGCAGTAGTAGTAGTAGTAGCATTAGTAGTAGTAGTAGTAGTAGTAGTAGTAGCAGTAGTAGTAGTAGTAGCAGTAGTAGTAGTAGTAGTAGTATTAGTAGTAGTAGTAGTAGTAGTAATATTCGTAGTAGTAATAGTAGCAGTAACAGCAGCGGCATTAATATTAGAAACAGTAGTAGTAGTAGTAGTAGTAGTAGTAGTAGTAATAGTAGCAGTAGCATTAATATTAGAAACAATAGTAGTAGTAGTAATAGTAGTAATAGTAGTAGTAGTGGTAGTAGTAGTAGTAATATTAGTAGTAGTAGTAGTAGTAGTAATAGTAGCAGTAGCATTAATATTAGAAACAGTAGTAGTAGTAGTAATAGTAGTAGTAGTAGTAGTAGTAGTAGTAGTAGTTGTAGTAGCAGTAGTAGTAATAATGATTGTAGCAGTAACAGCAGTAGCATTAATAATAGAATAACATTAGTAGTAATAGTAGTAGTATTATTAACAGCACCAGCATTGATAGTAAAATAGTAACGGTAGTAGCAGCAGTAATAATTGTAGTAGTAGTAACAAAAGTAACAGCAGTAGATGTAGTAGCAGCAGTAGTTGTAGTAGTAGTAACATCAGTAGTAGTAGTATCAGTAACATAAATAGTAGTGGTAACAGGAGAGGTAGTTGTAATAGCAATAGCAGGAACAGTAGCAGCATTAGTAGCAGTAATTGTAATAGTTGTAACAACGGTAGTTGTAGTAATAGTAGCAGCAGTAGCAGTAACAGTTGTAACAGCAGTAGTAGTGGTAGTAGCAGCAGCAGTCGCTTCGCAGTAACAGTAGTATCAGCAGCAGCAGTAGCAGCAGTTGTAACAGTGTAAGTAATAGTCGTAACAACACTTGTAGTAGAAGTAGTAGTAGCAGCAGTAATAGTAATAATAGTAGCAGCAACAGTAATAATAGTAGCAGTAGCAGTAATATTAGTAATATTAGTAACAGTAACAGTAATAATAGTAATTGTAGCTGTAGTAACAGTAACAGTAATATTAGTAACTGTAGCTGTAGTAGCATTAACAGTAATAATAGTAACTGTAGCTGTAGTAACAGTAACATTAATAATAGTAACAATAGCTTTAGTAGCAGTAACAGTAATAATAGTAACTGTAGCTGTAGTAGCAGTAACAGTAATAATAGTAACTATAGCTGTAGTAACAGTAACATTAATAATAGTAACTGTAGCTGTAGTAACAGTAACAGTAATAATAGTAACTGTAGCTGTAGTAGCAGAAACATTAATAATAGTAACTGTAGCTGTAGTAACAGTAATAAGAAGTAACTGTAGCTGTAGTAGCAGTAACAGTAATAATAGTAACTGTAGTAGCAGTAATAATAGTAACTGTAGCTGTAGTAGCAGTAATAATAGTAACTGTAGTAGCAGTAACAGTAATAATAGTAACTGTAGCTGTAGTAGCAGTAACAGTAATAATAGTAACTGTAGCTGTAGTAGCAGTAACAGTAATAATAGTAACTGTAGCTGTAGTAGCAGTAACAGTAATAATAGTAACTGTAGCTGTAGTAGCAGTAACATTAATAATAGTAACTGTAGCTGTAGTAGCAGTAACAGTAATAATAGTAACAGTATTTGTGGTAGTAGCAGTAACAGTAATAATAGTAACAGTAACAGTAATAATAGTAACTAGCTGTAGCAGTAACAGTAGCTGTAGTAGTAGCAGTAGTTGTGGTAGTAGCAGTAACAGTAATAATAGTAACAGTAATAATAGTAACTAGCTGTAGCAGTAACAGTAGCTGTAGTAGTAGCTGTAGTAGTAGCAGTAGTTGTAGTAGTATAAGTGACAGTAATAACAGTAACAGTGGTTGTAGTAGTAGTATAAGTGACAGTAATAACAGTAACAGTAGTTGTAGTAGTAGTATAAGTGACAGTAATAACAGTAACAGTGGTTGTAGTAGTAGTATAAGTGACAGTAATAACAGTAACTGTGGTTGTAGTAGTAGTATAAGTGACAGTAATAACAGTAACAGTGGTTGTAGTAGTAGTATAAGTGACAGTAATAACAGTAACAGTGGTTGTAGTAGTAGTATAAGTGACAGTAATAACAGTAACAGTGGTTGTAGTAGTAGTATAAGTGACAGTAATAACAGTAACAGTGGTTGTAGTAGTAGTATAAGTGACAGTAATAACAGTAACAGTGGTTGTAGTAGTAGTATAAGTGACAGTAATAACAGTAACAGTGGTTGTAGTAGTAGTATAAGTGACAGTAATAACAGTAACTGTAGTTGTAGTAGTAGCAGTAATAATAGTAACACTGGACAGGTAAGAAGAATAACGAAAACGTTCTAAAAGAGGTCAAAGCAAAAGAGAGCTAATTTCCAATATTAGGAAGAAACAATCCTTATTTTTTGGCCATGTAACGAGAAGGGAACAGCTGGAATAAATTGTTACAACTGGGAAAATTGAGGGACGAAGAGATAGAGGGAAGCAAAGAGAAAAGATACCAGACAGCTTAAGAGAATGGCTTGGCAGAAGGCCAACAACAGAAATGATAAATAACTGTCGAGATCGAAAGTTGATGAGACATACCAGCAAGGTTGGTACTTGACAATGACCCTGACTGTAGTAATATTGATATTTAGTTTGTTTACCTCAAAAACGTGCCCCCCACCGCTGCAATTTTGATCTTTGTTTGATTATTTGAAAATAACGCCCACACTGCAAAAAGAATAATATTGATAATCATTTTGTCGATTGTCTAAAACCTTCCGACAGGTGTGGCCTTCAGCGCGAGCTCCGTACTGATGGCAACATTTCCAGAGTTTACCAAAACAAGAATTCTTATCACTATATTACCTGACCAAATAACAATTTTTCAAATCCAATGTAAATAAAATGCTGGCTGAAATCGGATGCACTGGGCCACTGGCGCAGAACACAGTGCAACGTATTAACGGGTGTTCAGTCAGAGTGGATCTGACAGACTCTAATTGTGATGTTCTGTCTGTGGGGACGATCAACACACTTAGCCTGACAGCTGACTTCATGTGAGAGTCTGGAATCCTTACTCTGATTGAGTCCTGAACGCAGAGATAGAGAGAGAGAGAGAGAGAGAGAGAGAGAGAGAGAGAGAGAGAAAATCCAATGTTAAGTCAGTCCTATTATATGGCTGTGAAACATGGAGAACAGCAAAATTGACAATCGTAAAGATACAGACTTTCATTAATGGATGGTTTCGCAGAATAAAAGAATGGAAACGGCAGGACAAAATCACTAACATAGAATTATGGAAATGTACCAGTCAAATACCAGTGGATAAAGAGATACAGCGAAGACGATGGCGCTGGATAGGACACACACTGCGGAAGCCAACTGAGAGTTTTACACAACAGGCTCTTTTTTGGAATCCCGAGTGTAAAAGACAAAGAGGAAGACCAAGGAATTCTTGGAGAAGACAGATAGAAGCAGAGATGAAGATGAGGGGGGAGACATGGAATTATCTTAAAAGAATGACAATAAACAGAACGACTTGGAAAGTGTTTGCTGAAGACCTATGCTCCACAGGGAGCTGAAAGGTAGAAGAAGAAGATATTACCTGCTTACAGGTAGACCCAGAACAGCGAAGGCAGCAGGGCGATCAAATACTTTGGCGAAACTTGGAAGACACAATTAGGATCAAGACAAAGAAATGCATACACATCAAGCAAAGCTGCAGTTCTAGTTGCCAATTATTTTATTTCTTTATTTAATTATTTAAGTATTTAACTATTACTTTATTTTATTATTCCTTTAAAAATAATGTAAAACACACCATTATCTGTGTTTGTGTGTTGTTTGTTTGTTCCTGTTGAAGGCCTATTGAGCCGAAACGTTGTTTAAATTTGTGTCGTTCATTAACTACGTCAAGCTTTAGCAATGCCGTTTTTTTTCCCCTATTTTCTCTCTCTATATATATTTTTTCACTTCTCTGATTTAAAAGAAAAATAGTTAAAGCATTTTCCCATTACTGGGGTATGCCGGAGAAGAGGAAGGAGGGGGGGGGGGGAACTTATAGGACCGGAGAATAAAGGCAGACGGACTAACGGGAGGGCGGGCGGGAGGACGGACGGACGGATGAACAGACGGACAGACGGACAGATAGACAGACAGACGGACGGACGGACCGATAGATAGATAGATAGATAGATAGATAGATAGATAGATAGATAGATAGATAGATAGATAGATAGATAGATAGATAGATAGATAGATAGATAGATAGATAGATAGATAGATAGATAGATAGATAGATAGATAGATAGATAGATAGATAGATAGATAGATAGATAGATAGATAGATAGATAGATAGAAAGTCAGGTAATGTTGCATTATTTCCCACAAATCATGTTACAACTGACCATTAAAGGCCCTAGGACAGCCTTATTCAAAGTTGTCTGACACAAATAAATAAATGCAACGTGTCTAGACGAGTAAGACATGCAATAAAAACCATAACACGGATGAGTTACAACTTTAGAATAAGGAAGCAATTTTTATGACATCAGAGATATCTGGGCCAAGCTACCATTTCTGTGAAGGGAATTGCGTTTTGTTTGTCTGAGAATGAGAGATACTGAAGAAGGAGGGGAAAAGGGGGAGGAGAAGGAGAAGAAGAAGGAGGAGGAAGAGGAAAGGGAGGAGGAGGAAACGGGGGAGGAGGTGTTTTTTAACGATAGAGAAGAATGAGGAGGTGGAGAAGAATGAGGAGGTGGAGAAGACGGAGGAGGAGGTGTAGAAGAGGGAGAAGAATGAGGGGGTGGAGAAGACGGAGGAGGAGGTGTAGAAGAGGGAGAAGAATGAGGGGGGTGGAGAAGATGGAGGAGGAGGAGGAGAAGAGGGAGAAGAATGAGGGGGTGGAGAAGATGGAGGAGGAGGTGTAGAAGAGGGAGAAGAATGAGGGGGGTGGAGAAGATGGAGGAGGAGGAGGAGAAGTGGGCGGAGGAGAAGAAGAAGGAGGAGGAGGAGGAGAAGGAGAAGGAGGAGGAGGAGGGGGAGGAGGAGGAGAAGAAGGAGGGGGAGTAGAAGAGGGAGGAGAAGGGGGAAGAGGAGAAGGAGGAAGAGGAGAAGGAGGAAGAGGAGAAGGAGGAAGAGGAGAAGGAGGAGGAGAAGGAGGAGGAGGAGAAGTGGGCGGAGGAGAAGATGAAGGAGGAGAAGTAGAAGAGGGAGAAGAATGAGGGGGTGGAGAAGACGGAGGAGGAGGTGTAGAAGAGGGAGAAGAATGAGGAGGTGGAGAAGACGGAGGAGGAGGTGTAGAAGAGGGAGAAGAATGAGGAGGTGGAGAAGACGGAGGAGGAGGTGTAGAAGAGGGAGAAGAATGAGGGGGTGGAGAAGACGGAGGAGGAGGTGTAGAAGAGGGAGAAGAATGAGGGGGTGGAGAAGACGGAGGAGGAGGTGTAGAAGAGGGAGAAGAATGAGGGGGTGGAGAAGACGGAGGAGGAGGTGTAGAAGAGGGAGAAGAATGAGGAGGTGGAGAAGACGGAGGAGGAGGTGTAGAAGAGGGAGAAGAATGAGGGGGTGGAGAAGAAGGAGGAGGAGGAGAAGAAGGAGGGGGAGTAGAAGAGGGAGGAGAAGGAGGAGGAGAAGGAGGGGGAGAAGAAGAGGGAGGAGAAGGAGGAAGAGGAGAAGGAGGAGGAGGAGAAGGAGGAGGAGGAGGAGGAGGAGGAGGAGAAGGAGGAGGAGGAGGGGGAGGAGGAGAAGGAGGAGGAGAAGGAGAAGGAGAAGGAGGATGAGGAGGGGGAGGAGGAGGAGGAGGAGAAGTGGGCGGAGGAGAAGGAGGAGGAGGAGAAGGAGGAGGAGGAGGAGGAGAAGTGGGCGGAGGAGAAGAAGGAGGAGGAGAAGGAGGAGGAGGAGAAGGAGAAGGAGGAGGAGGAGGGGGAGGAGGAGGAGAAGAAGGAGGGGGAGTAGAAGAGGGACGAGAAGGGGGAAGAGGAGAAGGAGGAAGAGGAGAAGGAGGAAGAGGAGAAGGAGGAGGAGAAGGAGGAGGAGGAGAAGTGGGCGGAGGAGAAGATGAAGGAGGAGAAGTAGAAGAAGAAGGAAGAGGAGGAGGTGAAGAAGAATAAGAAGAAGAAAAAAAGAGAAGTTATATTTAGAAAAAAAACTGCATGAATAAATAAGAGAGGTTAGCTTTATATGACAAGTGGAGTAAACAAATTAATCATTTACTTTATTGAGATCACCGGTGGGCGTGCTGCTTCGTTAGTATCCCTGGGCTTCTCACTAAAAGATCATCATCATCATCATCAAGTGTGAAACCTGCTGGCGTAGGTGATCATGTCTCTCCACAACTTTCGATCTCGACAGTTATTTATCGTTTCTGTTGTTGACCTTCTGTCAAAGCCATTCTCTTAAGATGCCTGGTATCTTTTCTCTTTGCTTCCCTCTATCTCTTCGTCCCTCAATTTCTCCAGTTGTTACAATATATTCCAGTTGTTCTCTTCTCATTACATGGCCAAAAAATGATGATTGTTTCTTCCTAATATTGGAAATTAGTTCTCCGTTTTGCTTTGGCCTCTTTCAGAACGTTTTCATTACTCTTCTTAGCTGTTCATGGTATTCTCAACATTCTTCTGTAAAACCACATTTCTACAGACTCCATTGATTATCTTGTCTATTATCCTATTGTCCAAGATTCACATCCATATGTTAAGACTGGCTCTACATAACATTTAAGAACTCTTTTTCTTGTTTTTATTGTCAAAAATAGATTGCATTGTATCTTCCTCATTTTTAGGGAAGCTGCTTTTACCTGAGCCATTCTGAATCTCACCTCTGTTGTACGTCCACCATCTTACCTCTTTTGTACATCTACCATCTCACCTCTGTTGTACATCCACCATCTCACCTCTGTTGTACATCTACCATCTCACCTCTGTTGTACATCCACCATCTCACCTCTATTGTACATCCACCATCTCACCTCTGTTGTACATCCACCATCTCACCTCTGTTGTACATCCACCATCTCACCTCTGTTGTACATCCACCATCTCACCTCTGTTGTTCATCCACCATCTCACCTCTGTTGTACATCTACCATATCACGTCTGTTGTACATCCACCATCTCACCTCTGTTGTACATCTACCACCTCACCTATGTTGTACATCTACCACCTCACCTATGTTGTATATCTACCATCTCACGTCTGTTGTACATCTACCATCTCACCTCTGTTGTACATCTACCACCTCACCTCTGTTGTACATCTACCACCTCACCTCTGTTGTATATCTACCATCTCACCTATGTTGTACATCTACCATCTCACCTCTGTTGTACATCCACCATCTCACCTCTGTTGTACATCTACCACCTCACCTATGTTGTACATCTACCACCTCACCTATGTTGTATATCTACCATCTCACGTCTGTTGTACATCTACCATCTCACCTCTGTTGTACATCTACCACCTCACCTCTGTTGTACATCTACCACCTCACCTCTGTTGTATATCTACCATCTCACCTATGTTGTACATCTACCATCTCACCTCTGTTGTACATCTACCACCTCACCTATGTTGTACATCTACCACCTCACCTATGTTGTACATCTACCACCTCACCTATGTTGTATATCTACCATCTCACGTCTGTTGTACATCTACCACCTCACCTCTGTTGTACATCTTCCGTCTGAGCTTAACAAAACAACTAAAAGATCAGTATCTATATCATCATCATCATGTACCCTGCCGGTTGGCGTAGGCGATCATGTCCCTCCACAAAATTCTATCCACAGTGCATCGTATCAGTTCTGTTGTTGACTGTTTTCCATGCCATGACACCAAGCTATCCAGTATTTTCTCTCTTTGTCGTCCGCGATCTCTCTTTCCTTTTATCTATCTATAAAAAGCGATATCTATATAAAGCTAAAAGTATCTATATAAAGCTAAAAGTATCTATATAAAGCTAAAAGTATCTATATAAAGCTAAAAGTATCTATATAAAGCTAAAAGTATCTATATAAAGCGAGAAAAAACACAGAGGGTGAAAGTAAATAAATGCACAAAAATGCGAAGCTGCAGTAAAGGTTAATCGTAAGTAGAAATGTGAAATATATATAGGAAAAAAACGGTATAGTTAAAGCTTTACGTAATAGGTGTACGACACAAATTTGAACAACGTTTCGGCTTTATATGCCTTCAGCAGGAACAAACATTTAACACGCACGCATATGTGTTTATAACAAAAAAAATGATAAATTATAGGCAGACAGACAGACAGACATACAGACAGACAGGCAGGCAGGCAGACAGACAGACAGACAGGCAGGCTGGAAGACAGACAGACCGACAGACAGACAGACAGACAAGCAGGCAGACAGGCAGATAGCACAGGCAGACAGGCAGACAGACAGACAGACAGACAGGCAGACAGAAATACAGACAGACAGACAGGCAGATAGACAGACAGGCAGACAGACAGGCAGACAGACAGACAGACAGACAGGCAGACAGACAGACAGGCAGGCAGCCAGACAGACAGACAGACAGACGGGCAGACAGACAAACAGGCAGACAGACAGACAGACAGGCAGACAGACAAGCAGGCAGACAAACAGACAGACAGACAGACAGACAGGCAGACAGACAGAAAGACAGACAGACAGACAGGCAGACAGACAGGCAGACAGGCAGACAGGCAGACAGACAGACAGACAGACAGACAGACAGACAGACACACAGACAGACAGACAGACAGGCAGACAGACAGGCAGGCAGACAGACAGACAGATAGACAGACAGGCAGACGGACAGACAGACAGACAGGCAGACAGACAGACAGACAGACAGACAGACAGACAGACAGACAGACAGACAGGCAGCCAGACAGACAGACAGGCAGGCAGGCAGACAGACAAACAGGCAGATAGACAGACAGACAGGCAGACAGACAGACAAGCAGGCAGACAGGCAGACAGACAGACAGACAGACAGGCAGACAGACAGGCAGACAGACAGACAGACAGACAGGCAGACAGACAAGCAGACAGGCAGACAGACAGACAGGCAGGCAGACAGGCAGGCAGACAGACAGACAGACAGACAGACAGACAGGCAGACAGACAGACAGACAGACAGACAGACAGACAGATAGACAGACAGACAGACAGACAGACAGGCATAGAAACCGACGGATATTTGTTCTTTTTGTTAATTATTATTTTTTGTTTGAAATATATATTGGTTTATGTGTGTGTGTGTGTGTGTGTGTGTGTGTGTGTGTGTTGTATGTTCGTTCCTGCTGAAGGCCTATTGAGCCGAAACGCTGTTCTAATTTGTGTCGTCCACTTATCACGTGTAGCTTTAACCATGCAGTTTTTGTTTCTATTTTCTTTCTATATAGTTTTTTTTTCCCCGACATTATATTCCGATATAGTCATTTCTCCGATTAAAAAAAAAAATTCTTTACGGCAATTTCCCATTACTGCGGTATACCGGGGTGGGGGGGGGGGGGGGAGACTTGTAAGACCGGAGAATAATGGCAGCTTGTCCAGTTCAGTCGTCACGATGTAATCGGGTCTGGGTTTTATTTCACGACCGAGAGAATAAAATAATGACGTTACAGGTTTTCAAAGCTACGTTCTCCTTGTTTAGACCTCGACAAGTAATCGACTCGGCCACCCACTCTCTCTCCCACTCTCTCTTCCACTCTCTCTCCCACTCTCTCCCCCCCCCCACCCCCCACCCCTTCTCTCTCTCGCTTATATACAGCGATAAAGTCTTATACCCACTAAAAATGAGAAGAGAATTACCAAACCACAATTCAAAACAAGACAAATGAGATTTTTTGGGGCATGTTGAAAGAAACAGCAGCCTGCTAAAAGTAGTATTGGGAGGGAAAATACAAGGTACAAGAGGCAGAGGCAGACCAAGACTAACATGGAAGAGTAGCATCAAAATATGGACAAGTCAGCCTATGACAACCAGCGCTATCAAAGCAAGAGACAGAGCAGAATGGCGCTCCATGGTAGCCAACCTTCGATGCGAAGACGGCACTCAAAGATGATGATGATGATGATGATGATAATAATGATGATGATGATAATAATGATGATGATGATAATAATGATGATGATGATATATAAACAGAACAATTTATGTCTCTAGTTCTTCTTTACTTTCACTGACTCTGTCATTTACTCATCATCTCTCATTCATGATTCTTTTTGATACGCTTTTCTCAAACACGTCCCATCCATTGATCCATTGATCCATCCATCCATCCATTGATCCATCCATGAATTAATCCATCCGTCCATTGATCCATCCATCCATCCATTGATCCATACATCCATCCATCCATTGATCCATCCATCAATCCATCCATCAATCCATCCATCCATTGATCCATCCATCCATCCATTGATCCATCCATCCATCCATTGATCCATCCATCAATTCATCCATCCGTCCATTGATCCATCCATCCATTGATCCATCCATCCATCCATTGATCCATCCATCCATCCATTGATCCATCCATCCATCCATTGATCCATACATCCATCCATTGATCCATCCATCAATTCATCCATCAATTCATCCATCCGTCCATTGATCCATCCATCCATCCATTGATCCATTGATCCATCCATCCATCCATTGATCCATCCATCCATTGATCCATCCATCCATCTATTGATCCATCCATCCATCCATCAATTCATCCATCCGTCCATTGATCCATCCATCCATTGATCCATTTATCCATTGATCCATCCATCCATTGATCCATCCATCCGTCCATTGATCCATCCATCCATCCATCCATTGATCCATTAATCCATTGAACAATCCATCAATCCATCCATCCATTGATCCATCCATCCATTAAACAATCCATCCATCCATCCATTGATCCATCCATCCATTGATCCATCCATCCATTGATCCATCGATCCATTGATCCATCCATCCGTTGATCCATCCATCCATTGATCCATCCGTCCATTGATTCATCCATCCATTGATCCATCGATCCATTGATAGATCCGTCAATTGATCCATCCATCCATTGATCCATCCATCAATCTGTCCATCCGCCCATTGATCCATCCATTCATTTATCCATCCATCCATTGATCCATGTTGCCATCCATCAATCCATCCATCCATTGATCCAACCATCCATTGATCCAACCATCCATTGATCCATCTATTGATCCATCCATCCATTGATCCATCCATCCTTTGATCCATTCATCCATCCATTGACCCATCCATCCATTGATCAATCCATCCGTCCATTGATCCATCCATCCATTGATCCATCAATCCGTTGATCCATCCATCCATTGATCCATCCATCCGTCCATTGATCCATCCATCCGTCCATTAATCCATCCATCCATTGATCCATCCAATCATCCATCAATCCATCCAGTGATCCATCCATTGATCCATCCATCCATCCATTGATCCATCCATCCATTGATCCATCCATCCATTGATCCATCCATCCACTGATCCATCCATCCATTGATCCATCCATTCATCAATCCATTGATCCCTCCATCCATTGATCCATCCATCCGTCCATTGATCCATCCATCCATTGATCCATACATCCATTGATCCATCCATCCGTCAATTGATCCATCCATCCATTAATCCGTCCATTAAACCATCCATCCATTGATCCATCCAAGCATCCATCAAACCGTCCAGTGTTCCATCCATCAATTGATCCATAGATCCTTTCATTGATCCATTGATCCATCCATTGATCCATCCATCCATCCATTGATCCATCCATCCATTGATCCATCCATCCATTGAACCATTCATCAATCCATCCATCCGTCTATTGATACATCATCCATCCATCCATCCATCCATCCATTGATCCATCCATCCATTGATCCATCCATACGTCCATTGATCCATCCATCCATTGATCCATCCATACGTCCATTGATCCATCCATACATTGATCCATCCATCCGTCCATTGATCCATCCATCCATTAATCCGTCAATCCATTGATCTATCCATCCATTTATCCATTCATCCATCCGTCCATTTATCCATCCATCCATTGATCCATCCATCCATTAATCCATCCATTGATCCATCCATCCATTGATCCATCCATCCATTTATCCATTCATCCATTTATCCATCCATCCATTGAACAATCCATCAATCCATCCATCCGTCTATTGATACATCCATTCATCCATCCATCCATCCATCCATCTATCCATTGATTCATCCATCCATTGATCCATCCATACGTCCATTGTTCCATCCATCCATTGATCCATCCATCCGTCCATTGATCCATCCATCTATTGATCCATCCATCCATTGATCCATCTATTGATCCATCCATCCATGATCCATTCATCCATTGATCCATCCATCCATCCATTGATCCATCCATCCATTGATCCATCCATCCATTGATCCATCTATTGATCCATCCATCCATTGATCCATCCATTGATCCATCCATCCATTGATCCATCCATCCATCCATTGATCCATCCATCCATTGATCCAACCATCCATTTATTCTTCCATCCATTATCCATCCATCCATTGATCCATCCATCCATCCATTTATCCATCTATCCATGGATCCATCCATCCATTGATCCTTACTTCCATCCATTGATCCATCCACGGATCTATCAATACATCCATGGATCAATTCATTCATCCATTAATTTATCCATCCATTGATCCATACATCCATCCTTCAATTCACCTATCTATTGATCCATCCATCCATCCATCCATTGATCCATCCATCCATCCATCCATTGATCCATCCATCCATCCATCCATTAATCCGTTCATCCATCCATCCATCCATCCATTGATCCATCCATCCATCCTTCAATTCATCTATCTATTGATCCATCCATCCATCCATCCATCCATCCATCCATTGATCCATCCATCCATCCATTAATCCATTCATCCATCCATCCATCCATTGATCCATCCGACCATCTAATTTATAATTTAGTGATATATGTTTATTACTTATCAGCATGTATGTATGTTCACATACTTACCTATTTGCATGTCTATGTATGTCTGTCAATCTTTCTCTGTCTCTATCTACCTACCTATCTGTCCATTAATCTATCCACACACACAAAACTACACAAACCTATTAAAAATGAAAAAAAGGAAGGAAGGAAGGAAGGAAGGAAGGAAGGAAGGAAGGAAGGAAGGAAGGAAGGAAGGAAGGAAGGAAGGAAGGAAGGACGGACGGAAGGAAGGAAGGAAGGAAGGAAGGAAGGAAGGAAGGAAGGAAGGAAGGAAGGAAGGAAGGAAGGAAGGAAGGAAGGAAGGAAGGAAGGAAGGAAGGAAGGAAGGAAGGAAGGAAGGAAGGAAGGAAGGAAGGAAGGAAGGAAGGAAGGAAGGAAGGAAGGAAGGAAGGGTATCTGAGATAAGAATATATATATATTTGCGTTTGCCAGCTTTTGCCTCTGACGATGTCCCTAGAGACTAGGAACTGAATTGTGCATGTTAATCCGATTGTCTCTGGCAGCCGTGTGAACTGGGGTCCCTCGCCGCACAGGCAGATAACTCCGTCTTCGGAGTTACTCATATTTTTTTCCGTCCATGAGTTACCGATGTTTCAAGCTGAGCCTCGCTGCTGAGACCAAGGGGTGGTTGCCGCAGAGGGAAATCATAAATAATCCCAACTGGCGTAACCGGGATTTGAACCCACAACCTCTCCGTCTCGAGACTCTGGCGTCTTGCCTCGAGACCACCCAGTCCCCTAGATGAGAATATTATAACCATCGACATCTGCTGAGAAGACAACTCTGCATGAAAGAAGAAAGGAAAGCATGACAGCGGAATATACATAAACCGAGAAACATAGAGATCAAAGCTGACTCGGCAAATATTTCAGCACAGCGCCCTATCAATGTCCAGCTTCTTCAATTCATCATCATCCTCATCATGTGCCATACCGGTTGGCGAAGGCGATCATGTCCTTCCACAATCTTGTATCTACAGTGCATTGTATCAGTTCTGTTGTTGACCGTTTTCCATGCCATGACACCAAGCTATCCAGTATTTTCTCTCTTTGTCGTCCGCGATCTCCCTTTTCTTTTATTTTGCCAGTTGTAACAAAGTATTCCAACTTTCCTCTTCTCATGATGTGCCAGAAAAATGTTGATTGCTTCTTTCTGATATTTTATAATAGCTCCCTTTTTGTGTTGGCCTCTTTGAGAACTTCCTCATTGGTCTTTTTAGCTGTCCAGGGAACTTTCAACATTCTTCTGAGAAATCCCATCTCGGTGGCCTCTAATCGTCTTTTCATTTGGTTGCCTACTGTCCATGATTCCCTTCCATAGGTCAGAATTGATTCTATATAGCACCGATGAACTCTCTTTCTCATTTCTATTGACATAAATTTGTCGCGTATATATTTTTTTCATTTTCTGAATTTGTTTCAAATTTTCTTAATTTTGTTCAAATTAGTCGTGTTATTTCTGTCCCCCTTTAACTAACGGGTAAGAGATTTGTAAAGTCCTTCTTTTCTTACACCGTTTGTCCATCACACAGGGAGACCTTTCTGACAGCGTCTTTTTTTCGTCTCAACGAGTGGATTATAATTCCTTTTTTTTTAAATTTTTTTTTTTTAAATCGTGGATTGATTTAACCCTACATCGAAGCATAAATTGAGCGTGTGAACCGTTGGGCCTCCAATCGATTTTCTTAAAAAAAATATAAATAAATAAATAATCTTCTCATTTCTGTCCAATTCCGTCCCTTGAAAAGACGCATAGAAAAATATAATTTCAGAGCTTTTTGTAGTTTATTCAATTTACTTCATTTATTTTGTTCCTTTTCTTGTTCCTTTAACTTTTTATTCTTCCGCTGTGTGTTTCTTTAACCAATTAAGACCCGCAAGGTCACATTGGGATAATGATCATCGTGCGCCGTACCGATTGACGAAGGCAAGAGTGTCCTTCCATAATTCAGTGTCCAGTGATTTCCTTCTATGTTAATACCGACAGTTGAAGCAATAATTTTCCAAGCTCGACCTATATTGATCACCTATTACCAGTTTCTGATTCGCTCCATCGAGACATAAGCACACAATACCAAGCGGCTTCTACACGAGCCTATAACAAGCCGTTGCCAGTAATGACCAGAGACGATGACGCTGGATAGGACATACACACTGCGGAAGGAAGGAAGGAAGGAAGGAAGGAAGGAAGGAGGAAGGGAGGGAGGGAGGGAGGGAGGGAGGGAGGGAGGGAGGAGGAAGGGAGGGAGGGAGGAAGGAAGGAAGGAAGGAAGGAAGGAAGGAAGGAAGGAAGGAAGGAAGGAAGGAAGGAAGGAAGGAAGGAAGGAAGGAAGGAAGGAAGGAAGGAAGGAAGGAAGGAAGGAAGGAAGGAAGGAAGGAAGGAAGGAAGGAAGGAAGGAAGGAAGGAAGGAAGGAAGGAAGGAAGGAAGGAAGGAAGGAAGGAAGGAAGGAAGGAAGGAAGGAAGGAAGGAAGGAAGGAAGGAAGGAAGGAAAGGGTATCTGAGATAGGAATTCAAATAGAAGTATTACAAGACATGCCCTTTTCTGGAAAACCCAAATGAAAAGACAAAAGCAAAGGTCAAAATATATGTGGGATGATATAAAGCGATCTTAATGGCACCAAACAGGGCCGCTAGAATATTATTTGGAAAACATTTGACACTATTTGATGATGAATTATGCAGCAGCACGGAGAGCTGAAAGTGTTTGTCGAAGACCTATGTTTTAGGGGGAAATGAAAGTGTTTCTTGAAGACCTATGCTCTGGAGAGAAATGAAAGTGTTTCTTGAAGACCTATGCTCTAGAGTGAAATCAAAGTATTTCTTGAAAACCTATGCTCTAGAGGGAGCTGAAAGTGTTTGTTGAAGACCTATGCTCTAGAGGGAAATTAAGGTGTTTCTTGAAGACCTATGCTCTAGAGGGAAATGAAAGTGTTTGTTGAAGACCTATGCTCTAGAGGGAAATTAAGGTGTTTCTTGAAGACCTATGCTCTAGAGGGAAATGAAAGTGTTTGTTGAAGACCTATGCTCTAGAGGGAGCTGAAAGTATTTGTTCAAGACCTATGCTTTAGAGTGAAATGAAAGTATTTCTTGAAGACCTATGCTCTGGAGAGAAATGAAAGTGTTTCTTGAAAACCTATACTCTAGAGTGAAATCAAAGTGTTTCTTGAAGACCTATGCTCTAGAGGGAAATGAAAGTGTTTGGTGAAGACCTATGTTCTAGAGGGAAATGAAAGTGTTTGGTGAAGACCTATGCTCTAGAGGGAAATTAAGGTGTTTCTTGAAGACCTATGCTCTGGAGGGAGATGAAAGTGTTTTTTTTGAAGACCTATGCTCTATTGGGAGTTGAAAGTGTTTTTTTGAAGACCTATGCTCTATTGGGAGTTGAAAGTGTTTTTTTGAAGACCTATGCTCTATTGGGAGTTGAAAGTGTTTTTTTTAAAGACCTATGCTCCACAGGGAGTCTAAACGTTAAAGATTGTGAAAAAGAAGAATAGATAATGATAATGACATGGAAGATGATGAATGTGAAAGTGAAGAAGAAGAAGAAGAATGTTAAAAATAAACAACAACAAAAAAGAGAAAAGAAGAATGAAAGGAAAAATTCAACGATGATGACGTAGATGAAGACGATGAAAATTGAAGATGAATAAGAAGCAGAATAAAAAAATAAAAGAAGAATAGGAGGAAAAAGACGAAGGAGAAGGATATGAATAAGAAGAAAAGAAAGAGAAGGAGGAGAAAAAAAAGGAGAAGTAAAAAAAAAGTAAAGTACCTCCGTCACGCCAAGTGGCCTATATAGGGAAATATGGTGATAGTGACCCTATATTTTACAGACCGTCAGCGCATGATTTTTGGGGTAATGTGGTCGGTGTTACGCCCACGCTGCTTTACTTTCCCAGAAAAAAATCTGGTACCCATTTAAGGCTGGGTGGACCCGGAAGCCGTCGGTTGGGATCGAACCCTACCCCTTGTCCTTTGTAGTCCAGTTCACTAACCACTGAGCTATCGCGGCTCCCCAAAATAGGAGAAGAAGAAGTAAAAGAATATCATGGTGGTAATACTGAAGATGATGATGATGATTATGATTATGACGATGATGATGACAAATAAAGAAGAAAACAGTGATGATGATTATAGTAATGGCGAATAAAAAAAAATGAAGAAAAAAGCTGTGAAGAAAGAGAAATAGAAGACAAAGAAGGAAAATAAAAAGAAAAAAGAAAACGAAGAAAAAAAGAAGGGAAAAAGAAGCGAATGGAGAAAAACGAAGAAGGCGTAGACTATTTTTTTTTGACGAAACTCTTAAAGTGCGTCCCTTCTAAATCCATTTTCCATAATTTAGCGCAAGCTCATGCTCTGAATTAAAACTCCGTCAACTGTAATGTCTCCGTCTAATAAGTAGTCGATCTCCAGTCCGCTACAATTATCCATCCCAACGCTCCCGATATAGTTCCATCCAAATTTAGCCTATCAGCCCTGCCGATGTCATCGACCCATGCATAGCGAGGACCGTAGAATTAACACAGGTGACTGAAAGTGTTCGTTTCGCTTTATGTGGTATCCCATTCATATCGCAGTCATCGATTTGGACCTTTCAAGTCACGGGTTTAGGAGCTGGATACAATAAATGCCCTGATTTACGGTGTCTTAAGAAAGCGATGGGAGAACTGCAGTAACTACCTCAATTTTCATTTCCGTTCTGGCTGTTGTTGGGATTATAAGCACGACAGTGTATTCACTGTCTTGAGCTAGGTTCTTCCTGTGGACGGGACTATCCTTCCTGCTGTCCAATACACTCACATGCACAAAATCGTGATGTAAACCGCAGCTTTCTTGACGTCACGACCACGTCGCTGATAGCCTGTCTTTTCTTTCGCTTGATGATTATAAAGTTGGGTACAAAGATAGTCCCATAGCAACTGCTGTTAGGTAGTGAAGTGCTGGTGTCTTCATTGTACTATACGTCCCACAGGGAGTTGAAAAGTAGAAATAATGAGGAACAATAAGAAAGAAGATTAAGGAGGAAGAAGAAAGGAGAAGAAGAAGAAGAAGAAGAAGAAGAGGAAGGAGAAGGAGAAGAAGAAGAGGAAGGAGAAGAGGGAGAAGAAGGAGAAGAGGAAGAGGAAGGAGAAGGAGAAGAAGAAGAACAAGGAGTGGAAGGAGAAGGAGAAGAAGAAGAGGAAGGAGAAGAAGAAAGACGGAGAAAAAGAAGAGGATGAGGAGGAAGAAAAAAAACCTAGACGAGGCATGGAGAATAAGGAATATACAACGAGAAAAAGACGATGAAGAGCAGGAAGAAAAGATGAAGAGCAGGAAAAAGACGATGAAGAGCAGGAAAAAGACGCTGAAGAGCAGGAAAAGTAGATGAAGAGCAGGAAAAAGTAGATGAAGAGCAGGAAAAAGACGATGAAGAGCAGGAAAAAGACGATGAAGAGCAGGAAAAAGTAGATGAAGAGCAGGAAAAGACGATGAAGAGCAGGAAAAAGTAGATGAAGAGCAGGAAAAAGACGATGAAGAGCAGGAAAAAGACGATGAAGAGCAGGAAAAAGACGATGAAGAGCAGGAAAAAGACGATGAAGAGCAGGAAAAAGACGATGAAGAGCAGGAAGAAGAAGATGAAAAGAGCAGGAAGAAGAAGATGAAGAGCAGGAAGAAGAAGATGAAAAGAGCAGGAAGAAGAAGATGAAAAGAGCAGGAAGAAGAAGATGAAGAGCAGGAAGAAGAAGATGAAGAGCAGGAAGAAGAAGATGAAGAGAGCAGGAAGAAGAAGATGAAAAGAGCAGGAAGAAGAAGATGAAGAGCAGGAAGAAGAAGATGAAGAGCAGGAAGAAGAAGATGAAAAGAGCAGGAAGAAGAAGATGAAAAGAGCAGGAAGAAGAAGATGAAAAGAGCAGGAAGAAGAAGATGAAAAGAGCAGGAAGAAGAAGATGAAAAGAGCAGGAAGAAGAAGATGAAAAGAGCAGGAAGAAGAAGATGAAGAGCAGGAAGAAGACGATGAAGAGCAGGTAAAAGTAGATGAAGAGCAGGAAAAAGACGATGAAGAGCAGGAAAAAGACGATGAAGAGCAGGTAAAAGTAGATGAAGAGCAGGAAAAAGACGATGAAGAGCAGGAACAAGAAGCGACACTATCCGGAAGTCTCCGAACATTTCTGGATAGGCAGCCGAGCACATATGGGTGGAAACTCGCGTGCTAATACGCTGGTTCAAGTCTCGTACTTTATCTTTACCTTTACGAAAGTAATAGGAGGAGATGGCATAGATAAGTAAGAAAGAGGATGATGAAGATGAATGCCGGAGGAGGGGAGAGCGTGAAAAGGAAGAAGAACAGGAATAATAAATAGAGAAAGAAGAGACAGATAAAGAAGTGGACAGGTAGAAAAAGACGAGGAAGAAAAGAAATAAAAGCGAAAAAAGGAGGAGGGAGCGAAGAGGGAAGAGTACGGAATGGACATGTAAGGAAGAGTAGAATTAAGAAGGTATGGGAAGAGAAAAAAGACGGGGAGGGGTAGAAATGGGAAGAATATAAAGAAAACAAGAGAGAACAAGAAGTACATTAAATGAAAAAAAATAGAAGGAGAATGAAAAAGAAGAAAAGATGAATTAGAAGCAGATGAAGCGAAATAAAAAATAAAAGTAGAAAGAATAAGAGAAGAATCAGAAGTAGATGAAACGAAATGAGAAAAAAAGAAGTAGAAAGTATACGAGAAGAATCAGAAGTAGATGAAACGAAATGAGAAAAAAAGAAGTAGAAAGAATAAGAGAAGAATCAGAAGTAGATGAAACGAAATGAGAAAAAAAGAAGTAGAAAGATTAAGAGAAGAATCAGAAGTAGATGAAACGAAATGAGAAAAAAAAAGTAGAAAGTATAAGAGAAGAATCAGAAGTAGATTAAACGAAATGAGAAAAAAAGAAGTAGAAAGAATAAGAGAAGAATCAGAAGTAGATGAAACGAAATGAGAAAAAAAAAGTAGAAAGTATAAGAGAAGAATCAGAAGTAGATGAAACGAAATGAGAAAAAAAGAAGTAGAAAGATTAAGAGAAGAATCAGAAGTAGATGAAACGAAATGAGAAAAAAAGAAGTAGAAAGATTAAGAATAGAAAAGAATCAAACACTCTCATTAGAAAGACATTTATTTAAAATGTTGACCGATTCTGTTGTGTTAAAAATAGATTCCATTCACTTCAAGGAATCAGTTTCATTACAGTCTGAATACCTCCATAATCGCTCCACCGCTGGACCCAGCATTTCTCCAAACGAACGCAGACGCGAGTTATGTTATCACTGTGCATTATGTTTTGTTATAATAATAATAATCATCATCATGAAGTAACAAAGCCTGCTGGCGTAGGTGATTACGTCCCTCCACAACTTTTGATCTCGACATTTATTTATCAATTCTGTTGTTCACCTATTGCCAAGGGTGTCCGGTTAGCGCAATCGATAGGCGGTTGGCTTACCACGGCAACAGCTGGGGTTCGTAATCCTGGCGAGGACACCTGGGCTTTAGTAATTCCCTAAAAATTAGTAGGAGCCGCGATAGCTCAGTGGTTAGTGAACTGGACTACTACGGACAAGGGGTAGGGTTCGATCCCAACCGACGGCTCCGGGTTCACCCAGCCTTAAATGGGTACCGGATTTTTTCTGGGAAAGTAAAAGCAGCACGGGCGTAATACCGACCACATTACCCCAAAAATCATGTGCTGAAGGTCTGTAAAATATAGGGTCACTAACACCATATTTCCCTATACGCCACTTGGCGTGACGGGGGGTACTTTACTTTTTTTTTTACCTATTGCCAAGCCATTCTCTTAAGTCGTCTGGTATCTTCTCTCTTTGCTTCCCTCTATCTCTTCGTCCCTCAATTTTCCCAGTTGTTACAATATATTTCAGCTGTTCCCTTCTCATTACATGGCCACAAAATTATGTTTGTTTCTTCCTAATAATGAAAATTAGCTCTCTTTTTGCTTTGGCCTCTTCCATAACGTTCCCATTACTCTTCTTAGCTGTCCTTAGTATTCTCAATATTCTTCTGTAAAACCACATTTCTACAGCCTCCAGTGATTTTCTTATTTGTTGTCCTATTGTCCATGATTCACATCCATATGTTAAGACTGGCTCTACATAACATGTTAGAACTCTTTTTCTTGTTTCTGTTGTCAAAAATGGATTTCATTGTATATTCCTGATTTTTTGGAAAGCTGCTGTTGTCTGAGCCATTCTGTATCTCACCTCTGTTGTTTTGTTATATTAATAATGCATTATTTAAAGTTTGTATTATGTAATGTTAACAATAATAATAATACATTATTCAAAGTTTGTATTATGTAATGTTAACAATAATAATAGTGCGTTGTATTATGTTATAATACATAGTACTGTGTTATCATCATCATTGATTGCTGTCTCCGCATCGAAGTTTGGCTACCATGGAGCACCATTCCGCTCTGTCTCTTACGTTGATGGTGCATATTGTCCTAAGCTGACTTGCCCATCTTTTGATGCTGTAGGTGCTGTTTTAATGAATGATATTACATTACCAATATATCGTACTATGATATATTATTGTATCGGGTTATGTTCCTAATAATAATACATTGTATTGTGTTATAATAATGCATCATCATCAGGTGGCGTGATCTTTAAAGAACGTTGTATTCATCACAGCCTGACTGAAATAATCTCTCTAGCCAGATCTACAACTTCTGTGTCATGTTCAATGTCTCTTTGAAGTCTTGAAACAACCTTCTTCTTGATTTGTCCATTGTGTGCCTCGCACAGGAAACATATATATATATATATAATTAATATATGTTCGTTCGTACCCCTGTCACGCCAAGTGGCGTATAGGGAATATGGTGTTCTATCTATTGTCCTTTCGAGCCGAAGACGGCACATAGGGCAGAACCACAATCTCAAAAACAGAAACCTTGCGTGCCAAAATGGCACATATTGCAGAGATCACTGCTCTAAAATATATGGCGCTTTTTCCATAACAATACTTTTTACAATGACAGCTTGTCAAGCCATCGATCAACCTCCTTAGTCGCCTCTTACGACATGCCTGGAAGGTCACAGTGTCACTATTCTTTACTTCCCTCATAATGAGGCCCCGGTAACACACAGGACCGGTAACACACATATGGTGTTAGTGACCATAAATTTTACAGACCTTCAGCACATGATTTTTGGGGTAATGTGGTCGGTATTACGCCCGTGCCGCTTTACTTTACCAAAAAAAATTCAGTTACGTATTTAAGGCTGGGTGAACCCGGAAGCAGTCGGTTGGGACCGAACCCCACCCCTTGTCCTTTGTAGTCTCGTTCACTAACCTTTGAGCTATCACGGCTCCCAACAAAAACAACGGCAGCGGGGAAAAAAATAACAACAAAATACAAGAATAACAATAATAATAATAAGAGTAATAATAATAATTACATTGTAACAAAACAGGAAATACAAAAGTAACTACAATAGCAACAGCAATAACAGCAACATCAAGCGCAATAATAACAGCATCAGCAACAAAAATAATAACATTAGGGACAATATCATCGGACAGTTATCACCACTATTGTCCAACAAGGAAATAACTCTGGAGGCAAAACGAGCACTATACAATACAATCTTCATCCCAACGTTGTGCTACCAATGCCAGACTTGGACCCTAGATGCAACAACAATAAGAAAAATAACCTCTACTGAAATTTAATGTGTTAGACGAATGACAGGAAACAGTCTGAGAGATAGGGTCAGAAATGTAGAACTGAGAAAAAAGCTAGGAATAGCCCCCGAAATAGAATATATAAGGAAACAACAAATAAAATGGTTTGGCCACGTGACAAGGCAGAAAGATAAAAAAAACATCACAACGAGCCTTCAACAAACATTGTGAGAACACCAGACTCAAGGGTCGACCACGAAAAAGATGGATCGATGGAATATTAAAAGCACTAGGAAATATAACAGCAGCGGAGGTGAACAGAAGAGCAAAAGACCGCAAATTATATCTCCCCTCGACGCTGAAAGGTAGATGAGGAAGGAAAGAACAAGAAAAAAAAGAAGATACAATAACAAATCAAGAGTAAAAAAAATTATAATAGTTGTATAAAACAACAAAAACAGTTATAACAACAGCAACATATAGTACAATAATAGTAACAACATTACCAACTAGAACGTTAACAAAAAACACAGCAAGGACAACTAAAACAACAAACATATTAAAACACGGCAATAAAAACATTAACGAAAAATATCAAGAACAATAAAAACAACATAAATAACAACAATAATAACAGAAATAGCAAAAATAGCATGAACGAAAGCGGCAAGAATTAGATAGATTACAACAACAAAAGGAGGCGTGATAGCTCAGTGGTTAGTGAACTGGACTACAAAGGACAAGAGGTAGGGTTCGATCCCAACCTACGGCTTCCGGTTCACCCAGTCTTTAATGGGTACCGGATTTTTTTTCTGGGAAAATAAAGCGGCACGGGCGTAATACCTACCACATAACCCCAAAAATCATGTGCTGAAGGTCTGTAAAATGTATGGTCACTAACACCATATTCCCTATACGCTACTTGGCGTGACGGGGGTACTTTACTTTTTTTTTTTTTACAACAACAAAAACAAGGGGGGAAAAACACTAACAACAGCAAAATCAATAGTAACAGCGACAACAATAACAACATTAGCAATGACAACCAGAAAAAAATAACAGTAACAAAATAACACGAACAATAATAATTATCCAACGATAACATGCACATCTTCTCTAGCTGTGACAGATCATATACACCCTGATGTTAGACTTCCAGATTAAGTATAGTTCCAAACCAGCTGGCTGCAGGCACACGATCAGCACACCAGATTCAATCACGTTCTACTCCACTCTCCCCCTGGGGCTCCGGATCAAATCTGCCCACCCAACGAGAAGGGATCGAGTGTGTAATCGTGCACGACGATTCTCGAAAATATCGTTTACAAGTTGGATGTTTTTAAATTAACAATTAGAGCACCACGACTTCCCGCTGGTACCACACACCGCTAGTACGACACAACGCTAGTAACGCTAGTACGACACAACGCTAGTACGACACAACGCTAGTACGACACAACGCTAGTAACGCTAGTACGACACAACGCTAGTAACGCTAGTACGACACAACGCTAGTAACGCTAGTACGACACAACGCTAGTACGACACAACGCTAGTACGACACAATGCTGGTACAACAGTTTACTTCTAAAGATGAAAATGGAATAGAAGTTATTGTCTTGGAAACACAAAAATGGGAGAGAAGTTATTTTCTGAGAAACACAAACAATGGGAGAGTAGTTATTTTCTGAGAAACACAAAAATGGAACAGAAATTATTGTCCGAGAAACACAAAAATGGGAGAGAAGTTATTTTCTGAGAAACACAAAAATGGAACAGAAATTATTGTCTAAGAAACACAAAAATGGAAGAAAAGTTATTTTCTGAGAAACACAAAAATGGGAGAGAAGTTATTGTCTTGGAAATACAAAAAAGGAGAGAAGTTATTGTCTAGGAAACACAAAAATGGGACATAAGTTATTGTCAGAGAAACACAAAAATGGGAGAGAAGTTATTGTCTAGGAAACACAAAAATGGGAGAGAAGTTATTTTCTGAGAAACACAAAAATGGAACTGAAGTTATTGTCCGAGAAAGACAAAAATGGGAGAGAAGTTATTTTCTGAGAAACACAAAAATGGGAGAGAAGTTATTGTCTAGGGAACACAAAAATGGGAGAGAAGTTATTTTCTGAGAAAAACAAAAATGGAACAGAAGTTATTGTCCGAGAAACACAAAAATGGGAGAGAAGTTATTTTCTGAGGAGCACAAAAATGGGAGAGAAGTTATTGTCTAGGAAACACAAAAATGGGAGAGAAGTTATTTTCTGAGATACACAAAAATGGGACATAAGTTATTGTCTGAGAAACACAAAAATGGGAGAGAAGTTATTGTCTAGGAAACACAAAAATGGGAGAGAAGTTATTGTCTAGGAAACACAAAAATGGGAGAGAAGTTATTATCTAGGAAACACAAAAATGGGAGAGAAGTTATTTTCTGAGGAGCACAAAAATGGGAGAGAAGTTATTGTCTAGGAAACACAAAAATGGGAGAGAAGTTATTGTCTAGGAAACACAAAAATGGGAGAGAAGTTATTTTCTGAGGAGCACAAAAATGGGAGAGAAGTTATTGTCTAGGAAACACAAAAATGGGAGAGAAGTTATTTTCTGAGATACACAAAAATGGGACATAAGTTATTGTCTGAGAAACACAAAAATGGGAGAGAAGTTATTGTCTAGGAAACACAAAATGGGAGAGAAGTTATTGTCTAGGAAACACAAAAATGGGAGAGAAGTTATTGTCTAGGAAACACAAAAATGGGAGAGAAGTTATTGTCTAGGAAACACAAAAATGGGAGAGAAGTTATTGTCTAGGAAACACAAAAATGGGAGAGAAGTTATTTTATGAGAAACACAAAAATGGGACATAAGTTATTGTCTGAGAAACACAAAAATGGGAGAGAAGTTATTGTATAGGAAACACACAAATGGGAGAGAAGTTATTGTCTAGGAAACACACAAATGGGAGAGAAGTTATTTTATGAGAAACACAAAAATGGGACATAAGTTATTGTCTGAGAAACACAAAAATGGGAGAGAAGTTATTGTATAGGAAACACACAAATGGGAGAGAAGTTATTGTATAGGAAACACAAAAATGGGACATAAGTTATTGTCTAGGAAACACACAAATGGGAGAGAAGTTATTGTATAGGAAACACACAAATGGGAGAGAAGTTATTGTCTAGGAAACACACAAATGGGAGAGAAGTTATTGTCTAGGAAACACACAAATGGGAGAGAAGTTATTGTATAGGAAACACAAAAATGGGAGAGAAGTTATTGTCTAGGAAACACACAAATGGGAGAGAAGTTATTGTATAGGAAACACACAAATGGGAGAGAAGTTATTGTCTAGGAAACACACAAATGGGAGAGAAGTTATTGTCTAGGAAACACACAAATGGGAGAGAAGTTATTGTCTAGGAAACACACAAATGGGAGAGAAGTTATTGTATAGGAAACACACAAATGGGAGAGAAGTTATTGTCTAGGAAACACAAAAATGGGAGAGAAGTTATTTTCTGAGATACACAAAAATGGGACATAAGTTATTGTCTGAGAAACACAAAAATGGGAGAGAAGTTATTGTATAAGAAACACACAAATGGGAGAGAAGTTATTGTCTAGGAAACACAAAAATGGGAGAGAAGTTATTGTCTAGGAAACACACAAATGGGAGAGAAGTTATTGTCTAGGAAACACAAAAATGGGAGAGAAGTTATTGTCTAGGAAACACAAAAATGGGAGAGAAGTTATTGTCTAGGAAACACAAAAATGGGAGAGAAGTTATTTTATGAGAAACACAAAAATGGGACATAAGTTATTGTCTGAGAAACACAAAAATGGGAGAGAAGTTATTGTCTAGGAAACACAAAAATGGGAGAGAAGTTATTGTCTAAGAAACACACAAATGGGAGAGAAGTTATTGTCTAGGAAACACAAAAATGGGAGAGAAGTTATTGTCTAGGAAACACAAAAATGGGAGAGAAGTTATTGTCTAGGAAACACAAAAATGGGAGAGAAGTTATTGTCTAGGAAACACACAAATGGGAGAGAAGTTATTGTCTAGGAAACACACAAATGGGAGAGAAGTTATGACGCAATCCGGAGAAAGCCGTAATGAGTCCGGGTTTCCGAGTAACCTTGTGTCTGCCAGGAGATCCTCCAGGATTGGTACCTGGAATGTACGTACCTTAAACAGTATTACACAATAGGCCATTTTGTAGAACCACCCAGGAAAAAGACAAAGAGGAAGGGCAAGATATTCTTGGGGAAGAGAGATGGAAGCAGAGATGAGGATGATTGGGAAGACATGGAATGATCTTAAAAGAATGGCAAGAAACAGAACGGCTTGGAAAGTGTTTGTTGAGGACCTATGCTCCACAGGGAGCTGAAGAAGAATATTCTTCATCGTCAGTTATTAAAAGAACGTTAAGTGGTCGTAGATGCGCTGTGTTTTTGTTGTTCGCTGTTTTCCGGCACAAACGTTTAATTTTGGTAAAACCCCAGAAGGCCTTTAAGCTTTTTCAGGGACATAATGGTGTATGACTACCTGTCTTGTCCACAATACACGCTGGCATCATTCTTCTTCTACCTTTTTTAGCTCCCTGTGGAGGATAGGTCTTCAACAAACACTTTCCAAGTCGATCTGGTTTTTTTTTGCCATTCTTTTAAGATAATTTCATGTTTTCCCCATCATCTTCATCTCTGCTTCTGTCTGTCTTCTCCAACAATTCCTTGGTTTTCCTCTTTGTCTTTTCCCCTGGGAATTCAATAAAGGGCCTGTTGTGTAATACTCTCAGTTGGCTTCCGCAGTGTGTGTCCTATCCAGTGCCATCGTCTTCGCTGTATCTCTTTATCCACTGGTATTTGAGTGGTACATTTCCATAATTCTATGTTAGTGACTTTGTCCTGCCATTTCCATCCTTTTATTCTGCGTAAGCATCCATTAATGAAAGTCTGTATCTTCACGATTGCTAATTTTGTTGTTCTCCATGTTTCACAGCCATATAATAGGACCGACATAACATTTGAGTTGAAAATTTTAATGTTTGTATTTAACCTAATTTCTTTGGATTTCCATATGTTTCCCAGTGCAATGAAAGCCCCTCTTGCTTTTGATATCCTTATTTTGGTATCATTTTCTGTTCCTCCCACTTGTATCTATGTTACTGCCCAGATATATGTAAGATTATACGTCTAGTAGAGGTATTCCTCCTAATTTTATTTGGTTATTGCCAACTGCATTAATTCTCATAATCTTGGTCTTATCTCTATTAATCTTCAGTCCTAGCTGTTGTGATCTCTCCTCAAGTATGCTCATTTTATCCTGCATCTGTTGCTGGCTGTTTGACAGGAGAGCTAGCATCATTAGCATTCAATTAAGAAGAGTGTCTTCCTCTGTGTGAGCGGGTGTTCCTCGTCATAGAGGCAGATATCCTCCGATTTTAGAGGTATATTTTTTTTCGTCAAGAATCAGACGTTGTATAGTCGTTTAAATTTCACCTTTCGCTTAAAACACAAGCTTGTCAAATCATCAGACAAATATCATAACTGCTGTCTAAAATAAGGAAATAACACTAAAGGCAAAACTGTCACTGGACAACACAATAATAATCTCGACCATGTGATACCAGGCCTGGACCACAGACTCAAAGAAAAATAAGAAAAATAACCACTACATAGATTTAGTGAACTGGACTACTAAGGACAACAGATAGGGTTCGATTCCAACCGACGTCTTCCGGGTTCACCCAGCCTTTAATGGGTACCTGATATTTTTCAGGGAAAGTAAAGCGGCACGGGCGTAATACCAACCACATTACCCCAAAAATCATGTGCCGAAGGTCTGTAAAATTTATGGTCACTAACACCATATTCCCTATACGGCACTTGGCGTGACGGATGTACTTTACTACATTTTTTTTTTACTACATAGATGAAATATGTTAGACAAATGACAGGAATAAACCTAAAATATAAGATCAGAAAGGAAAAAATGAGAAAAAAAGCAAGGAACAAATTTCGGTCATCGAAAGCATAGGAGTCGCGATAGCTCAGTGGTTAGTGAACTGAACTACAAAGGACAAGGGGTAGGGCTCGATCCCAACCGACGGCTTCCGGGTTCACCCAATCTTAAATGGGTACCGGATTTTTTTCTGGGAAAGTAAAGCGGCACGGGCGTAATACCGACCACATTACCCCAAAAATCATGTGCTGAAGGTCTGTAAAATTTATGGTCACTAACACCATATTCCCTATACGCCACTTGGCGTGACGGGGGTACTTTACTTTTTTTACTATCGAAAGTATAGCGACTTTAGCCTTTAGTAGCAACGCAGTCGGTACATTCCAATGTACGCTCAGCCGCCCGTTCCAGCAACACATCGATGTGTTCCTCAACTGATTGTCGTTGTCCTGCATAAATTGAATGCGTTGTGTTCTTTGTCACTGTCTATGCGTTTCCTTCTTTCTCGCCTCATGGCTGTGTGTTCCACCATTCCTTTGACGTGTGGGTTATACTCAGTTATCAATTCAGAGGAAGAGGTATGTTTACAGCACTCAGAAAATATGACAAATAATCAACAACAGAAAAAAAGGACAAACAAATGAAAAGACGATTAGAGGCCACAGAGATGGGATTTCTCAGAAGAATGTTGAAAGTTCCCTGGACAGCTAAAAAGACCAATGAAGAAATTCTCAAAGAGGCTAACACAAAAATGCAGCTCTTAAAAAAACATCAGAAAGAAGCAATCAACATTTTTTGAGCACATCATGAGAAGAGGAAAGTTTGAATACTTGGTTACAACTCGCAAAATAAAAAGAAAGAGAGATCGCGGACGACAAAGAGAGAAAATACTGGATAGCTTGGTGTCATGGCATGGAAAACAGTCAACAACAGAACTGATACGATGCACTGTGGATAGAAGATTGTGGAGGGACATGATCGCCTACCCCAACCGGTATGGCACATGATGATGTTGAGAAAAAAAAAACAAAGAACAATATATGGTCCAAAGCAAGATGGAATCCGTACTCCTTGGCACAGCGCCTTGCCACGAAAAGCCAAACGCTAGGGAACACTGCCAACCCGGCTAACTAAAAAAATTAGCTATCGTGGACGATGTCTTTCACACAGGTGTTCTAATGACTCTGCATAGGGCTGCGATCACAACTGGAGAATAAATTGTGGATCTATATTTTTTCTTGTTAAGACAAGTATCTCCTGGATAGGGTAGGGCTGAATACTTGCGTTGCAGACAAACATTTATAGGACGAAACAGCACGAATAGTAGTTTCCTATGGTTTAGACTGCACACAAGTAATAATAAATGAATATTATTATAGAGGGAAACTTCCGAGGCGATAACCAGCGAATCAATTCAGAGGAAGAGGTATGTTTACAGCACTTGGAAAAAAATGACAAATAATCAACAACAGGAAAAAAAAAAACAAAGAAAAAGCTTGTTAGCTGAGATGGCAATGTTCCCTAGCGTTTGGCTTTTCGTGGCAAGGCGCTGTGCCAAGGAGTACGGGTTCGATCCTGCTTCGGACCATATATTGTTCTTTGTTGTTTTTTTTTTCTGTTGTTGATTATATGTCTTATCGCCTCGGAAGTTTCCCTCTAGAATAATATTCATTTATTATTACTTGTCTCCTTATACTCATCTTCCAGGTCGCCATCTTGTGGGTGGTGCTTTTTTAAAGTCCTAGTAATGTTCTACGTGCCTAATTTTAATATCTGCTCAATGGCAGACCCCGTCAACATGTCGGCTACCACATTGCCACGAACTCTCGCGTGCCCGAAGCAATATATCCAGGTTAGGTTGTCGACTGGAGACATGTCAAGCAGGGGCACCACCTCCCTGCGGAGTGTGTTCTTGTCAATCCGGTGAAGCATGCTTTGTGAGTCATAGTTATGGAAGGCCCCGGTATCACTGCAAATGAATTCAAATCCATAACTGCTCAACCGCCCGTGCCAGTGGAATCATTAGAATTAATATCTCATCTCCCAAAAACAAAGAAAATGTATCTGCAGTTCCCATCATAGCAGTCTCAGCACACGTCAAAAGACATCAGGCGAAACCGCATGTTTTGTGAGTCATAACCGAGGAAACAACAGATAAAATGGTTTGGCCACGTGATAATTTAGGCCAAAGAAATTAGGTTAAATACAAAAATAAAAATGTTCAACTCCATTGTTAAGTCAGTGCTATTATATGACTGTGAAACATGGAGAACAACAAAATTGACAATCATGAAGATACAGACTTTCATTAATGGATGCTTACGCAGAATAAAAGGGTGGAAATGGCAGGACAAAATCACTAACATAGGATTATGGAAATGTACCAAAGGACAAGGGGTAGGGTTCGATCCCAACCGACGGCTTCCGGGTTCACCCAGTCTTAAATGGGTACCGGATTTTTTGAGGGGAAAGTAAAGCAGCACGTGCGTAATACCGACCACATTACCCCAAAAATAATGTGCTGAAGGTCTGTAAAATTTATGGTTACTAACACCATATTTTCCCTATACGCCACTTGGCGTGACGGTGGTACTTTACTTTTTTTTAACCAGTCAAATACCAGTGGGTAAAGAGATATAGCGAAGACGACGACGCTGGATAGGACACACACTGCGGAAGCCAACTGAGAGTATTACAGACCAGGCCTTTTTTGGAATCCCCAGGGGAAAAGGCAAAGAGGAAGACCAAAAAATTGTTGGAGAAGACAGCTAGAAGCAGAGATGAAGATGATGGGGAAGACATGGAATGATCTTAAAAGAATGGCAAGAAACATAATGACTTGGAAAGTGTTTGTTGAGGACCTATGCTCCACGGGGAGCTGAAAATGTTCGTTGAGGACCTATGCTCAACAGGGAATTGAAAGTGTTTGTTGAAGACCTATGCTCAACAGGGAATTGAAAGTGTTTGTTGAAGACCTATGCTCCACAGGGAGCTGAAAGTGTTTGTTGAAGACCTATGCTCCACATGGAGCTGAAAGTGTTTGTTGAGGACCTATGCTCCACATGGAGCTGAAAGTGTTTGTTGAGGACCTATGCTCCACAGGGAGCTGAAAGGTAGAAGAAGAAGACGTGATAATACAGAAAGACTAAAACACAACGAGCGTATAATAAACGTTACGAGAACACCAGACTCAAAGGCCTACCACGAATAAGATGGATTGATGGAATATTAGAAACAGTAGGAAACACAACAGGATATGAGAACGACAGAAGAACAAAAGACCGTAAATTGTATCTCCCCTCGACGCTTCAACGCAAAAGAGGAAAAACTATCTAAACGGCATTTGACCATTACTGGGGTCTGCCCTGGTGGGGCGAGGAGGAAGGGGGGGGGGTAATTGTAGGACCGGAGTATCAAGGCCACTTGTCCAGTGCAGTCGGCGCACGAGGAGTTCCGATCTCAGTTTTTGTTTCACCCACGATAACAAGAAGAAAAAAAAAACACTTTTGCCCCTACCGGGATTTGAACACACGTTCTTTTTGTTTGGAGCCAGACACGTTATCGACTATGCCACCGGCTCTCCGGCAAAAGTAGAAGAAAAGAAGTAAAAATAAGACACAACACACCCATTCCTTTCTTTTCATTAGTGGATCATCTTTCATGCCAATCCCTTCTCTCTTTTCTGGGGTCATTAGTCTGGTTCTAGGGGCACCACCGCGTGGAGGTGAAGTCTTCTTCTGCTTATCCCATAACCATTGGGGTAGTTGCAGCACCACTGGCAGACTTTGTCAACCTTTTTCCTCTTTCTCTTCCTCTTCTTCTACTACATTTCAGCTCCCTGTGGAGCATATGTCTTCAACAAACACTTTCCAAGTCGTTCTGTTTCTTGCCATTCTTTTAAGATAATTCCATGTCTTACCCATCATCTTCATCTCTGCCTTTCTTTATGTCTTTTTCCTTGCGGATTCCAAAAAAAGGGCCTGTTGTGTAATACTCTCAGTTGGCTTCCGCAGTGTATGCCCTATCTTGTTATTGGTGAAATCTAATACCGTGTTAAATTATCTAAAAATTCATATACAATATGTTACGCGTTAGATAAACATAAACATGTACATTAATATTTGAAATTTTGTCTCTGAAATCTTTTCCGTTCCGTTGATAAAAACTTTTCGTACTGAATGAGAGTAGAGGAGTGAAGAACAACTTTGGCGATGTTCTCTTTGTCCAGAGTAAGGCCACACTCAGTGCTAGAGCTACCAGCGAGCTTATCGGCTATTTCATTGCCGTGTACACCAGCGTTCCCTGAACAGTGCACCCCGGTTAACACATTCATTTTAGAGCCATCCAAGAGCTGCATCCACTCCTGCCGCAGACACTGGCTATCAATCTTCTGTAGCATACTTTGAGAGTCAGTCACGAAGACTGTGTGGACCACATTCTGAGCGACCAGCCACGTTATGGCCGCTATTGTTGTCATTTTGTCGTGGAGGTGCGCGTGGCCGTGCGGCTAGAACCATTGTTCCGCTGGTTGAAAAGCCGGCGTACGGTGTTCGAAGCCCGCGGTAGACAGAAAGGATTTTTTTCTATCGGGGGTGAAATAAAAATCCTGAGTCTCACACGTCGTGGCGACTGCTTGACCAAGCGGCCTTTATCCCTCGGGTTCTATCGTTGCCCCCCGACATACACCAGCAATGGAACTATGTGTCGTAAAAATAGTCAATATTTAACTAAATAGTGAGAGTGTGAGATATTCTAATCATGGGATGATCACATTTTAACGGGACCGTTTCTATTGTGTGTTTATCTATATGTGTTTGTGTCCCTCCATTCGGTTTTAGTAAAGATGTCTAGTCATTTTATTTCTTCTTTTATTCTAAAAACGTCAAATTTTGTCCCGATTTTAAATAAGAAACTGGGAGACTGGTTGGTCTGGAGGCAAGACGCCTGTCTTGAGACATAAAGGTTGTGAGTTCAAATCTCGGCTGCGTCAGTTGGGATTTTTATTTGTGATTTCTCTCTGCGGCAGCCACCCCCTGGTCTCAGCAGCGAGGCTCGACTTCAATCGTCAATTACTAATCGACGGTAAAAAAAATTGAGTACCTCAGAAGACGAAGTTATCTGCATGTGTGGCGAGGGACCCCTGTGTACAAGGCTACCAGGTAAAAATGGATTAACACGTAAAATTAATGTCCTAGTCTCTAGGGACTTTGCTAGAGCTGAATAAGAAAGTTAATTAAACTTCACAGTTGATCAATTGACTCTTTCCATACGTTTCGCCGCACAGTGCGTCACTCTTAGTCTCTCTCTCTCTCTCTCTCTCTCTCTCTCTCTCTCTATCTCTCTCTCTCTCTGCGATCAGGACTCAATCAGAGTAGGATTCCAGACTCCCACATTAAGTCATCTGTCAGCTTAAGTGTGTTGATCGCCCCCACAGACAGAACATCACATTTAGAGTCTGCCAGATCCACTCTGATTGAACACCCGTTAAAGCGTTGCACTGTGTTCTGCGCCAGTGGCCCAGTGCATCCGATTTCAGGCAGGATTTTATTCAGGTTAGCTTTCCTTAGCCTTTGATTGTCCCCAATTTTCCTGCAAGGCAGCAGATGATCTTTTCTGTAGGGGGATTCTGCCCTTAGAAGGTCGGCCCTCCCAGGTTTACGAGCACCATCTGCCCGAGTCACTAGAGGTGACTAACACAGACATGTACACAGCGATACGAGGCATGACTAACACTGACACACATCAAGATATATGACACATGACTAACATAGACATGCATATAAAGATATGAGATATGACTGACATAGACATGCACACACAAAGATATGACACATGCCTAACATAGACATGCACACAAAGATATGAGATATGATCAACATAGACATACACACAAAGATATGAGATGTGACTAACATAGCCATGCACACACAAGGATATAACATGTGACATACACAGACATGCACACACACAGATATGAGATATGACTAACATAAACATGCACACAAAGATATGAGATATCACTAACCCAGACATGCACACACAAAGATATGACACATGACTAACACATACACACGCTAAGAAATGAGATATGACTAAACACATACACACATAAAGATATGAGACATGATTAACACGAACACACCAAGATATGAGATATGACTAACATGACACGCACCAAGATATGAGCCATGGCCAGCACACACGCACGCACGCACGCACGCACGCACACACACACACACACACACACACACAAGCTAAGATATGAGCCAATGCTAGCACAGAAACACATCAAGATATGAGCCATGGCTTCACGGAAAAACACCAAGAAATGAACCATGTCCAGCACAGAAACACATTGAGGTATCCATATGCTTGGGTTTGTTGTAGTCGGCAAACTCTTCTTAACGTGGAAATCATCGACATACGAGACGCAGGCCCGGTTGACTGTTCACAGGTGTCGTTGAAACAGTTGTCCGGACATTTGAGAGTGCAGTCTGACCCGTAGTACGTTTCCTTGCACGTTCAGTCTGTACTTTTCGGGTCACATATGATGTCACAGCCATCAGAACACGTCTGTTTGCACTGTAGCCCAAAATTACCATCGGGACAAGTGTCATTACAGGTGTAGCCAGGGTGCTTACATTGTAGGCATTTTCCGGATTTTTCCTCACAAAAAGGACAGACACTAAGACAAGACCCGGAGCAGTCGTGTCCATAGATCCCATGTGAACAGTTGCCGTGACACGTACCGATGATGACGTTGCAGCCTTTGCAACACCCACTACACACTGCACAAAACGACCAAGAATGCCCGTCCAGACAATAGGTGTCTGTAAATGTTTGCACCTCACACACCGTCAGTGCACTGTCGGCCTGCGAAATGGTCGGTGAGAACTCAATCTTAATGTGTGCCATTGTCGCTTGTATGGTGACTACAATAGTGTCCACAAAAATATTTGGGTATGATATATCATTATACTGGAACACTACACCGCCACTGTCAGAGAAAGCCTTTAGAGTGGCATTCTTTACCCGAATCATAGTGCTAGCTCGATGATAAATTCGAATGGTATGGGTTTTCTGGGGCGTGGCAAAGTTCAGATTCCAGTAATCAGAATTTGTTCCACTTCTCAATTGTGTGTGTGTGTGTGCAGTCATTAGTTTGATTAGTGTAAACTGTCATCTAACCATATCTTTTTACATGTCTTGTATCATCTTGGTATTTGTAAAATCTAATACCTTGTTCAATTATCTAAAAATTCATATATATATATATAATGTTAAAGGTTAGATAAATATAAATATGTAAATTACTCTTAAAACAATGACAAATTTTGTCTCTGAAATCTCTTCCGTTGAGTCGATAAAAAGCTTCCGTACGGAAAGAGTTAAGGTAGTTGGGTCACATTAGAAGAAGGATTATCAATCGTATTCGCAAACAATTAATATGTGGTGAACTTAGGTACAGTATGAGACCAAAGGGCAGACCAGTGCTGAGATATAAGGATGTTTGCACGGCTTCCTTGAGTTGATTCTCTATCAGTGAAAGAACCTGGGAAAATCGGGTATCAAATACTTGTAGACGGAGAACAAACAGAGAAACGGACAAGCAGCATAGTGTGAAAAATGTAAAACTGAAATAAATTTTTTAAATAGGAATGGCAAAAAATTTAATTTTAATGAGATGAAATATATCATCATCATCATCACGTGCCATATCGGTTTGCCTAGGCGATCATGTCCTTCCAAAATCTTCTATCTACAGTGCATCGTATCAGTTCTGTTGTTGACTGCTTTCCATGCCATGACACCAAGCTATCTAGTATTTTCTCTCTTTGTCATCCGCGATCTCTCTTTCCTTTTGTTTTGCCAGTTGTAACCAAGTATTCAAACTTTTCCTCTTCTCATGATGTGCCCGAAAAATGTTGATTGTTACTTTCTGATGTTTTTTAGGAGCTGCCTTTTTGTGTTGACCTCTTTGAGAACTTCCTCATTGGTATTTTTATCTTTCCATGGAACATTCAACATTCTTCTGAGAAATCCCATCTCTGTGGCCTGTAATCGTGTTTTCATTTGTTTGTCTACTGTCCATGATTGGCTTCCATAGGTCAGAAATGGTTCTATATAGCACCGATGAACTCTCTTTCTCATTTTTATTGACATAGATTTGTTGCATAAGATATTTTTCATTTTCTGAAATGCTATTTTGGCCTGTGCTATTCAAAAATGTATAGGAACATTAAAATAAATAGCACCAGGGTTAAAAGTAAGAATAGCAAAATTCTCAACATTCCTGTAAGGTGCAGAAACATGGACATCAGACAAGAAAACAGAACAGACAGTTGAATCCTTTGAAATGTGGATTTATAGAAGAATAGGAAGAATTAGATGAAAAGAAAACAAAAGAGAACTACTAAACACAATTCAAACAAGACAAATGAGATTTTTGGGGCACGTTAAAAGAAACAACAGCCTACTAAAAGTAATCTTGGAAGGGAAAATACAAGGTAAAAGAGGCAGAGGCAGACCAAGACTAACATGGACAAGTAACATCAATGGATGGACAAGTCAGCCTATGACAACCTCCACTATCAAAGCAAGATGCAGAGCAGACTAGCCCTACATTGTCACTAACCTTCGATGAGGAGACGGCAATTAATGATGAAGATGATGATGTTGATGAAGATGATGATGTTGATGATGATGAGCATAGGAGGAATAGATGATGTTGAAATCAGAAGACAAAATGACAAGAAGAAATGAGATGATTCCGTGCATCACTGATACATATTGTTCATTCTGCAGTGGGATCTGTCTATCCAATATTAAACAGATTCAGTCACGACAGAAGCTGTTCATCAAATCAACATCCAACATAAGACACTAACATTTTACCAGTTGTAGTTAATCGACGGCCCCGGTATCACTGAAAACGAATTAAAATCCATAATTACTCAACCGCCCGTGACAGTGGAATCATCCGAATTAATATCTCATCTCATTGAAGGATAAAAAAAAAAAAAAAGGCATCTGCAGTCCCCATCATAAGAACTGCAGCACACGCCAAAAAACCTGATGCGTAACCGCATCGAAAGTGAACGCAGCCAAACTGTCCTTCGTCATACAATATCATCGTTCAATGTAAGCAATCGGAATATCGAGACTTGGTCCGGATGAAAAACACAGCTCACGGTGTGCACAGAACACTAAACTCAGTAGCTCCGAAAACAAGCCGGACTTGGAATATGAGGAAACTGCAACAAGGAAGACTTTTCAAACAGAGCCTCCACGGTTCCTGTCACCTATCCGCCATATTGACCGGAAGTCTTACCAAACAAACTCCTGACTAATCATAATTGCTTTCTACCGACCGTTTGTCAAGACGCCGACGGACATATATTGATCAATTATAAATAATAACCTATAATTTCTTTGCATGTTCTATAATCTTGCTATGTAATCTTCTCTATAATCTTGCTCTATAATCATGCTCTATAATCTTGCTGTACAATCTTGCTCTATAATCTTGCTCTATAATCTTGCTCTATAATATTGCTCTGTAATCTTTCTCTATAATCTTGCTCTATAATCATGCTCTATAATCTTGCTTTATAATCTTGCTTTATAATCTTGCTGTATAATCTTTCTCTATAATCTTTCTCTATAATCATGCTCTATAATCTTGCTCTATAATCTTGCTCTATAATATTGCTCTATAATCTTTCTCTATAATCTTGCTCTATAATCATGCTCTATAATCTTGCTTTATAATCTTGCTTTATAATCTTGCTCTATAATCTTTCTCTATAATCTTTCTCTATAATCATGCTCTATAATCTTGCTCTATAATCTTGCTCTATAATATTGCTCTATAATCTTTCTCTATAATCTTGCTCTATAATCATGCTCTATAATCTTGCTTTATAATCTTGCTTTATAATCTTGCTCTATAATCTTTCTCTATAATCTTTCTCTATAATCTTTCTCTATAATCTTGCTCTATAATCTTGCTTTATAATCTTGCTTTATAATCTTGCTCTATAATCTTTCTCTATAATCTTGCTCTATAATCTTGCTCTATAATCTTTCTCTATAATCTTTCTCTATAATCTTGCTCTATAATCCTGCTCTGTGATCACAATTGTGTCATGGAAGGTGGAACATTATATTTAAGGTGGTTTGAAGTCAACAGGTAAGATTACGTCATCCAGGGAAATAAATATTCATAACATAATTGCTATGACGTCAAATCTGTCTCCATGTCAAATAAAAATCACGTGGGCGTTCTGTAATGTAAGAACAATGGTGCGTTAAATAGTGGTACAGAAATAATATGTGTATCGCAAAGGATTATTTTTTTTCCATGATTATAGGATATTAAATAAACTCGTTGGATTTGTTTCAGTCTCAAGGAAATATCGACAGTCCAACCATTCCTTGGGTTGCCGTCTTCACATCGAATGTTGGTTACCATGGAGCGTCATTCATTCATTGGGTGTCGTCTTCACATCGAGGGCTGACTACCATGGAGCGTCATTCATTCATTGGGTGCCGTCTTCACGTCGAGGGCTGACTACCATGAAGCGTTATTCATTCATTGGGTGCCGTCTTCACATCGAGGGCTGACTACCATGGAGCATAATTCATTCATTGGGTGCCGTCTTCACATCGAGGGCTGACTACCATGGAGCATAATTCATTCATTGGGTGCCGTATCCACATCGAATGTTGGTTACCATGGAGCGTAATTCATTCATTGGGTGCCGTCTTCACATCGAATGTTGGCTACCATGGAGCGTCATTCATTCATTCATTGGGTGAGGTATCCACATCGAATGTTGGTTACCATTGAGCGTTATTCATTCATTGGGTGCCGTCTTCACATCGAATGTTGGTTACCATGGAGCGTCATTCATTCATTGGGTGCCGTATCCACATCGAATGTTGGTTACCATGGAGCGTCATTCATTCATTGGGTGCCGTATTCACATCGAATGTTGGTTACCATGGAGCGTAATTCATTCATTGGGTGCCGTCTTCACATCGAGGGCTGACTACCATGGAGCGCCATTCATTGTTTGGGTGCCGTCTTCACATCGAATATTGGCTACCATGGAGCACGAATTTACTGTACCTCCTGTCTTGATGGTGCAAGTTGTATTAGGTTGACGTGTCCATCTTTTGTTGTCCTCAGTCAACTTTAGTCCTGGTCTGCCACTGCCTCGTCTACCTTTTTACCTCCCCTTCTAACATGACTATCACTGGAATATTGATTCTCTTCACATGTCCCGCAAATTACAGTTGTCTTTTTCATATCGTGTTAAGTAGTTCTGCTTTTTTCTCATTTTCAGCAGATTAAGAATTAATTACCGTAGGGAGCCGCGACAGTTCAGTGGTTAGTTAACTGGACTACAAAGAACAAGAGGTAGAGTTCGATCCCAACCAACGGTTTCCGGTTCACCCAGCCTTTAATGGGAACCGGATTTTTTTCAGGGAAAGTAAAGCGGCACGGGCTTAATACCGACCACATTACCCCAAAAATCATATGCTGAAGATCTGTAAAATTTATGGTCACTAACACAATATTCCCTATACGCCACTTGGCGTGACGGGGGTACTTTACTATTTTTTTTTAATATAAGAACTACCTTTTTTGTCTATTTTTTCTTTCCACCCAATTCTCCTATTTTCTTATAGATCCACATTTCAAAGGCTTCAGTTTTCCGCTATGCTTTCTGATTGAATGTCCATGTTTCTGCGCTAAACAGGACTGTTGACTAAACACAAACATTTTACTGTTCTTAGTTTTAGTTCTGCCTATACCATACACACACGCGCACGCGCGCACACACACGCATACATACATACACACACTCTCATACACACACACGCAAACATACACACACACTTTCTTCGGGCTGTCACGCTCCTGAGTTCAACCGGCCTCTAAAAATGAGTACCCGATTTCTCTTTTTCTGGGAAGTAAAGGCGACCTGTTCAAAGCAAACAAATACATAAAAATGCGAAAGCTGCAGTAAAGCTAATTGTAAGAAGAAATGAAACCAATATAAAGAACAAAAAAAAACGGTCTAGTTAAAGCGTTACGTAATAAGTAGACGACACAAATCAGAACAACGTTTCGGCTCAATAGGCCTTCAGCAGGAACGTTCATTTTTCTTCTGGCCACAGCGCATTATACAGGGAAGACTATTTATTTTCATTTCTCATTTTAGTTCGAAATTATTATTTTAATATTTTTTTTAAAAGTTCAAATGAATATTTGTGTGTGTGTTGTATGTTTGTTCCTGCTGAAGGCCTATAGGGCCGAAACGTTGTGCTAAGTTGTGTCGTCCACTTATTACGTAAAGCTTTAGAAATAAGCCGTTTTTCGTTTTTTTTTCTATATAATTTTATTTCAATTCTCCTAAAGGCGGCCTGGCTTGATACCGACCAAATTATACAATATTGTACCGCGGTTATGAATAAGATGACAGGGAACAGTTGGCTGTGTTCACTTTCTGCGCGGTTTCGCCTATGTCTTTTGGCGTGTGCTGAGACTGCTACGATGGGGACTACTTTTGCCTTTCTTTGTTTGGGAGATGAGATATTAATTCGGATGATTACGCTGGCACGGGCGGTTGAGCAATTATGGATTTTAATTCGTTTGCAGTGATACCGGGGCCTTCCATAACCAAACAACCAAATAACACCGTCTAACCCAAACACCTACTAAGGCATGGAGATAAACTTTACCTTTTACATCACACACACACTCCCACAGCTCTCTTCTCAGGCACCTGAGGGCCGACCATCTAAGGGCAGAATCCCCCTACAGAAAAGACAATCCGCTGCCTTGCAGGAAGGTTGGTGACAATCAAAGGCTAAGGAAAGCAAACCTGAATAAAATGCTGACAGAAATCGGACGCACTGGGCCATTGGTGCAGAACACAGTCCAACGTTCTAACATGTACTCAGTCAGATTGGATCTAACGACACATCCCTGAGAAGGACATTGTGGTCCACGCCCACCTCCCTGGAAGAGAAACTATACGAGACAACCGAATCATTGAAACAGACAGCTGCCTTCATAAGAGAGTCTGGAATCCTACTCTCAATGAGCCATGATCGCAGAAGTTGAAGAATCCCCCACAGCATATCTATGTACGGGCGTTTGAGTAATTACGGATTTTAATTCGTTTGCAGTGATACCGGGGCCCTCCATAACCGTAACCATGTATATACATAAACACGTATTCAATGTCTTCTTCTTCTTCTACCTTTTTAGCTCCCAGTGGAGCATAGGTCTTCAACAAACACTTTCAGCTCCCAGTGGAGCATAGGTCTTCAACAAACACTTTCCAAGTCGTTCTGTTTATTTTTGCCATTCTTTTAAGATCATTCCATGTCTTCCCCATCATCTTCATCTCTGCTTCTATCTGTCTTCTCCAAAAATTCCTTGGTCTTCCTTTTTGTCTTTTCCCCCGGGGATTCCAAAAAAGGGACTGTTGTGTAATACTCTCAGTTGGCTTCCGTAGTGTGTGTCCTATCCAGTGCCATCATCTTCGCTGTATCTCTTTATCCACTGGTATTTGACTGGTACATTTCCATAATTCTATGTTAGTGATTTTGTCCTGCCATTTCCATCCATTTATTCTACGTAAGCATCCATTAATGAAAGTCTGTATCTTCGTGATTGTCAATTTTGTTGTTCTCCATGTTTCACAGCCATATAATAGGACCGCCTTAACATTCAATGTACTGAACTAAAATACCATTTTTGGATCGAAATCAGTAGCCTGGCTAGACGATCGTCCAGACTGGCAATAAATAGGTTCTGTTTATCGAGGCCAATCTAATGAATAAATGATTGTATGGGTTTAGTTTGTCTCGCCACTTGTTCCTGTGATATATTTTGCTCTCTTCAGATTGGCTGTAGTCGGTTGACACATTTTATTACGTTAGTGACTAGCCAAAATCGAAGTCAAAAGTCTGACGTCTGTATGAATCGAAACAGTCATGATTAAATTGACTGACGTTTCTGGGTTAGTAAGATTGGCTTTTATAGTAGTCTCTAAGACGTGGCATATTCATCATGTGCCGCGTGCACAACAAAGACTGGCTCCCACGTGATGTTATTCTACTTTATCACTTGCATTATGTTATCATTCTATGACTGAGTACCCAGCCTACCACTTGATATTGCCAGTACTGCAATAAGGGGCATAACTGGAATAACAATTGGAGGTCATAATACAACTAATATAAGGTATGCTGATGATACAGTAGAGAGCCGCGATAGCTCAGTGGTTAGTGAACAGGACTACAAAGGACAAGGGGTAGGATTCGATCCCAACCGACGGCTTCCGGGTTCATCCTGCCTTAAATGGGTACCGGATTTTTTTCTGGGAAAGTGAAGCGGCACGGGCGTAATACCGACCACATTACCCCAAAAATCATGTGCTGAAGGTCTATAAAATTTATGGTCACTAACACCATATTCCCTATACGCCACTTGGCGGGACGGGGGTACTTTACTTTTTTTTTTTTATGATACAGTATTGATCGCTTCGAGGGAAAATGAGTTACAAGAATTGTTAGTCATTATAAGGAAAGAAAGCAAATATAAAAGACTCAACCTTAAAAGCAAAAAGACAGAAGTAATGGTAGCCAGAAAGAAAAAGGCATCCCTGCAATGCTTGATAAAGACACGTGGAAGAATATTAAAACGGGTAAATGAATTTAAATATCTGGGAACAATGTTAACCTCAGATGGTTGATGTACAATAGAGGTGAGATGCAGAATGGCACAGGCAAAAGCAGCTTTCCAAAAAAATGAGGAAGATACTATGCAATCTATTTTTGACAATAGAAACAAGAAAAAGAGTTCTTAAATATTATGTAGAGCCAGTCTTAACATATGGATGTGAATCATGGACAATAGGACAACAGACAAGAAAATCACTGGAGGCTGTAGAAATGTGGTTTTACAGAAGAATGTTGAGAATACCATGGACAGCTAAGAAGAGTAATAAAAACGTTCTGAAAGAGAGCAAAGAATAACGACAGCTAATATCCAATATTAGGAAGAAAGGATCATATTTGTTTGGCCATGTAATGACAAGCATACAGCTGGAATATATTGTAACAACTGAAAAACTGAGGAACGAAGAGATAGAGGGAAGCAAAGAAAAAGATACCAGACAGCTTAAGAAAATGGCTTGGCAGAAGGTCAACAACAGAAATGATAAATAACTGTCGATATCGAAAGTTGGGGAGAGACATGATCACCTACGCCAGCAGGCCCGGCACTTGATGGTGATGTGTGTATAAGATTACCGTGTCAAAATAGCTCAGTCTTGATGTGCTTTGTTTTGTTCGTTTTGATACATTCAGTCAGTCTTGACCTGTTATTAGTTATCAAATGATGCCTCAAACACATACATGACGTAAAGCCGGTAACATTTACTAAGGACGCCTGCCAGCGCCAGGGCTGAACGTGGTCACAAACTCATAGTTGGCTGCTTGAGCCAGGATCGATGAATCAAAATCACGTTCAAGGTCTTCGCATTACTAGTAGGAGGAAACTCTTTGTACAGTGCTTCGAAGCAGTAGGTAATCTGATCATCAGAAGTAGTCCCCCGTCAAGCTAGTGTTTCGGCTCTTTAGCTTCTTGGCACTCTAGGGGAGGTGGGCCCGCCTGGGTCATGACTCCCAGGCGTCGATCTCCTGCTGCTTTGCCTATAACTCAGAATCAAACCAACCAGCCCACTCTAGCAACGGGAGTACGGATCGAAAGGAAAGGTAATTTAGCACTCACAAACGTCACTCTGAAATCGGATATGCTTGGCTGACAATTAAAAATACAAAAAAGTGGTATGGTAATAGCTTTACGTAGGCGAGAAACAAAACAAAACTCGAACGACGTTTCGGCCAAGTAGGCCTTCAGCTGAAAAAATATATACAACAACACACAAATGTAAAAAAAGGATATACACATAAATATAAATAAGGCGATAATATGCTGGATACTCAAGAAAGGTAAAACCGTCACTTCCTTGCGGTCCAGAGCTTGGTCAGCCACTGACTGAACTAAAATTAGTAGGCGGGCTGACCATCTATATATCACACTGACCAGGCAGTCAGGTGAGAAATAAATGGGATGGGTTCTAAAAACATGGGGATTTGGGAGAAAGATTTGTATAAAATTGTGTATATCTAACTATGAGTGTGCACACCGAACAGATGTGCAAAAAACATGCGTACATAACTAAACATGTGTAAAAGCATAAGTCGGTATATATTTTCCACAAAGCACACAAAAGAAAACTCGAATGTGTCCAAATGTGCCAATAAATATGCAGACAAATAAACTATACATGTATAGTTGCAGTTGCGCATTGAGGTAAGAAATGTATAGTGGGTGTACTATGTGTATGAGAGCGATATGTTCATGCCTTGGGGGGAAAGCGAACCCAACAGGGCAATGAGACGATTCTCCTCATCTCCATGCATCTTAATACATCTTGATGTTTTTACTTCTATGTTTGGCTTAATAGCGTAGATGACACACTTCTGGTGTGAACTGCGACAGAATTCAGCTACCCCCTGCTTACAGTGACCACTCTGGTCCTGAGACCAGGGGTGGTTGCCGCAGAGAGAAATCATAAATAAAAATCCCAACCAACTGGGATTTGAACTCATAACCTCTCTGTCTCGAGGCCGGTGTTTTGCCTCGAGACAAACCAGTCCCCCCCTCCCTCCCCCCCATAAAGTGTGGATGAAAACAAATAATTAATTTTAATTCCGCCTCTTATTTGACCAGTTTGGATAAATGCATTATCCCAACGACTCAAAATATCAATAAAAGCGATAAGGAACAAAAGACGGGCTTCAGATAGAGGGCGAGTACATCACGTGCACTTCTCTAACGGTGTGAGCAGCAAGATCCGAAAACGAGAAGAAAGACTCGGCCATGCTCGGCAGACGATCAATACGAGTCCTTGAAGTTTGAAGCCTCTATACGCGTCATTCGCACGTGACTGTTCCATCCATCTTTTAATGGCTCTCCGCCGGACAACTGCTGTGCTCGGTTAAGGACGCCTGTGTTCTATTTAAAAATCATTTACTTTGATTCAGGCTGCGTTTTAATCAGCGTTTCTATAACTTTTCAGTGTCTACTTATCAAAAAGCATTTGAGATCGAATTAACAGTGTTATCGGAAGCGGACGAAAATATCATAGGACTCGTTTTTTTTCCCCATTTTTTTTTTCCCTTCGTGAGTATCTAGTCATATGTTGAACATGTGATAAGAAGAGATAATGACCGAATAGCAAAGCAAGCCCTCATATGGGAAACAACAGGTAAGAGGAAAAGAGGAAGACCCAGAGAGACACTGAGAAGAACATTGATGAGAGAGGTAAGAGCAGCAGGATTCGGCTCCCTCAATGAGACAGAGCTGCTTGCACAGAACAGAGACAAATTGCGAGATTTTATAAAATGTCTTTAAAGAATTGAAAACTGCTAGAACAAAAATTCAGATAAGAGAAGGAGTATCTTGGTCTACGCCCTATGGGCCGGCTACGGCTCGAAAGGTCAATAGATAGATAGAGTATCTAGTATGTTATCTGGATAGCTTGGTCATGGCATGGAAAACAGCCAACAACAGAACTGATACAATGCACTGTAGATAGAAGATTGTGGAGGGACATGATCGCATACCGCCAAACGGTATGGCACATGATGATGATGAGTATGTTATCGCAATTTAGTTAGATTTCTGTGTATATCCTCGTATATATTTTTGCGCTGTTTATTTTTCCAGCCGAAGGCCTACTTGGCCGAAACGTTGTTAGACTTGTTTTGTTTGTCACCTACGTAGAGCGTAAACCATACCACTTTTTTTCTCTCCTTTTTTTTTCTCTTTTAATTGTCATAGTAAACGAAAAGTAAAGAGTCCCCGTCACGCCAAGTGGCGTATAGGGAACATGATGTTAGTGATCATAAATTTTATGCACCTTCGGCACATGATTTTTGGGGTAATGTGGTCGGTATTGCGCCCGTGCCGCTTTACTTTCCCGGGAAAAAATCCGGTACCCATTTAAAGTTGGGTGAACTCGGAATTTCCGGTTGTATCCAAAATGGAGGAATTATTTTTCTCCGGCTTGGTATAGAACCGTTGATGAGAGGTTTAACAAGCCGCTATCGTAAAAATGATTTTGTTAATGAAACGTAGGCCTGATACAGGATGTGTAATTTAACAGTAGATAATAGTGGTAGGAGTATCTTGGTCTACGCCCTATGGGCCGGGTACGGCTCGAAAGGTCAATAGATAGACAGACTGACAGGCAGGCAGGCAGACAGACAGACAGGCGGGAAGGCAGGCAGGCAGGCAGGCAGGCAGGCAGACCAGACAGACCAGACAGACAGACAGACAGACAGACAGACAGACAGACAGACAGACAGACAGACAGACAGACAGACAGACAGACAGACAGACAGACGGATAGATAGATAGATAGATAGATAGATAGATAGATAGATAGATAGATAGATAGATAGATAGATAGATAGATAGATAGATAGATAGATAGATAGATAGATAGATAGATAGATAGATAGATAGATAGATAGATAGATAGATAGATAGATAGATAGATAGATAGATAGATAGATAGATAGATAGATAGATAGATAGATAGATAGATAGATAGATAGATAGATAGATAGATAGATAGATAGATAGATAGATAGATAGATAGATAGATAGATAGATAGATAGATAGATAGATAGATAGAACCGGAAGCCGTAGGTTGGGATCGAACCCTACCTCTTGTCCTTTGTAGTCCAGTTCACTAACCACTGAGCTATCGCGGTTCCCTATTTAGAGAGTGCCATCACTGAAACCAGTTATCGATAATTTGACAAATCTGAGATGTTTTTATTTTAATTTAATCGAGTGAATGTCAGTTGCGAGTGACTGTCGGCACACACTTTTCGGTGATATAACTTGAAACTGTCGTCCACGTAGTCGACGTGGCTCGCACTGGAGTTCGACTTTCTTAACGCCCATTCGACAACACAAAATGGCGGCATGTCGCCCTGTTTTTGCCGAGACTAACGAAGTCGCTTAAACCGTTTCGGTTGCGTTGTTTATTTTAAATGTGTTTTTTCGAGGAAACTGGAGTAAGGAAGTGAGGGAAATTGTTTGGAATTGTCGTCGCCTATGCCGCCGTTTATGGCTGCACAGTAGTCGACCTTGTTAACGCGCTTTGGCGGGAGGTGAGCATGAGTGTAATGAATGTGGGGAAATCTCGACCACAGTTAAACTGCTTCCATCAATAGGACGGAACAGAACGAATAAGACAAGACTAAACATGTAACCAGTGTTTCATTTCTTAAATGTCTTCAGCTAGGACAAATACATGCAAAACAGGATATTTTTTGTATACATCCGAAATTATACATAATTATAAATTAATTTCAATGCCCGTAGTAAAAAGAAATTCAAGTGTTCTTGTGTATGATTTCGAAAGGATTTATTTGTGATTTATTTGTGATCAAATTCGAACGGAAACAGTGACATTTTGTGCAACCATAAGAAAGATGGTAGGAACAAAACCCTGCCAAGAATATATAGAACATCAACAACTTAAATGGTTGGGCCACCTGGTCAGAAGGAATGCTCACCAATCACCATCAAGGGCGTTCTTCTCGAGAATGCATGGAAAAAGACCAATAAGAAGACCTAGAACAAGATGGATAGATGCAGTGACAGAGACATGTAACAACAAAGGAAAATCACTAATTCAGACAGTTCGAGCAGCTCAAGAACGACAAATGATATAAACCACGACACCTTTTCCGTATCCGTGAGAAAGAGAAAAGAAGGAGAAAGATACACCCGAAGAAATAGGAGGAATGTAAATAGTGGCATAACAGATGTAATATCACCAAGGAAGCGTCTGCGAAACATAGTAGATCAAGACCTCACTTTAAAATACAGTTGGGATTTGTGGGAACAATCTCCATCAAGACAGACTAGCTAACAATGTGACCTTTGTTACAAACTTTCTAGCCTGATCTAGATTCTAGAGAGTAGACGCTGAGAGTGAAGGTAAAGTAGAACTCAAAAATAACATGATGACAACGAATGTACCGGGCCTAAAAGCGATAAATTTCACAGCTAGGCATAAATCACAACACCAGGCTACTATGCCCGTTTGACGTCCTTTATAGGACATGAACGCAGCAGAAGCGGGTGTATGTGTATATATATATATGTTTAATTGTATATAAATGTGAGTATGCACTGTGCTTATATATATATATATATATACTATATCACTATATTATATATAGCTATCTATCTATTGTCCTTTCGAGCCGAAGACGGCACATAGGGCAGAACCACAATCTCAAAAACAGAAACCTTGATTGCCAAAATGGCACATATTGCAGAGATCACTACTCTAAAATATATGGCGCTGTTTCCATAACAATACTTTTTACAATGACAGCTTGTTAAGCCATCGATCAAACTCCTTAGTCGCCTCTTACGACATGCCTGGAAGGTCACAGTGTCACTATTCTTTACTTTCCTCATAATGAGGCCCCTGTAACACACGAGAATTTATACATACATATATAATCTTAGGTTTGACGACAAAACACCGAAAGCAAAGCAAACGCCATCATTATAACTAAATGATGAAAGAAATAAAAATAACGCAAAAACTGGGCCATTTTATGTGAGGTATTTAACCATATAAAATAAAATGAGTGCAGCATGTTAATACCACAGGGCTTAAGGACTCAGTGAGGGAAGATTACACATTTTTCCCAGAAATAGCCAAATCCTGTAGGGGGGAGAACATGATCTCGTCATAAGGCTCTGAATGTTGCGAGTGCCAACATGATAAACAGTTCCTGCTAAATTATAATTGTTAGCCTCAGTGTTTGATATCAAGATAAAAACAACGGCTGACTTTGCAGATAACAGGAAAGAAAAGGACATTACAAATAAAGTAACGTAAAGTACGAGAGGTGAATGGGCGAGCAGAAGCACCTGCGGTCACAATAGCAGGGTCGGCGCACCATCAGCTGACCAAGACTTAGCAGGTCTACCTCCTCATGGTCTTCCCTGGTAACAGTCTGCGTCAAAACAGGCTGGCTAAAAGAAGCTAGGATCGCAAAAGAAGGTGGTTGTTACTGATATAGAAGACTTAGTATTGCAGTACCTCGAGACAGGACAAGTTACACAGGCTGGCTAACAGAAGCTAGGATCGCCGTGTTCCCTGTAGTTGTGGCTGTTACTGATATAGAAGACCTAGTATTGCAGTACCTCGAGACAGGACAAGTTACACAGGCTGGCTAACAGAAGCTAGGATCGCCGTGTTCCCTGTAGTTGTGGCTGTTACTGATATAGAAGACCTGGTATTGCAGTACCTCTAGACAGGACAAGTTACACAGACTGGCTAACAGAAGCTAGGATCGCCGTGTTCCCTGTAGTTGTGGCTGTTACTGATATAGAAGACCTAGTATTGCAGTACCTCTAGACAGGACAAGTTACACAGACTGGCTAACAGAAGCTAGGATCGCCGTGTTCCCTGTAGTTGTGGCTGATACTGATATAGAAGACCCAGTATTGCAGTACCTCTGGGCTGGACTAGTAATTTCTCAGCATAGCCTGGGATAGATGAACTCCAACTTCTCCAGTAAGAGCCGGAAATGTCAAGAAAGCCATTACGACCCGCTACATCAAATGAATCAAAGGGCAACCTGCCCGTATCAACTCGTGGCATTCCGTCAACAACAACGAGACTTGAACCGGCGTCTTAGCACTCGAGTTTCCACCCACATGTACTCGGCCGCCTATCCAGAAGTGTTCAGAGACTTCTCTGAATAGTGTCACTTCAAGCATCGAAACTCACGATGCGAGGCGGCATTCCTCAACTTCACAGAGTACTATCCTGGTACCCATTTCTTCCTGCGGTTGGGTTGACCGGGGGGGGGGGATATTTATTTTCCAACCACGAGTAAAACTAAAACTAAAAAAATGGAGGCGACAGCGCGCCGCCTCACAGCAGCAGAGCTGAAAGTTGTCAGCGACCCACAGCTGATGGCTTGCGCCAGGATCAGTGAACTAGAACCATCCAGACTCTGCTCCATCTCTCCGTGGTGCCTCTAGTAACAGACTAACCTGTCTAGTCTGGCCAAGCGAGTAGGAATCGAAGAGGGAAGACAACCCGGTATTCAAAAATGTCGTGCTGAAGTCGGATGTGTTGGGCCGAAAGGCGCAAATATCACAGTTATTCTGCAAACCACAACACAACGCAGAAACGCCCACTTAACGTCCTTTTAAGTGCGGATGACAAAGAGGCGTACTCCATTAGTCATCGGACGAACGCAAGCAAGCAAACTAAAAAATTAGAGATTATAACGTCATTGAGACTAAAAGTGGATCTATTTTTAGTTTTAAATAAAATTTTAGAGGAAATCGAAAATAAAAAAGGCGTGGAGGTCGTAGGTTTGGAGAGAAAGGTAAATGAGGCATAGGTTGTGTGGGAATAAGGAAGGGGAAGTTTAGACAAGGAAAGGGAAGTTTAGATAAGGAAAGAGAAGTTTAGATAAGGAAACGGAAATTTAGATAAGAGAAGGGAAGTTTAGATAAGAGAAGGGAAGTTTAGATAAGAGAAGGGAAGTTTAGATAAGGAAAGGAAAATTTAGATAAGGAAAGGGAAGTTTAGATAAAGTAAGGGAAGTTTAGATAAGGAAAGGGAAGTTTAGATAAGGTAAGGGAATTTTAGATAAGAGAAGGGAAGTGTAGATAAGAGAAGGGAAGTTTAGATGAGGTAAGGAAAGTTTAGATAAGGAAAGGGAAGTTTAGATAAGGAAAGGGAAGTTTAGATAAGGAAAGGGAAGTTTAGATAAGAAAAGGGAAGTTTAGATAAGGAAAGAGAAATTTAGATAAGGAAAGAGAAGTTTAGATAAGGAATGGATAAAGAGAATGGGAATATGCTAGAGAATGTAAGGGAAGAGAGGTGTTTGATGAAGAGAACAATGTGATCGAAAAACAAAAAAGAAATATAAGAATCTTTATTTCCAAGTGAAATCCTACAAACAACAACCTTCACTTGTAAGTGAAATCCTACATACAACAACCTTCACTTGTAAGTGAAATCCCACATACAACAACCTTCACTTGTAAGTGAAATCCCACATACAACAACCTTCATTTGTAAGTGAAATCCCACATACAACAACCTTCATTTGCAAGTGAAATCCCACATACAACAACCTTCATTTGTAAGTGAAATCCCACATACAACAGCCTTCACTTGTAAGTGAAATCCCACATACAACAGTCTACATTTGTAAGTGAAATCCCCTATACAACAACCTTCGTTTGTTAGTGAAATCCCACATACAACAACCTTCATTTGTAAGTGAAACCCCATATACAACAACCTTTATTTGTAAGTGAAGCCCAACGTACAACAACCTTCATTTGTAAGTGAAACCCCACATATAGCAACCTTCATTTGTAAGTGAAACCCCACATACAACAACCTTCATTTGTAAGTGAAATCCCACATACAACAACCTTTACTTGTAAGTGAAATCCCACATACAACAGCCTTCACTTGTAAGTGAAACCCCACATACAACAACCTTCACTTGTAAGTGAAATCCCACATACAACAGCCTTCATTTGGAAGTAAAACCCCACCCACCTATAACAACATTCACTTCCAAGTGAAATCCCACCAACCCAAAAAAAACATTCACTTTCAAGTGAGATACCACCAACCCATAAAAAAACATTCACTTTCAAGTGAGATACCACCAACCCATAAAAAACATTCACTTTCAAGTGAGATCCCACCAACCTATGACAAACATTCACTTTCAGGTGAGATCCCACCAACCTATAACAAAAATTCACTTCTAAGTGAGATCCCGCAACCTATAACAAACATTCACATTCAGGTGAGATCCCACCAATCTTTAACAAACATTCACTTCCAAGTGAGATCCCACCAATCTATAACAAACATTAACTTCCAAGTGAGATCCCACCAACCTATAACAAACATTCACTTCTAAGTGAGATCCCACCTACAAACAACGTTCACTTCCAAGTAAAAACCCACCTGTAAACAAACCGCAGTCTCAACGAAAGAAGTTACAAGTTCTGGCCTGAGAACGTTATTTCTCTCCCGGAGAACTATCGTCCTGTTAGCAATTATCGGTGTTATCGTAAATTCCTGGACGCCCTGTGTGTGTGTGACATATTAGTTGAGGCCACGCATCGTGCCGAACACGTTGTACAGCTGTTGCGCGCCAAGCTTTAGTATCCCCGCTGAAATCGATAACTCAATAACACGGTGAGCCTTGTTTTTATTTTATGTGGGTCGGCCTACGTTAATTTGAACGAAGTACGGATAAAGATTTGCGTGTTAAATACTGCATCATCATCAAGTACCATGGCACAGTTGTTAGTTACCGATACTTTAGCTGGTTTGATCGTGTGTTTCTCTCCAGGAAGTTATAGTAACATTCTTCTATTCTACATTTAATAATAATAGGAGAAATACCTCTACTAGACGTATAATCTTACATATATCTTGGCAGTAATATAGACAATGAAGGGTTAATAGAGAAATCACCCAGAATAAGGATATCAAAAGCAAGAGCAACATTCGTTGCACTGGGAAACATATGGAAGTTAAAGGAATTAGGTTAAATACTAAAATAAATATTTTTAACTCCAATGTATAAGCAGAATAAAAGGATGGAATTGGCAGGGCAAAATCATTAACATAGAATTATGGAAATGTCCCATGTCAGAGACTTCTTAGCTGTCTTCTATAACTTTCTATTGTTGATTTTCTATCAAAACTTTCCATTGAACCGTTTTGAATTTTTTAAATTCTCTGTTTGAGGAAGATCTATGCTTCACATGAAGCTGAAAGTGTTTGTTGAAAAATTATGCTCCACGTGGAACTGAGAGTGTTCCTTTTAAGACCTATGCTCCATTGGGAGCTGAAAGTTTTTTATTTTAAGACCTATGCTCCACTGGGAGCTGAAAGTGTTTGTTGAAGATCCATGCTCCACAGGGAGCTGAAAGTGTTTGTTGAAGATCCATGCTCAACAGGGAGCTGAAAGTGTTTGTTGAAGATCCATACTGCACAGGGAGCTGAAAGTGTTTGTTGAAGATCCATGCTCCACAGGGAGCTGAAAGTGTTTGTTGAAGATCCATGCTCAACAGGGAGCTGAAAGTGTTTGTTGAAGATCCATACACCACAGGGAGCTGAAAGTGTTTGTTGAAGACCTATGATGCACAAGGAACTGAGTGTGATTGTTGAAGATCCATGATGCACTGGGAACTGAGTGTGATTGTTGAAGATCCATGATGCACAAGGAGCTGAGTGTGATTGTTGAAGATCCACGATGCACTGGGAACTGAGTGTGATTGTTGAAGATCCATGATGCACTGGGAACTGAGTGTGATTGTTGATGATCCATGATGCACAAGGAGCTGAGTGTGATTGTTGAAGATCCATGATGCACAAGGAGCTGAATGTGATTGTTGAAGATCCACGATGCACAAGGAGCTGAATGTGATTGTTGAAGATCCATGATGCACAAGGAGCTGAGTCTCATTGTTGAAGATCCATGATGCACAAGGAGCTGAAAGTGTTTGTTAAAGTCCTAAGCTCCACAAGGAACTCCAAATAACAAGAAATCAGATATAAATTAAATAAAGAAGGCATTACCATTACCATTACCATAACCATTACCGCTGTAGTGTTGATGTGGAATACAATTATAATCCTCATATTTTTTTTAAACTACTATCGCATATTAATGAGTGTTGCGGTGGATCAACAGAAACTGTTGCAACAAACACCAGTGATATTTATATAGATGACTAGATACATAGACATACATATATATAACGTCTTGTGCAACAAGTCTATGTCAATAGAAGTGAGAACGAGAATTTACCGGTGCTATATAGAGCCTGTGATTATATAAGTAATGGTTATATCGAAGAAACAATCATCACCATCATGCAGCATAAAAATAAACGAGACAAATCTGAAACAAGTGCAACGTTTTTTAATACTTGGGCACAATAATAACATCAGATGGGAGATGCACCACAGAAATACAAAGCAGAATAGCTCAGGCAAAAATAGCATTTCAGAAAATGAAAAATATCTTATGCAACACATCTATTTCAATGAAAATGAGAGAGTTCATCGGTGCTATATAGAACCAATTCTGACCTATGGAAGCTAACCATGGACAGTAGACAAACAAATGAAAAGACGATTAGAGGCCACAGCGATGGGATTTCTCAGAAGAATGTTGAAAGTTCCCTGGACAGCTAAAAAGACCAATGAGGAATTTCTCAAAGAGGCCAACACAAAAAGGGAGCTCTTAAAAAACATCAGAAAGAAGCAATCAACATTTTTCGGGCACATCATGAGAAGAGGAAAGTTGGAATACTTGGTTACAACTGGCAAAATAAAAGGAAAGAGAGATCGCGGACGACAAAGAGAGAAAATACTGGATAGCTTGGTGTCATGGCATGGAAAACAGTCAACAACAGAACTGATACGATGCACTGTAGATAGAAGATTGTGGAGGGACATGATCATCCACGCCAACCGGTATGGCACATGATAATGATGATGATATAGAGCCACTTCTAAGGTAAACAATTCTTAGGTAAACAAGTGAAAAAACGATAAAAGACCACAGAGATGGGATTTTTAAGAAGAATGTTGAAAGTTCCCTGGGCAGCTAAAAAAAAAAAAAAACAAACGAGGAAATTTGCAAAAAGGCCAATACAAAAACGGAGCTCCTAAAAAACATCAGAAAGAAACAATCAACGTTTTTCAGGCACACCATGAGAAGGGGAAAGTTGGAATTCTTGATTACAACTGGCAAAAATAAAGGGAGAGAGAGATCGCGGACGACAAAGAGAGAAGATACTAGATAGCTTAAAGCAAAAATAATAAATAAATCATGTACATCATCATCATGTGTCATACCGGTTGGCGTAGGCGATCATGTCCATCCACAATCTTCTATCTACAGTGCATCGTATCAGTTCTGTTGTTGACTGTTTTCCATGCCATGACACCAAGCTATCCAGTCAACAGTCATGTACAGTCGCTAAAAATTTATATTTTTAGTTAAATAATATTTTAAAAAATACTCCATTACTAGCATATTTGTGTGTATGATGTTTGTTTGCTCCTGCTGAAGGCCTTTTTGAGTCGAGAGTCGTTCTAATTTGTGTCGTTCATTTAATACGTAAAGCTGTAACCACCACGCCGTTTATTTATTTATTTTTTTTATCATTTCTCCTTACAATCAGCTTTACCGCAGCTTCGCATTTTTATGCATTTCTTTACATTGACCCTTATCCGATACCCGTCAGGTTGCCACTCATGATGACGAAGCTCGTTATGTAAAAAAAAAAAATAAAGTACCCCCGTCCTGCCAAGTGGAGGCGTATAGGGAATATGGTGTTAGTGACCATAAATTTTACAGACTTTCGGCACATGATTTTTTGGGGTCATGTGGTCGGTATTACGCCCGTACCGCTTTACTTTCCCTGAAAAAAATCCAGTACCCATTTAAGGCTGGGTGAACCCGGAAGCCGCCGGTTGGGATTGAACCCTACCTCTTGTCCTTTGTAGTCCAGTTCACTAACCACTAAGCTATCGCTGCTCCCGAAGCTCGTTCTGGCTGTGTAAGAAATTCCGGTTAAAATCACTACCGTGTCTCTTCTCTCGTCCTGTCTCTCTTTATCAGAACAATGTCATCACAACTTGACGTCTGTACACCAGACAACGCCGATCATTGACTTGTAGAGAGAATCTTGACTCATCAAGAAATAATAACGGTCTGCACTTGTGACAGTGCCATACCACATGCTGTCTGATTCAGGTCAGACGAACATGTCTATGGCGAACAGACAATACAGGACCTACTGTAGGTCGGTGAGATCAGATACTTATCTTTTTGAGCCTGTTCCGTGCAATTCTGCACGACAAAGTCTTAATCCTATGATTATCCTGACAGTACATGTTAAAGTCTTAATCCTATGATTATCCTGACAGTACATGTTAAATCAATACTAAAATTAGATGAGCAACAATATGGATTCAAGAAAAACAGTGGGACAAAAGAAGTCATATTTAGCATGAGAACATTGATTGAAAAGTACACAGAAGTAAACAAACCAATATATGTCTGCTTTATAGACTACACCAAATCTTCCGATAGAATACACCATAACCAACTTTAAGACTGCCTAAAGGATATAAATCTAGATGACACAGACATACGACTAATATGTAATTTGTACTGGGAGCAAACAGCAATAATAAAATATAACAAGGAGAACTCTACACCCATGGACATAAAAAGAGGAGTAAGACAAGGATGCATCCTATCACCAAGCTTGTTCAATCTACACACTGAGCAAATCTTTAAAACTTTCTCAGAGATGCCAGGCCTAAACATGAATGGAAAGATAATCAATTAACCTAAGATATGCTGATGATACTGTTCTACTAGCAGAAAATCCTAAAAACCTACAACAATTGCTTAATGTGATAAACATAACAAGCAAAAAATATGGACTAGAAATGAATATCAAAAAGACTAACACTATGATCATAAACAAAGAAAATTCTCAAGACCTACAATTAAATATCATAGTTGAGGGAATACATCTGGAGACAGTCCAGAGCTACAACTACCTGGGACATACTATAACCAATGATGGAAAATGTAAATTTGAAATAAAGAAAAGAATAGCTGTGGCAAAAAGTAATTTTAATGCCATGAAAAATATACTAACAACAAAACAAATATCAGCATGGCTGAAACTAAGAATGGCAAAATGTTACATCTTCTCGATATTCCTGTATGGTGCAGAAACATGGACATTAGACAAGAAAACGGAACAGAAAATTGAAGCTTTTGAAATGTGGATTTATAGAAGAATAGGTAGAATTGGATGGAAAGAAAAGATAACAAACGATGAAGTTTTAAAACAACTGAAAATAAAAAGAGAACTACTAAATACAATCAAGACAAGACAAATGAAATTTTTGGGGCATGTTAAAAGACACAACAGCCTACAAAAAAATATTATTGGAAGGGAACATTCAAGGTAAAAGAGCGAGAGGCAGACCAAGACTTTTTGGTTATTTGGTTATGGAAGGCCCCGGTATCACTGCAAACGAATTAAAATCCATAATTGCTCAACCGCCCGTTTTACTGTCTTACTGTTTGTTTATCTGTCATACTGTTTGTCTGTCTTACTGTTTGTAAAGGTAACTGTAGTCCCCATCGTAGCAGTCTCAGCACACGCCAAAAGACATAAGGCGGAACCGCGCAGAAAGTGAACACAGCCAACTGTTCCCTATCATACGATATCATCATTCATTATAAACAAGCGGGATATCGAAACAGGATCAAAACGGATGAGACACACAGCTCACGGTTTGCACAGAGCACTTAACTCAGTAGCTCCTGCAACAAGCCGGACTTGGAATATGAGGAAACTGCAACAAGGAACACCTTTCATGCATAGTCTTCAATGGTTCCTGTCGCCTATTCACCATATACCGGAAGTTCACGTCCTCCTGTCTAGTGTTTCAGCCCTTTATCTACGTGACTCTCTGTGAGAGTGTGCCAACCTGAATCATGACCCTCAAGTATCTGCCTCCTGCTACATTTGAGCCTGAATGCCCATGTAATGTCTGCATGTATGAGACTCTAGATTGCACAAATCTTCTGATCGAATTGATTCTCTTTAGCCAGAAGCAAATGTCTAGCACAGTCCTACCCTAGCGGAGACCATTGAATGTTATCCTCATTGTGGTGTCAGCAGTCTTAAATGATTTGTTATTTCTGCTTATTGCTCTGAAGTACTCATGTTTCGTTCGTTGTAGACTGCATTCACTAGAGTAATCATGAATCCAACGGCGCAGCCATTTTGTGCGTGCTCAGACCAAGACTAACATGGACGAGTAACATCAAAAGATGGACAAGTCAATCTATGACAGCCTGCACCATCAAAGCAAGAAACGGAGTAGAATGGCGATCCATGGTAGCCAACCTTCGTTGCGGAGAAGGCACTCAATGATGATGATGATGACATGTTAAAGTCTTAATCCTAGGATTATCATTACAGAACATGTTAAAGTTTTAATCCTAGTATTATCATTACAGTACATGTTACACACTTACTAACACACTTACCCTTCATTTCTCTGAGATAAATTCTCCGCACGGAAATTCCCACGTGATTTAACTTGTGATTTAACCATGAAATTCTCCCCATAAATAATGTGAGACACTTGTAACTGCTCGTGTAATTGTACACCACCCACACTTAAACGTACTTCAAGTTTTATTTCATGTCTTACAAGAAACCACTCAAAGTGACATATATAGTGCTGCACTCTGACTTCTCTTTACCGTGATTATATTTTTTTGTACTCACAAACATACGATTAGACCATTACGGATTATTTCCCTTATGATAATATTTATAAAATCACTCGCCGCCTCACTTCGGTGCTTCTCATCAAACATCACGTGTAGACGTTGATTAATTTCTGCTTCTGACTTGTCATGAATGATCACGTTTCGTACTGGTAGCACTGTGAGCACGTCTTTGAGAATAGAAGCGCTGTTTGATGTGTTGTATAGGCGCCAGATGTCCAACTATATTCTATGTTTTACTGCAACGTATATTCATTTGTTTGTCCATTTTACTATCTTCTCACGTTGTTGCATTATAATAAATCTTTGTCTGTCTATCTGTCTTACTGTTTGTCTGTCTATCTGTCTTACTGTTTGTCTGTCTATCTGTCTTACTGTTTGTCTATCTATCTGTTTTACTGTTTGTCTATTTATCTGTCTTACTGTTTCTCTATCTATCTGTTTTTCTGTTTGTCTATCTAATTGTTTTACTGTTTATCTATCTGTTTTACTGTTTGTCTATCTGTATTACTGTTTGTCTATCTGTCTTACTGTTTATCTATCTGTCTTACTGTTTGTCTATCTGTCTTACTGTTTGTCTATCTGTCTTACTGTTTGTCTATCTGTCATACTGTTTGTCTATCTGTCATACTGTTTGTCTATCTGTCTTACTGTTTGTCTATCTGTCTTACTGTTTGTCTAGCTGTCTTACTGTTTGTCTATCTGTCATACTGTTTGTCTATCTGTCTTACTGTTTGTCTATCTGTCTTACTGTTTGTCTATCTGTCTTACTGTTTGTCTATCTGTCATACTGTTTGTCTATCTGTCATACTGTTTGTCTCTCTGTCATACTGTTTGTCTGTCTGTCTTACTGTTTGTCTATCTGTCATACTGTTTGTCTATCTGTCATACTGTTTGTATAACTGTCTTACTGTTTGTCTATCTGTCTTACTGTTTGTCTATCTGTCATACTGTTTGTATATCTGTCTTACTGTTTGTCTATCTGTCATACTGTTTGTATATCTGTCTTACTGTTTGTCTGTCTGTCATACTGTGTGTCTGTCTGTCTTACTGTTTGTCTATCAATCTTACGGTTTATCTATCTGTCATACTGTTTGTCTATCTGCCATACTGTTTGTCTGTCTTACTGTTTGTCTATCTGTCATACTGTTTGTCTATCTGTCATACTGTTTGTCTGTCTTACTGTTTATCTATCTGTCATACTGTTTGTCTGTCTTACTGTTTGTCTATCTGTCATACTGTTTGTCTGTCTGTCATACTGTTTGTCTATCTGTCATATTGTTTGTCTGTCTTACTGTTTGTCTATCTGTCTTACGGTTTATCTATCTGTCATACTGTTTGTCTATCTGTCTTACTGTTTGTCTATCTGTCATACTGTTTGTCTATCTGTCTTACTGTTTGTCTGTCTTACTGTTTGTCTATCTGTCATACTGTTTGTCTATCTGTCTTACTGTTTGTCTATCTGTCATACTGTTTGTCTGTATTACTGTTTGTCTATCTGTCTTACTGTTTGTCTATCTGTCATACTGTTTGTCTGTCTGTCTTACTGTTTGTCTATCTGTCATACTGTTTGTCTATCTGTCATACTGTTTGTCTCTCTGTCATACTGTTTATCTATCTGTCTTACTGTTTGTCTATCTGTCATACTGTTTTTCTATCTGTCTTACTGTTTGTCTATCTGTCTTACTGTTTATCTATCTGTCTTACTGTTTGTCTATCTGTCATACTGTTTATCTATCTGTCTTACTGTTTGTCTATCTGTCTTACTGTTTATCTATCTGTCTTACTGTTTGTCTATCCGTCTTACTGTTTGTCTATCCGTCTTACTGTTTGTCTATCTGTCATACTGTTTGTCTGTCTGTCTTACTGTTTGTCTATCTGTCATACTGTTTGTCTATCTGTCATACTGTTTGTCTCTCTGTCATACTGTTTGTCTGTCTGTCTTACTGTTTGTCTATCTGTCATACTGTTTGTCTAACTGTCATACTGTTTGTCTATCTGTTTTACTGTTTATCTATCTGTCTTACTGTTTGTCTCTCTGTCTTACTGTTTGTCTCTCTGTCTTACTGTTTGTCTCTCTGTCTTACTGTTTGTCTCTCTGTTTTACTGTTTGTCTATCTGTCATACTGTTTATCTATCTGTCTTACTGTTTGTCTATCTGTCATACTGTTTATCTATCTGTCATACTGTTTGTCTATCTGTCTTACTGTTTATCTATCTGTCTTACTGTTTGTCTATCTGTCATACTGTTTATCTATCTGTCTTACTGTTTGTCTATCTGTCTTACTGTTTATCTATCTGTCTTACTGTTTGTCTATCCGTCTTACTGTTTGTCTATCCGTCTTACTGTTTGTCTATCTGTCTTACTTTTTGTCTGTTTATGTAATATCTTGTCGACCTGATGTCGACACATAGAGCAGATATTCAAGACTCTCTGTCCGATTATCGTTCTTATCATCTGTCAGATTGTATTAAGGACTTGCATTGTATTTCGTCCTGTTGTAGGGAAGTCTTTTAAACTCGGCATGGAATACAATGCCTACTGTTGTTGTCTCTCACCTCAGTGTTCGTTTTATTGTTTCTCTCTGTCGGCCTCTTTTTCTTTTACCTGCTGGTTCACATAAGAAAGTTTACTTTCATATTCTTTTATCTCCTCTCATCAAATAGCCAACATATGACCACCATCTTTTCATCACATAGCCAACATATGACCACCGTCTTTTCATCACATAGCCAACATATGACCACCGTCTTTTCATCACATAGCCAACATATGACCACCGTCTTTTCATCACATAGCCAACATATGACCATCCTCTTTAAAAACATTGTCCAAAAAGTGAGGAAGATACTATGCAATCAATTTTTGACAATAGAAACAAGAAAAAGAGTTCTTAAATGTTATGTATAGCCAGTCTTAACATATTTATGTTTATCATGCACAATAGTACAACAGGCAAGAAAATCACTGGAGGCTGTAGAAATGTGGTTTTACAGAAGAATGTTGAGAATGCCATGGACAGCTAAGAAGAGTAATGAAAACGTTCTGAAAGAGGTCAAGGCAAAAAGAGAGCTAATTTTTATTATTAAGAAGAACCTACAATCATTTTTTGGCCATGTAATGAGAAGAGAACAACTGGAATATATTGTAACAACTTGGAAAATTGAGGGACGAAGAGATAGAGGGAAGCAAAGAGAAAAAATACCAGACAGATTAAGAGAATGGCTTGGCAGAAGGTCAACAACAGAAATGATAAATAACTGTCGAGATCGAGAATTGTGGAGAGACGAGATCACCTATGCCAGCAGGCATGATACTTGATTTTGATCTACGTGCTTGTCAAGCGCTGTCGTTTCTGCATTGAGCTAGAAGTGTACCATGATGAACAGTGTTGTTATCAGTATTTCAGTGTTAGCAATTAATAGTCTGCTTAAAAATAAGAAAACATCAACATGATTTTCCATTAATAAAGCTTGTATACATCGATAGTTGTTATGTATGTGTTTTTATTTATTTATTTATTTTTTTGCTCTTAATAAATATGGCATTTTTTTCGTAATTTTCATTCAAAATATTTATTGACTCGATCAAAACATGTTGTGTACAAACATAAATATGTGAGATCGTGCTGGTTGTAAGTAAGAAAAGTTGTGATTGAGATTAAGTGGCAGCTGGTAAATGTAATGATTACAGAGACTAGCACACAAATAGTAAACTTTATTATGCCAGAGACTAGCACGTAGCCGGTAAACTTATGGTTATATTTATGGTTATGGAAGGCCCAGGTATAACTGCAAATGAATTAAAATCCACAATTGCACAACCGCCAGTGGAATCATCCGAATTACTATTTCATCTCCCAAACAAAGAAAGGCAGCTGTATTTCCGATCTTAGCAGTCTCAGCACACGCCAAAAGACATAAGGCGAAACCGCACAGAAAGTGAACACAGCCATCTGTTCTCCATCATACGATAACAGCATTCATCTTAAACAATCGGAATATCGAAACACGATCAAAACAGATGAAACGCACAGCTCACGGTGTGCACAGAGCACTTAACTCAGTAGCTCCTGCAACAAGCCGGACTTGGAATATGAGGAAACTGCAGCAAGGAACACTTTTCATGCATAGGCTTTAATGGTTCCTGCTGCCGTCAACAATATTATAGTATTTCATGGTTATATCCGGTAAATTTATTATCCTGCAATGAAATTTGGACATGCATGAAGGACCGAGAGATGATCGCCACGCCAACCAGTATAGCACCTGATGATAATGACGGCAATGAAATTTTGACATGCATGAAGGACCGAGAGATGATCGCCACGCCAACCAGTATAGCACCGGATGATAATGACGGCGATGAAGTTAGAAACGAGTCGATCGTGGTTTGAAAATAAAAAGAAGAAAACATGATTCTTTGGTAGTAGTAGTAGTAGTGGTAGTAGTAGTAATAGTAGTAGTATAGTAGTAGTAGTGGTAGTGGTAGTGACTCCATGGAAGGTTTTGTCTCCGTTTCGTAATCTCTCACTCAAATAAATTGTAAAAAAAAAAAAATAATAACTTTTCTCTCTTTTTTCCCCCACTATGATCGATTTGCAATATACATCTTAAGAACATTGATAGAAAGATCTATAGAGGTAAAGAAAGATATGTATATGTGCTTTATAGACTACACGAAAGCAATTGACAAAATAATGCATGTGGAAATAATCAATATGCTGGAGAAATTAAACATTGATGGCAAGGATCTGCGAATCATAAAAAAACATGTACTGGCAACAAACAGCAGCTATACGAATTAACAACCAAACAGGACAATTCCAATTTATAAAACAAGCAGTCAGACAAGGCTGTGTTCTGTCGTCGGATTTGTTTTCACTTTACAGCGAACATATTATGAGATCAATAGTGGACAAAAAAGGAATTGAAGTCAACGATCACAACATAAATAATTTGCGATATGCGGATGACACAGTCTTAATAGCAGAGACAGAGAGCGAACTACAAGAAATGATAGACATAATAGTAAAAGAAAGCAACAATAAAGGTCTCAATCTGAATAGTAAGAAAACAGAAGTAATGGTTATATCGAAGAAACAATCATGACCATCATGCAGCATAAAAATAAATGAGACAAATCTGAAACAAGTGCAACGTTTCAAAAACTTGGGCACAATAATAACATCAGATGGGAGATGCACCACAGAAATACAAAGCAGAATAGCTCAGGCCAAAATAGCATTTCAGAAAATGAAAAATATTTTATGCAACAAATCTATGTCAATAAGAATGAGAAAGAGAGTTCATCGGTGCTATATAGAACCATTTCTGATCTATGGAAGCGAATCATGGACAGCAGACAAACAAATGAAAAGACGATTAGAGGCCACAGAGATGGGATTTCTCAGAAGAATGTTGAAAGTTCCCTGGACAGCTAAAAAGACCAATGAGGAAGTTCTCAAAGAGGCCAACACAAAAAGGGAGCTCTTAAAAAACATCAGAGAGAAGCAATCAACATTTTTTCGGGCACATCATGAGAAGAGGAAAGTTGGAATACTTGATTACAATTGGCAAAATAAAAGGAAAGAGAGATCGCGGACGACAAAGAGAGAAAATACTGGATAGCTTGGTGTCATGGCATGGAAAACAGTCAACAACAGAACTGATACGATGCACTGTAGATAGAAGATTGTGGAGGGACATGATCACCTACGCCAACCGGTATGGCACATGATGATGATGATGATGATCGATTTCTCCATTTTTATTAATTGTGTTAGACGGAAAACGGGCATTCTGCGATCTTCATTCCAATATTGTGCAAACAGCGCCAGACATGGACTTCTTATTCTTCTACTTTCATCCCCCTGTGGAGCATAGGTCTTCACCAAACACTTTCAGCTCCCTGTGGAGCATAGGTCTTCAACAAACACTTTCAGCTCCCTGTGGAGCATAGGTCTTCAACAAACACTTTCAGCTCCCTGTGGAGCATAGGTCTTCAGCAAACACTTTCAGCTCCCTGTGGAGCATAGGTCTTCAGCAAACACTTTCAGCTCCCTGTGGAGCATAGGTCTTCAACAAACACTTTCAGCTCCCTGTGGAGCATAGGTCTTCAGCAAACACTTTCAGCTCCCTGTGGAGCATAGGTCTTCAACAAACACTTTCCAAGCCGTTCTGTTTCTTGCCATTCTTTTAAGTTCATTCCATGTCTTCCTTATCATCTTCGTCTCTACTTCAATCTGTCTTCTCCAAAAATTCATTGCTCTTTCTCTTTGTCTTTTCCCCTGGGATTCCAAAAAAAGGCCTGTTGTTTAATACTCACAGTTGGCTTCTGAGCCAGACAAGGACGCTAGACTGAAAATAAAGATAAAAATAACAACTACCAAAAGTATTCTGTGTTAGACCCATGGCAGGAAATAGACTTGCCGATAAGATCAGAAATGAAGATTCGAGAAAAAAGAAGCTGGTAATAATTCCCGCCATCGAATTCATACAGAAAGAAGAAGTAAAATCATGTGGCCACGTGATATGACAGAACAAACAACACAAGAAGAGATAGAATATCAAAACGAAACCATAAGAAAAATAGTCGGAACAAAACCCTGCCAAGAATATATAGAACAACAACAACTTAAATGGTTTGGCCACCTGGTCAGAATGAATCCTTACCAATCACCATCAAGGGCGTTCTTCTCGAGAATGCATGGAAAAATATCAAGAGGAAGACCCAGAAGAAGATGGATAGATGCAGTGACAGAGACATGTAACAACAAAGGAAAATCATTAATTCAGACAATTCGAGCAGCTCAAGAACGACAAATGATATAAACCACGACACGTTTTTGGTAGCAGTGAAAAAGAGAAAAGAGGAAGAAAAGAAGAAGATATGACAGAAATACCAAAACACAACACAACGAGCCTTCAATAAAAGTTACGAGGACACCAGACTCACGGGTTGACCACGAAAGTAATAGATTGATGGAATATTAGAAACACAAGGAAACAAAACATCTGGAGAAGCAAACAGATATGTAAAAGACAGTAAACAATATTTTTCTTCAACGCTGAAAGACAAGTAAGGAAGGACAGAAGCAGAAGTAGAATAGGAAGAAAAAGAAGAAAAAAAGATAGGTTTCTCTTATTAAAAAAAAAAAACACTTATGATATCAGCCAGTTGTGACGGTTTCTTCCTTGACCTGTCAGATTTGACACTTGTGTCACTGTAAGCTCAATAGATGTTATTTATCGTCAAGTTAGGTCTCACGCGCAGAAATCTGCACAGTGATGCATCATATAGCACGCAACTTCGCTCTAGTTTTGTTTTGTTTCACACATACGTAAAGCTGTTACCATCCCACTTTTTCCTTTTATTATTTTAAATCTTCGGGGACCGGTTGGTGTCGAGGCAAGACGCCGGCCTCGAGACAGAGAGGTTGTTGGTTCAAATACCGACCGCACAAGGTAGGAATTATATTTATGATTTCTCTCTGCGGCAACCGCCCCCTGGTCTCAGCAGCGAGGCCCGGCTTGAAACGCCAGTTACTCAACGACGGAAAAAATATGAGTACCTCCGAAGTTGGAGTTACCTGCTTGTACGGCGAGGGACCCTGTGCACAAGGCTGCCAGGGAAAAATGGATTAACACGCAAAATTCAGTTCCTAGTCTCCAGGGACTTGTTAGAGGTAAAAACTGGCGAACGTTAAAAAAAAATGTCATTATCTTTATCAGCTTTACAGCACCGACGCATTTCTGTCTCTTAATGTATCATCATGATGTGCCATACCGGTTGGCCCTGGCGATCATGTCCTTCCACAATTTTCTATCCACAGTAAAAAAAAAAAAAAGAAGTAAAGAGCCCCCGTCACGCCAAGTGGCATATAGGGAATATGGTGTTAGTGACCATAATTTTTACAGAGCTTCGGCAAATGATTTTTGGGGTAATGTGGTCGGTATTACGTCTGTACCACTTTACTTTCTCAGAAAAAAATCCGGTACCCATTTAAAGCTGGGTGAACCCGGAATTCGTCGGTCAGAATCGAACCCAACCTCATGTCCTTTGTAGTCCAGTTCACTAACCACTGAGCTATCGCAGCTCCTATCCACAGTGCATAGTATCAATTTTGTTGTTGACTGTTTTCCATGCCATGACACCAAGCTATCTAGTATCTTCTCTCTTTGACATCCACGATCTCTTCTTTTCTGTATTTTGCCAGTGGTAACCAAGTATTCCAACTTTCCTCTTCTCGTGACATGCCCGAAAAATGTTGATTGTTTCTTTGAGATGTTTTTTTTAGGAGCCTCCTTTCTGTGATGTCTCTTTGGGAATGTCCTCGTTGGTCTTTTTAGCTGTCCAGGGAACTTTCAACATTCTCCTGAGAAACCTCAGTTGATGACTCTTAAACTTTCTTTCCATTTGTTTGTCTACTGTCCATGATTCGCATCAATCGGTCACAATTTGCTATATATAGCATTGATTAACTCTCTTTCACACTTCTATTGACATCAGCATCATCATCATCAAGTACCGGCCTGCTGGCATAGGTGATTATGTCTCTCCACAACTTTCGATCTCGACAGTTATTTATCATTTCTGTTGTTGACCTTCTGCAAAGCCATTTTCTAATTAAGCTGTCTGGTATTTTTTCTCTTTGCTTTCTTCTATCTCTTCGTCCCTCAATTTTCCCGGTTGTTACAATATATTCAAATTGTTCTCTTTTCATTACATGGCCAAAAATTGATGATTGTTTCTTCCTAATATTGGAAATTAACTCTCTTTTGCTTTGACCTCTTTCAGAACATTTTCATTACTCTTCTTAGCTGTCCATGGTATTCTCAACATTCTTCTGTAAAACCACATTTCTACAGACTCCAGTGACATAGATGTGGTTAACAAGACATCTTTCATTTTCTTCATCACTCTAAAAAAAAAAAAAAAGTAAAGAGCCCCCGTCACGCCAAGTGCCGTATAGGGAATATGGTGTTAGTGACCATACATTTTACAGACCTTCGGCACATGATTTTTGGGGTTATGTGGTCGGTATTACGCCGTGTCACTGTACTTTCCCGAAAAAAAAATAAATCCGGTACCCATTAAAGGCTGAGTGAACCGGAAGCCGACGTCTGGGATCGAACCCTACCTCTTGTCCATTGTAGTGCAGTTCAGTAACCACTGAGCTATCTCCATCACTCTATGATTACATTATATTCTCTTGATCCTTCAAAGGTAAAGTACAAGACTTGAATCGACGTCTCACCACGCTGGTTTTCATCCATATGTTCTCGGCCGCCTATCCAAAAATGTTCGGAGACTCCTGTCTAGTGTCGCCCCAAGCATCGTCATCCACGAGCGTGGCGCCGTTTCTCACCTCCTCAGAGTGTGAACCCTGGTATCCATTTCTTTCAGCGGCTCAGCCGACCGGTTGGGGGGGGGGAGGAGGGGGAGGAGAAGGAAGGGGGGAAGGATGAGTACAATCTTACTCATTCCGTCATCGTCAATCATTCACTGTTTTATTCATAAACACTCACCAGTTATACATCACATCACTCAATCAATCATTCTCCATTCATCTTATAATGCACACATTCACTAACTAACTCACACCACTATATAGTCACTCATTCAATCACAAACTGCTATGCATTTCACTTATTTATTACAACTCTATTCAGAGCTCAATATATAATATATAAATATGCACGTATGCACTTGTAAGCAATATGTTGTGTCTGTTGAACAAGACGGTGTGGCCGATATTAATGACAGACAAGGAACAATGAAGGAAGGTAAGGAGCAAGAACGAATGGAGAAAAACAGAAAGAAAGAAATGAAGGAAGGAAGGAAGGTAGCGAGGAAGGAAGGTAGCGAGGAAGGAAGGTAGCGAGGAAGGAAGGTAGCGATGAAGGAAGAAAGGCAAAAAGGAAGGAAAGAAGGAAGGAAGGAAGGAAGGAAGGAAGGAAGGAAGGAAGGAAGGAAGGAAGGAAGGAGGAAGGGGAGGGAGGGAAGGAGGAAGGAAGGAAGGAAGGAAGGAAGGAAGGAAGGAAGGGAGGGAGGGAGGGAAGGAGGGAGGAAGGAAGGAAGGAAGGAAGGAAGGAAGGAAGGAAGGAGGGAGGGAGGGAGGAAGGAAGGAAGGAAGGAAGGAAGGAAGGAAGGAAGGAAGGAAGGAAGGGAGGGAGGGAGGGAGGGAAGGAGGGAGGGAGGAAGGAAGGAAGGAAGGAAGGAAGGAAGGAAGGAAGGAAGGAAGGAAGGAAGGAAGGAAGGAAGGAAGGAAGGAAGGAAGGAAGGAAGGAAGGAAGGAAGGAAGGGAGCGAGGGAGGGAGGGAGGGAGGGAGGGAGGGAGGAAGGAAAAAATTCGTAACAATTTCTAGAACACAGAGAAAATGGGTCTAGTGTATATATATGATGTTGATTTTCTTCGCTACATATTTAGATCATTAAGCCGTTTTTACATCAACACTTTCTTTCCTACATAACTCTATCTTTATTACATCAACACTTTCTTTCCCACACAAATCTATCTTTATTACATCAACACTTTCTTTGCCATACAAATCTATCTTTATTACATCAACACTTTCTTTCCCACACAAATCTATCTTTATTACATCAACACTTTCTTTCCTACACAAATCTATCTTTATTACATCAACACTTTCTTTCCTATAAAAATCTATCTTTATTACATCAACACTTTCTTTCCCACACAAATCTATCTTTATTACATCAAAACTTTCTTTCCTATAAAAAATCTATCTTTATTACATCAACCCTTACTTTCCTACATAAATCTATCTTTATTACATCAACCCTTACTTTCCTACATAAATCTATCTTTATTACATCAACCCTTACTTTCCTACATAAATCTATCTTTATTACATCAACCCTTACTTTCCCACATAAATCTATCTTTATTACATCAACCCTTACTTTCCTACATAAATCTATCTTTATTACATCAACCCTTACTTTCCTACACAAATCTATCTTTATTTCATCAAAACTTTCTTTCCTATAAAAAATCTATCTTTATTACATCAACCCTTACTTTCCTACATAAATCTATCTTTATTACATCAACCCTTACTTTCCTACATAAATCTATCTTTATTACATCAACCCTTACTTTCCTACATAAATCTATCTTTATTACATCAACCCTTACTTTCCTATATAAATCTATCTTCCATGTGCTTTTCTGTACCTCTCCTGTGTTGTACATCTACGACCTGAAGTCCAAAAATCTGACTTTATTTACCTGTTTTTTTTATTTTAATATAAATAATCTAAGGTATGCTGATGAAACGAGCCGCGATAGTCAAGTGGTTAGTGAACTGGACTACAAAGGACAAGGGGTATGGTTTGATCCCAACCGAAGGCTTCCGGGTTCACTCAGCCTTAAATGGATACCGGATTTTTTTCTGGGAAAGTAAAGCGGCACTGGCGTAATACCGACCACACTACACCAAAAATTATGTGCCGGAGGTATGTAAAATTTATGGTCACTAACACCAGATTCCCTATACGCCTCCACTTGGCGTGACGGGGGTACTTTACTTTTTTTCTTATGCTGATGAAACGGGAGCCGTGATAGCTCAGTGGTTAGTGAACTGGACTACAAAGGACAAGAGGTAGGGCTCGATCACAACCGACAGCTTCCGGGTTCACCCGGTTCACAACTTTAACGGGTAGCGGATTTTTTTTCCGGGAAAGTAAAGCGGCACGGGCGTAATACCGACCATATTACCTCAAAAATCATGTGCCGAAGGTCTGTAAAATTTATGGTCACTAACACCAGATTCCCTATACGCCACTTGCCGTGACGGGGCACTTTACTTTTTTTTTTTTTTTACTTATGCTGATGAAACAGTCTTAATCGCTAAGAGTGAAAATGAGTAACAAGAAATGTTACACGTTATAGTGAAAGAAGGCAAAAATAAAGGACTCAGCCTTAATAGCAAATGTTATAGTATATTTATTATTTCTTGTTTCTGATATATATTATAACTTGACTGCACATCACATTTATTTTTAGCTGATCACAACAGGTAATTCAAGACAGACTCTTTGTCTGAATACATAATGATAATCAAGTTTATTGATCTCTGGTCACAATGATCGACTAGTGGTGGATGCACTTATCTTAAATTAATGTTAATTAAATAAGGACTTCTCTGAGGCTACCGCCGATAACTATGGTCCGTCCCAAGTGCATATTTTGCATACAACATTATTCAACTTACGTTCATGAGGGATGTGAAACAACTTGAAATACTCTTAAAACACTTCCCAACACTAATGTTCATATTTTCATTGCTATACTCACTACTCTCTATCAACTTTTACTAATAACTTCTCGCAACTGACTTGAACTACAACTTGGAGATTCTAACGTCCTAACTAACTGGCTTCATTTTCTAATCGTAACTTTCTAACTGTCCTGACTATACTAACTGTCTAATTCCCCTTCCTGACTAACTAACTCGAACTGTCTTAAACCTATTGTGTTGAAGTTTAAATACTCCAACCTCACACTTTGTGTGACATATCTTCAGCCAATAAAACCGTCGCAAAGTGACCACTTGCGACCCTTTTAACCAATCAATTCTCACTACAACAATTCCACCGCCAAATTTCAATTTCCCAACTGTGACTCAAAGTTCAACTTATGTTCAAGACTTGACCGTTCCATGACTTCAGTCTAAAATTTGTCAAAACAAACTATTTGTGACCATCAACTTCATGACCTGACCTGTCCTGGTAGTTGGATGACAACTTATTTATCAGACGGGCCAAATCATGGGGTCAACGCATGCTATATTGTTATTTCCCCAACCTGCTGTGTGGAAAATTCCATGGACCTAAACTCTCTGTATAATTCTACTTTACCTTCCTCACTTCTGTGTGTCCACTACCCACTATAAACTTTTACTGGCTGGAAATTTTCCATACTTAAATTAATGTCCTAACACTGATGGTCGCTACCATTTGTTACTGCTATTATCTATTGAAAAGCGGGTAACAACTAAGTTACCTGTCCCCATGCTTCGCTAGCTTACTGTTACACAAAGAGACAGAAGTAAGGGTAGCAACAACGAAAAATAGTTCACCGCAGTGCACAATAACGACAAGTGGGACAATATTAAAACAAGTAAATGAATTTAAATATCTGGTAACAATGTTAACCTCTGATAGTAAATGTACAACAGGTGAGATGCAGAATGGTTGAAGCAAAAGCAATTTTCCAAAAAAAATAAGGAAGATACTGTGCAATCCATTTTTGACAATAGAAACAAGAAAAATAGTTCTTATATGTTATGTAGAGCCAGTCTTAACATGTGGATGTGAATCATGGACAATAGGAAGAAAACCACTGGAGGATGTAGAAATGTGGTTTTACAGAAGAATGCTGAGAAAACCATGGGCAGCTAAGAAGAGTAATTAAAACGTTCTGAAAGAGGCCAAAGCAAAAAGAGATCTAATTTCCAATATTAGGAAGAAACAATCATCATTTTTTGGCCATGTAATGAGAAGAGAACAACTGGAATATATTGTAACAACTGGGAAAATTGAGGGACGAAGAGATAGAGGGAAGCAAAGTGAAAAGATACCAGACAGCTTAAGAGAATGGCTTGGCAGATGGTCAACAATAGAAATGATAAATAACAGTTGCGATCGAAGTTGTGGAGAGGCATGATTACCTACGCCAGCAGGTAATGGGAGTTAAGATGGGCACAGCCAGAAATGAGACTCTTAGTGGACGTGTAAGAAGACTTATCAACCAACATAGAACTGGAGTCGTCAGTCGCTGGACACTGCGGGAATTGCTGAGGAGGGGATCTGAGCACCTATGGACATGTTCGGAGTGCAATGATGATGACCCGCAAATAACTCAATAACATTTTCCCACAACATCTTCACAGCTACAATGTCAACATGTTCACAGCTATAATGCCAACATGTTCACAGCTACAAGGTCAACATGTTCACAGCTATAATGTCAACATATTCATAACTATAATGTCAACATGTTCACAGCTATAATGTCAACATGTTCACAGCTATAATGCCAACATGTTCACAGCTATAATGTCAACATGTTCACAGCTATAATGCCAACATGTTCACAGCTACAATGTCACCATATTCACAATTATAATGCCAACATGTTCACAACAATAATGTCAACATATTCACAACTATAATGTCAACATGTTCAATGACATAAGGCATGCCCTGAAGTACATAACATATTCCATCAATTTGTAAATGACAAAATGTAGCCTGACTGGTACAATTTCAGCGAGTTAATCTAGTTGGATTGCACGGTATGTAAAGTAATACCCAGTGTTTTGTGTGTGTGAGAAATAAATGCAGGTAAAGTCCTAGTTTTGGCGTCTATCTTCTTAAAAACTAATCTCCCGTAATTGACAGCACGTACTTGAATGTATGGGACCCGCGATAGCTCAGTGGTTAGCGAACTGGACTACAAAGGGCTAGAGATCGAGTTCGATCCTGACTGACGACTGCCGGGTTCACCCAGTCTTAAATGGGTACCGGATTTTTTTCCGGGAAAATAAAGCGGCACGGGCGTAATACCGACCATATTACCCCAAAAATCATGTGCTGAAGGTCTGTAAAATTTATGGTCACTAACACCATATTCCCTATACACCACTTGGCGTGACGGGCCTCTTTACTTTACTTTATTTGAATGTATCAATTGTTTCTAAGTTTTTTGTGTGCATTTAATTATATATTTTCAACAATGTTTGGGCTTAGGTTCAGGTCTAGGATATTCCTAATCCAGGGATCTTCTGGCGACAGATTTGAGAACGAGACTACCCGAATAAAGTGCAGAGGGGCGTTACTTCGAACGGAAATACGCTAATCTAGGAAATTACTATAAAAACAATACCAAAGTAGGTTTTTGGGGCACATCATGTGAAGGGGAAAGTTAGAATACTTGGTTACAACTTTGCAAAATACAGGGAAAGAGAGATCGCGGGCGGCAAATAGAGAAAATACTGGATAGCTTGGCGTCATGTCATGGAAAACAGTCAACAACAGAATTGATACGATGCACTGTAGATAGAAGATTTTTGAATGACATAATCGCCTACGCCAATCGGTATGGCACATGATGATGATGATGAAAGTAGGTAAATTCTTCTTCTTCTACCTTTCAGTTCCCTGTGTAGCATAGTCTTCAACAAACACTTTCAGTTTCCTGTGTAGCATAGTTTCAACAAACACTTTTTGTCCCTTGTGTAGCATAGTCTTCATCAAACACTTTCAGTTCCCTGTGTAGCATAGTCTTCAACAAACACTTTCAGTTCCCTGTGTAGCATAGTTTCAACAAACACTTTTTGTCCCTTGTGTAGCATAGTCTTCAACAAACACTTTCAGTTTCCTGTGTAGCATAGTCTTCAACAAACACTTTCAGTTCCCTGTGTAGCATAGTCTTCAACAAACACTTCCAGTTCCTTGTGTAGCATAGTCTTCATCAAACACTTTCAGTTTCCTGTGTAGCATAGTCTTCATCAAACACTTTCAGTTCAATGTGTAGCATAGTCTTCAACAAACACTTCCAGTTCCTTGTGTAGCATAGTCTTCAACAAACACTTTCAGTTTCCTGTGTAGCATAGTCTTCAACAAACACTTTCAGTTCCCTGTGTAGCATAGTCTTCAACAAACACTTTCAGTTTCCTGTGTAGCATAGTCTTCATCAAACACTTTCAGTTCCTTGTGTAGCATAGTCTTCAACAAACACTTCCAGTTCCTTGTGTAGCATAGTCTTCATCAAACACTTTCAGTTTCCTGTGTAGCATAGTCTTCAACAAACACTTTCAGTTTCCTGTGTAGCATAGTCTTCAACAAACACTTTCAGTTTCCTGTGTAGCATAGTCTTCAACAAACACTTTCAGTTTTCTGTGTAGCATAGTCTTCAACAAACACTTTCAGTTTCCTGTGTAGCATAGTCTTCAACAAACACTTTCAGTTTCCTGTGTAGCATAGTCTTCAACAAACACTTTCAGTTCCCTGTGTAGCATAGTCTTCATCAAACACTTTCAGTTTTCTGTGTAGCATAGTCTTCATCAAACACTTTCAGTTTCCTGTGTAGCATAGTCTTCAACAAACACTTTCAGTTTCCTGTGTAGCATAGTCTTCATCAAACACTTTCAGTTTCCTGTGTAGCATAGTCTTAAACAAACACTTTCAGTTTCCTGTGTAGCATAGTCTTCATCAAACACTTTCAGTTCCTTGTGTAGCATAGTCTTCAACAAACACTTCCAGTTCCTTGTGTAGCATAGTCTTCATCAAACACTTTCAGTTTCCTGTGTAGCATAGTCTTCATCAAACACTTTTTGTCCCTTGTGTAGCATAGTCTTCAACAAACACTTCCAGTTCCTTGTGTAGCATAGTCTTCAACAAACACTTTCAGTTTCCTGTGTAGCATAGTCTTCAACAAACACTTCCAGTTCCTTGTGTAGCATAGTCTTCATCAAACACTTTCAGTTTCCTGTGTAGCATAGTCTTCAACAAACACTTTTTGTCCCTTGTGTATCATAGTCTTCATCAAACACTTTTTGTCCCTTGTGTAGCATAGTCTTCAACAAACACTTCCAGTTCCTTGTGTAGCATAGTCTTCAACAAACACTTTCAGTTTCCTGTGTAGCATAGTCTTCAACAAACACTTTCAGTTCCCTGTGTAGCATAGTCTTCATCAAACACTTTCAGTTTCCTGTGTAGCATAGTCTTCATCAAACACTTTCAGTTCCCTGTGTAGCATAGTCTTCATCAAACACTTTCAGTTCCCTGTGGAGCAACAGTAGCATAGTCTTCAACAAACACTTTCAGTTCCCTGTGTAGCATAGTCTTCATCAAACACTTTCAGTTTCCTGTGTAGCATAGTCTTCAACAAACACTTTCAGTTTCCTGTGTAGCATAGTCTTCATCAAACACTTTCAGTTCCCTGTGTAGCATAGTCTTCATCAAACACTTTCAGTTCAATGTGTAGCATAGTCTTCAACAAACACTTTCAGTTCCCTGTGTAGCATAGTCTTCAACAAACACTTTCAGTTTCCTGTGTAGCATAGTCTTCATCAAACACTTTCAGTTCCCTGTGTAGCATAGTCTTCATCAAACACTTTCAGTTCCCTGTGGAGCAACAGTAGCATAGTCTTCAACAAACACTTTCAGTTCCCTGTGGAGCAACAGTAGCATAGTCTTCAACAATCACTTTCAGTTTCCTGTGTAGCATAGTCTTCATCAAACACTTTTTGTCCCTTGTGTAGCATAGTCTTCAACAAACACTTCCAGTTCCTTGTGTAGAATAGTCTTCAACAAACACTTTCAGTTTCCTGTGTAGCATAGTCTTCAACAAACACTTCCAGTTCCTTGTGTAGCATAGTCTTCAACAAACACTTTCAGTTTCCTGTGTAGCATAGTCTTCAACAAACACTTTTTGTCGCTTGTGTAGCATAGTCTTCAACAAACACTTCCAGTTCCTTGTGTAGCATAGTCTTCAACAAACACTTTCAGTTTCCTGTGTAGCATAGTCTTCAACAAACACTTTTTGTCCCTTGTGTAGCATAGTCTTCATCAAACACTTTCAGTTCCCTGTGGAGCAACAGTAGCATAGTCTTCAACAAACACTTTCAGTTCCCTGTGGAGCAACAGTAGCATAGTCTTCAACAATCACTTTCAGTTCCCTGTGTAGCATAGTCTTCAACAAACACTTCCAGTTCCTTGTGTAGCATAGTCTTCATCAAACACTTTCAGTTTCCTGTGTAGCATAGTCTTCAACAAACACTTTTTGTCCCTTGTGTATCATAGTCTTCATCAAACACTTTTTGTCCCTTGTGTAGCATAGTCTTCAACAAACACTTCCAGTTCCTTGTGTAGCATAGTCTTCAACAAACACTTTCAGTTTCCTGTGTAGCATAGTCTTCAACAAACACTTTCAGTTCCCTGTGTAGCATAGTCTTCATCAAACACTTTCAGTTTCCTGTGTAGCATAGTCTTCATCAAACACTTTCAGTTCCCTGTGTAGCATAGTCTTCATCAAACACTTTCAGTTCCCTGTGGAGCAACAGTAGCATAGTCTTCAACAAACACTTTCAGTTCCCTGTGTAGCATAGTCTTCATCAAACACTTTCAGTTTCCTGTGTAGCATAGTCTTCAACAAACACTTTCAGTTCCCTGTGTAGCATAGTCTTCATCAAACACTTTCAGTTCCTGTGTAGCATAGTCTTCATCAAACACTTTCAGTTCCCTGTGGAGCAACAGTAGCATAGTCTTCAACAAACACTTTCAGTTCCCTGTGGAGCAACAGTAGCATAGTCTTCAACAATCACTTTCAGTTTCCTGTGTAGCATAGTCTTCATCAAACACTTTTTGTCCCTTGTGTAGCATAGTCTTCAACAAACACTTCCAGTTCCTTGTGTAGCATAGTCTTCAACAAACACTTTCAGTTTCCTGTGTAGCATAGTCTTCAACAAACACTTCCAGTTCCTTGTGTAGCATAGTCTTCAACAAACACTTTCAGTTTCCTGTGTAGCATAGTCTTCAACAAACACTTTTTGTCCCTTGTGTAGCATAGTCTTCAACAAACACTTCCAGTTCCTTGTGTAGCATAGTCTTCAACAAACACTTTCAGTTTCCTGTGTAGCATAGTCTTCAACAAACACTTTCAGTTCCCTGTGTAGCATAGTCTTCATCAAACACTTTCAGTTTCCTGTGTAGCATAGTCTTCAACAAACACTTTCAGTTCCCTGTGTAGCATAGTCTTCATCAAACACTTTCAGTTCCCTGTGGAGCAACAGTAGCATAGTCTTCAACAAACACTTTCAGTTTCCTGTGTAGCATAGTCTTCATCAAACACTTTCAGTTCCCTGTGTAGCATAGTCTTCATCAAACACTTTCAGTTCCCTGTGGAGCAACAGTAGCATAGTCTTCAACAAACACTTTCAGTTCCCTGTGGAGCAACAGTAGCATAGTCTTCAACAATCACTTTCAGTTTCCTGTGTAGCATAGTCTTCATCAAACACTTTTTGTCCCTTGTGTAGCATAGTCTTCAACAAACACTTCCAGTTCCTTGTGTAGCATAGTCTTCAACAAACACTTTCAGTTTCCTGTGTAGCATAGTCTTCAACAAACACTTCCAGTTCCTTGTGTAGCATAGTCTTCAACAAACACTTTCAGTTTCCTGTGTAGCATAGTCTTCAACAAACACTTTTTGTCCCTTGTGTAGCATAGTCTTCAACAAACACTTCCAGTTCCTTGTGTAGCATAGTCTTCAACAAACACTTTCAGTTTCCTGTGTAGCATAGTCTTCAACAAACACTTTCAGTTCCCTGTGTAGCATAGTCTTCATCAAACACTTTCAGTTTCCTGTGTAGCATAGTCTTCAACAAACACTTTCAGTTCCCTGTGTAGCATAGTCTTCATCAAACACTTTCAGTTCCCTGTGGAGCAACAGTAGCATAGTCTTCAACAAACACTTTCAGTTCCCTGTGTAGCATAGTCTTCATCAAACACTTTCAGTTTCCTGTGTAGCATAGTCTTCAACAAACACTTTCAGTTTCCTGTGTAGCATAGTCTTCATCAAACACTTTCAGTTTCCTGTGTAGCATAGTTTTCATCAAACACTTTCAGTTCCCTGTGTAGCATAGTCTTCAGCAAACACTTTCAGTTCCCTGTGTAGCATAGTCTTCAGCAAACACTTTCAGTTCCCTGTGTAGCATAGTCTTCAACAAACACTTTCAGTTCCCTGTGTAGCATAGTCTTCATCAAACACTTTCAGTTCCCTGTGGAGCAACAGTAGCATAGTCTTCAACAAACACTTTCAGTTCCCTGTGGAGCAACAGTAGCATAGTCTTCAACAATCACTTTCAGTTCCCTGTGTAGCATAGTTTTCAACAAACACTTTCCAAGCCGTTCTGTTTCTTGCCATTATGTTAAAATCATTCCATGTCTTCCCCATCATCTTCATCTCTGCTTCTATCTGTAGGGAAATTCTACTTCTGCTTCTTCTACCTTTTTAGCTCCCAGTGGAGCATAGATCTTCAACAAACATTTTCCAAGCCATTCTTTTAAGATCATTCCACATCTCTTCCCCATCATTTTCATCTCTGCTTCTATCTGTCTTCTCCAAGAATTCCAAGAATAGGGAAATTCCATCCATACATCCATTGTCCTTTCGAGCCGAAGACGGCACATAGGGCAGAACCACAATCTCAATAACAGAAACCTTGCGTGCCAAAACGGCACATATTACACTATTACAGAGATCACCGCTTCTAAAATCTACAGTTCTGTTTAAGAATAGGGAAATTACCTACCCTAAAATATTATTTAATATTTAAATACAATAAATATAATATATATATTTATAATTTAACTTACCCTTATCAGCAGCTCGATATATCCCAAATTTAAAATTTAGAAACAGCTTGAAGCATGGTGTGATTGACTGTTGAGTTTCTACTCAAAGTGTTTTGTTATTGACCAGGCAAAGTGACATAGTCCTAGGATTAGGCGTGATCTACTTTAGGTCGTCAGATTTAGGCATCTATCAACAACGGTGACGTTTTATATTTGTACTAACACCTGTAATTTAGAAATTGATTTTGTGTGCCAAAGTTAGACTTTTGTGTCACGTCAGGAGAGATCACGGGGTTTCACGGGGTGAGATTTAGACAAGAATTTGAATGTCGTGAAATATGCAAATTTTATTTTGCCTGTTTCAGGTAAATCATTTTAATTACTTTTGTTTTGCGTTTTCACTCATCACTTAGTTTTTCGAATAGGTATGGCAAAATCAATTTTAATGCCATGAAAAATATACTAACAACAAAACAAATAACACCAGGGCTAAAACAAAGAATTGCAAAATGTTACATCTTCTCAATATTCCTGTATGGTGCAGAAACATGGATATTAGACAAGAAAACAGAACAGAAAATTGAAGCCTTTGAAATGTGGATATATAGAAGAATAGGTAGAATTGAATGGAAAGAAAAGAAAACAAACGATGAAGTTTTAAAACAACTAAACATAAAAAGAGAACTACTAAAAACAATTAAGACAAGACAAATGACACTTTTGGGGCACGTTAAAAGACACAACAGCCTACTAAAAATAATATTGGAAGGGAAAATACAAGGTAAAAGAGGCAGGGGCATACCAAGACTAACATGGATGAGTAACATCAAAAGATGGACAAGTCAACCTATGACAACCTGCACCATCAAAGCAAGAAGCGGAGTGGAATGGCGATCCATGGTAGCCAACCTTCGTTGCGGAGACGTGACTATATGATGATGATGATGCTTTTCATGATTTAGATTTTTAATTCGTTTTAAGAAATTTGGATTTTTAAAATTCACCTCATAATATTTAGATTTTCGATCAATTTAAATGGGATATAGATTTTCAATAAATTTTAATGGGATTTCGATTTTTCATTAATTTTAACACCGGACCTAAGTGCTGTCCACAAAAAAAAGATGAATTGATGGAATATTAGAAACATTAGGAAACATAACAGCAGCAGAGACGAACACAAGACCTAAAGACCGCAAATTATATCTCCCCTCGACGTTTAAAAGCAGATGAGGAAGGAAAGGAGAAGAGGAAGATGAATAAGTTGTAATGGGATTTAGACATTCAATTCATTCCGTGCTATTTAGACTTTCAGTTCACTTCGTGCATTTATCATTTTAATTCGTTTCATGATTTTTAGAGTTTTAATTAATATAGATGAGATTTAGATTTTCAGTTCATTTTTTGAGATTTAGGTTTTCCTTTTAGGTGATCGAGGTTCACACTTTTGTTTCACGGTAATGAACCTTTTAATGAGATTTGGGCATTCATTTTCGTGTTCCAGACATTGACTTTTAGTCCAGTAATGATATTCATATTTTTATGTTTTGCTCGTCTAGATTGAAATTCTCTCCTTTCATGTTTTGACATTTCAGTTAAATGAAAAAGATTAGATTTAGTAGATTTCGTTTCACATATTTATATATTGGTAGTGTTCTAGTTTAGCGTCTTGCTGATCGGAGTAACGTCCCCTTGAACATTAGGAATACCGTAAACATAATCCTAAATATAATCCTAAATCGAACCCTAACCATACAACTAAATTAAACCTAACACTAATTTTAACACTAAATCTAACACTAAATCTAACACTAAATCTAACACTAAATCTAACACTAACCCTAAACCAAACACTAAATCTAACCCTAAATCTAACACTAAATCTAACCCTAAATCTAACCCTAAATCTAACCCTAAATCTAACACTAAATCTAACACAAAATTTAACACTAAATCTAACACTAAATCTAACCCTAAATCTAACCCTAAATCTAACCCTAAATCTAACACTAAATCTAACACTAAATCTAACATCAAATCTAACACTAAATTTAACACTAAATCTAACACTAAATTTAACACTAAATCTAACACTAAATCTAACACTAAATCTAACCCTAAATCTAACCCTAAATCTAACACTAAATCTAACATCAAATCTAACACTAAATCTAACCTAAATCTAACCCTAAATCTAACACTAAATCTAACACTAAATCTAACACTAAATCTAACCCTAAATCTAACACTAAATCTAACACTAAATCTAACCCTAACCCTAAACCAAACACTAAATCTAACCCTAAATCTAACACTAAATCTAACATCAAATCAAACACTAAATCTAACATCAAATCTAACACTAAATCTAACCCTAAATCTAACACTAAATCTAACACTAAATCTAACCCTAAATCTAACACTAAATCTAACATCAAATCTAACACTAAATCTAACCTAAATCTAACCCTAAATCTAACACTAAATCTAACACTAAATCTAACCCTAAATCTAACACTAAATCTAACACTAAATCTAACATCAAATCTAACAAAAATCTAACCTAAATCTAACACTAAATCTAACACTAAATCTAACACTAAATCTAACACTAAATCTAACACTAAATCTAACACTAAATCTAACCCTAATCCTAAACCAAACACTAAATCTAACCCTAAATCTAACACTAAATCTAACATCAAATCTAACACTAAATCTAACATCAAATCTAACACTAAATCTAACCCTAAATCTAACACTAAATCTAACACTAAATCTAACCCTAAATCTAACACTAAATCTAACACTAAATCTAACACTAAATCTAATTCTAAACTAACACTAAAGCTAAATCTAAACTAACACTAAATCTAACTCTAAACCTAACACTAAACCTAACTCTAAACCTAACACTAAACCTAATACTAAACCTAACTCCAAACTAACACTAAACCTAACTCTAAACTAACACTCAACGTAACTCTTAAACTAAGTCTAAACCTAACACTAAACCTAACTCTATGCCTAACTCTAAACCTAACTTTAAACCTAACACTACATCTAACTCTAAACTAACACTAAACCTAACTCTAAACCTAACACTAAACCTAACACTAAACCTAACTCTTTACCTAACTCTAAACCTAACACTAATTCTAACACTAAATCTAACACTAAACCTAACACTAAGCCTAACTCTAAACATAACTCTAAACCAAACTTTAAACCTAACACTAAACCTAACTCTAAACCTAACACTAAACCTAACTCTTTACCTAACTCTAAACCTAACACTAATTCTAACACTAAATCTAACTCTAAACCTAACTCTTAACCTAAAACTAAACCTAACCCTATACTTAACACTAAACCTAACACTAAACCTAACACTAAACCTAACTCTAAACTAACACTAAACCTAACTCTAAACCTAACAGTAAACCTAACTCTAAACCTAACACTAAACCTAACACTAAACCTAACTCTAAACTAACACTAAACCTAACACTAAACCTAACACTAAACCTAACTCTAAACCTAACACTAAACCTAACACTAAACCTAACACTAAACCTAACTCTAAACCTAACAGTAAACCTAACACTAAACCTAACTCTAAACTAACACTAAACCTAACTCTAAAACTAACTCTAAACTAACACTAAACCTAACACTAAACCCAACACTAAACCTAACTCTAAACCTAATCCTAAACCTAACACTAAACCTAACACTAAACCTAACCCTATACTTAACACTAAACCTAACTCTATACTTAACACTAAACCTAACCCTATACTTAACACTAAACCTAACTCTATACTTAACACTAAACCTAACTCTATACTTAACACTAAACCTAACCCCTATACTTAACACTAAACCTAACCCTATACTTAACACTAAACCTAACTCTATACTTAACACTAAACCTAACCCTATACTTAACACTAAACCTAACCCTATACTTAACACTAAACTTAACACTAAACCTAACTCTATACTTAACACTAAACCTAACCCTATACTTAACACTAAACCTAACCCTATACTTAACACTAAACCTAACTCTAAACTAACCCTAACCTAACTGTAAACTAACACTAAACCAAACACTAAATCTAACACTAAACCTAACTCTAAACCTAACTCTGAACCTAACACTAAACCTAACCCTAAACTAACCCTAATCTAACTGTAAACTAACCCTAACCTAACACTATACCTAACTCTAAACCTAACCCTATGCTTAACTCTAAACCTAACTCTAAACCTAACTCTAAACCTAACTCTAAACCTTGTTGGAAAAAAAAAAAATTAAAAGCACAAAAGTAGAAGCAGATGTGTACGTTCAAATACGTGTGGTAAATCAAGACAGACCACTCGTTTAGCAGAAAGACGCTAAACTAGGACTTTACCCATTTACTTTACTATAAAACCATATATGTGATATATAATTTAATTTCACATTCTGTAATTTAGACAATCGGTTTCCTTTTTTCGAGACAGTTTTCACGCTTCACCTATTTAAACGGTTAATTTTAAATTACAGAATTGATGGTTTCTAAATCTTCTGTATTAAAAATGTCTCCTTTATTTATATAAATATATGATTGTACAAAGAATCATACCCTAGGTTCAGAAAAAAAGCAGCTTTCCAAAAATTGAAGCAGATACTGTGCAATCCATTTTTGACAATAGAAACAAGAGAAAGAGTTCTTAAATGTTATTTAGAGCCAGTCTCAACATATGGATGTGAATCATGGACAATAGGACAAAAGACAAGGAACTCACTAGAGGTTGTAAAAGTGTGGTTTCACAGAAGAATATTGAGAATACCACTGATAGTTGGGAGCCGCGGTAGTTCAGTGGTTAGTGAACTGGACTACAAAGGTGAAGAGGTAGAGTTCGATCCTACTCGACGGCTTCCGGGTTCTTCTTCTTCAACACTTTCAGCTCCCTGTGGAGCATAGGTCTTCAACAAACACTTTCAGCTCCCTGTGGAGCATAGGTCTTCAACAAACACTTTCAGCTCCCTGTGGAGCATAGGTCTTCAACAAACACTTTCAGCTCCCTGTGGAGCATAGGTCTTCAACAAACACTTTCAGCTCCCTGTGGAGCATAGGTCTTCAACAAACACTTTCAGCTCCCTGTGGAACATAGGTCTTCAACAAACACTTTCAGCTCCCTGTGGAGCATAGGTCTTCAACAAACACTTTCAGCTCCCTGTGGAACATAGGTCTTCAACAAACACTTTCAGCTCCCTGTGGAGCATAGGTCTTCAACAAACACTTTCAGCTCCCTGTGGAACATAGGTCTTCAACAAACACTTTCCAAGTCGTTCTATTTCTTGCCATTCTTTTAAGATCATTCCATGTCTTCCCCATCATCTTCATCTCTGCTTCTGTCTGTCTTCTCCAAGAATTTCTTGGTCTTCCTTTTTGTCTTTTCCCCTGGGGATTCCAAAAAAGGGCCTGTTGTGTAATACTCTCAGTTGGCTTTCGCAGTGTGTGGTCCTATCCAGCGCTATCGTCTTCGCTGTATCTCTTTATCCACTGGTGTTTGACAGGTACATTTCCATAATTCTGTGTTAGTGATTTTGTCCTGCCATTTCCATTCTTTTATTCTGCGTAAGCATCCATTAATGAAAGTTTGTATCTTCATGATTGTCAATGTTGTTGTTCTCCATGTTTCACAGCCATATAATAGAACTGACTTAACATTGGAGTTGAACAATTTAATTTTGTATTGCCGGGTTCACCCAGCCTTAAATGGGTACCATATTTTTTTTCTGGGAATGTAAAACGGCACGGGCGTAATACCGACCACATTACCCTGAAAATCATGTGCTGATGGTCTGTAAAATGTATGGCCACTAACACCATATTCCCTATACTCTTATTGGCGTGACGGGGTTCTTTACTTTTTTTACCATTGATAGTTAAGAAGAGTAATGAAAACGTTCTGAAAGAGGTCAAAGCAAAGAGATGGATAGTTTCCAATATTAGGAAGAAATTATCAATTTTTTGGTCATGTAATGAGAAGGGAACAGTCGGAATATATTGTAACAACTGGAAAAAAATGAGGGACGAAGAGACAGAGGGAAGTAAAGAGAAAAGATGCCAGACAGCTAAAGAAAATGGCTTGGCAGAAGGTCAACAACAGAAATGATAAATAACTGTCGAGAGGTGATGACGTCATGGGACGCACCAAAATGGCAGCTTATTTATATTCGAGCTATGGACTAAGCAATGTTTACATTGAACAACACGATATATGTTATTGCAGCGAGTTGGCAGATTTTTGAAAATGTTTTCAACAGGGTTTGAACATAAATGTTTGTTCACAGTTCGTTAACCTTCGCTGTAGATAAAGTCGTTAATTCGATGGCTTCGTTTCAGACGTTTGTGACCTTGGTAGCTAAGGACCTAACTTGTGCAAACGGATGGCATTGGCAAGGATCATTTTGAATCTATGAAGTGGGCTCATTTTGTGTTTAACTCAAAAGCATATGTGCTTTTTAACCAAAGCCCGTTTTTGGGGGACTGAATGAAGATATACCCGATGGAAGAATAAATTGTACTATTAGTCCCATAAATGATTCGCTTCCAGAGGTTTATGATGTAAACAAAGCAGTTTTGTCATTGCAAGTGAATAATGTCCACACCTATAATTGGTCAGGATTGTGTAGCAGCAGCAGCTTTATAGCGAACACAGAGAACATCATAGGATTGTGCTGTTCTTAAACAGCTATGCCATGCTACCCTAGAATTGCCTTTAATGGGATTACTGTGACCACAAACCACTCTCCATGTGTGTGCCACATATTTACACCCCAGAAAGAAATACTGAATATAACAACATCATATGCCGTCTGTGATATTAATGACCACAGACCAGGAGCCTCCAGTATGATTGATACAACTGTTGCACCAAGCACTTCATCAGCAGAGCCATATCTATGGAATGTTAATCTGACATTGTTCTTGAATGATGTCCAAGTTAATGAGACATCAGAATCGTGTGGCGGCAGCTACAAGAAGGGAGCGGAGAACATCATCAATTTCTGCTGCTATAAAGGAGACTTGCCTTGCTATCCCAGAATTGCCTTAAATGGGATCACTGTAGTTGAAAACTTCTCCTCTTGTGTAAACTACACATTCACATCTAAGAGTGTCTCATCCGTTTTGATCCTGCTTCGATATCCCGCTTGTTTACGATGAATGATGATATCGTATGACAGGGAACAGTTGGCTGTGTTCACTTTCTGCGCGGTTTCGCCTTATGTCTTTTGGCGTGTGCTGAGACTGCTACGATGGGGACTACAGTTACCTTTCTTTGTTTGGGAGATGAGTTGGTAATTCCGATGATTCCACTGGCACGGGCGGTTGAGCAATTATGGATTTTAATTCGTTTGCTGTGATGCCGAGGCCTTCCATAACCAATAACCAATAACAATCTAAGAGTGAATCAGTGAAGGTCACAAAATTATATTCTCTCTGTGGTTTTACTAACTACAGGTCATGTGGCTTCTATTGGATTGGAAATGATAAGTTACCACCACTGTGTGTCTATATGTTTGGAATTGGAGTCATCAATGATGGCCTAACATCATCAAGTGCTACGACGATCATCATTTTCGGGATGACGTGAACTCCCATGGTATATGGTGGATAGGCGGCAGGAACCATTGAAGGCTATGTCTGAAAAGTGTTCCTTCTTGCAGTTTCCTCATATTCCAAGTCCGGCTTGTTGCAGGAGCTACTGAGTTAAGTGCTCTGTGCACACCGTGAGCTGTGTGTCTCATCCGTTTTGATCCTGCTTCGATATCCCGCTTGTTTACGATGAATGATGATATCGTATGACAGGGAACAGTTGGCTGTGTTCACTTTCTGCGCGGTTTCGCCTTATGTCTTTTGGCGTGTGCTGAGATTGCTACGATGGGGACTACAGTTACCTTTCTTTGTTTGGGAGATGAGTTGGTAATTCGGATGATTCCACTGGTACGGGCGTTTGAGCAATTATGGATTTTAATTCGTTTGCTGTGATACCGAGGCCTTCCATAACCAATAACCAATAACTGTCGAGATTGAAAGTTGTGGAGAGACATGGCACCTACGCCAGCAGGCACGGTAATTGATGATTATAATGATGATGATGATATATATATATATATATATATATATATTTCACAAAGAGATTATAAGAGCGCAGGTACCTACCTGATTCACATGTTGAGAACCTTCGTAAATCCACATTAGGGCATGTTACGTGTGTCACACAATCGCTGACTTGTCTTGAAGGACTCTCGTGTAGTCGCTGATAGCAACTCAACGGCACATAATCCGCTTAGAATCACAACAGAAAACGTTGAAATAGCCTTCCTTGACTCATGTAGATAATACAAACATAGTAATCATAAGGCATGATGAAGCGATGAGTAATTCAAAGAAATCAAGAAACTATTTGTTTTGTTTTTGTACCGCCGTTTGTAACGACGGTTGTGGGGGAAAAAACGGTGCCCGAGTGAGAAGTACAACTGAGCGGTCGTTGGTGAGGTGTGAGTGTGTGAGTGTGTGTGAGTGCGAGCTTGTATGTGTGTGTGGGAGGACGACGAGAAGACACGAGGACAGAGCGGGTTGCGATCTCGTGCGGCAGTTGCCGAGCCTGGCCATTGTCCCTTGGTGACGTACACCAGCGGGTTGGCGGAGGGAGGGAAGGAGAAGATCTGGCGAGCGTGGGCCTCCTGGTTTACCACCCACCACCCGTATTCTTCACCAAGAAAAAAAAAAAAACAAGTTCTGTTTACTGAAGCCGAGACGAACCAATCGTCATCTTTCTTGCTTCCATCAAGCTTTCTACTCCTGGTATAGGGTGGGTCTTCCGAGTTTTATTCTGGAGTAATTTGTTGAAATTTGTGAAATTAAACTCACTCTCAATTCACCTTGCAGCAGGAGACAATCTGATCACCAGAAGTGGCCCGGGCGAGTAAGTATTTTGGACGTTTAACTACCCGACACAAGTGGGACGGGCGAGGCAAGGCAACAAACTGCAGCAAAGATGGAAGCTGTCAACACACAGATATACACAATTTATTCTCGAGTTGTGTTCGTAACACTAATCTACAGACATGTGTACACATGCGTGGAGGACATCACCAATGATTGCTGTTTTAGATAGGTTAGTTCACTATGTGCTCCAGCGCTTAGTTCTCGTGGCAAGGCGCTGTGCCGAGAAGTATAGGTTCAATCCTGCTTTGGACCGTCTATTGTTGTTTTTTTTTTCTGTTGTTGATTATTTGTGATTTTTTTTTCTTCTGAGTGTTGTAAACATACCTCTTCCAATGCAATGATTCGCCTTGATCTATCGCCTCGGAAGTTTCCCTCCTTAATATTAATAATAATAATAATAATATTAATAAAAATAATATTAATAATCATCATCGTTGAGTACCGTCTTCGCATCGAAGGTTGGCTACCATGGAGCGCCATTCAGCTCTGTCTCTTACTTTGATGGTGCAGGTTGTCATAGGCTGGTTTGTCCATCTTTTGATGTTACTCGTCCATGTTAGTCTTGGTCTGCCTCTGCCTCTTTTATCCTGTATTTTTCCCTCCAAGATTACTTTTAGTAGGCTGTTGTGTTTTTTAACATGGCCCAAAAATAGCATTTGTCTTGTTTGAATTGGGCGTAGTAGTTCTCTTTTCATTTTAGTTTTTCTTAACACATCATTTGTTTTCTTTTCTTTCCATCCAATTCTATCTATTCTTCTCTATATACACATTTCAAAAACTTCAATTTTCTGTTCTGTTTTCTTGTCTAATGTCCATGTTTCTGCACCATACAGGCATGTTGAGAAGATATAACATTTTGCTATTGTTAGTTTTAACCCTGGTGTTATTTGTTTTGATGGTAGTATTTTTTCATGGCATTAAAATTACTTTTCGCCATTCCTATTCTTTTGTTCATTTCAGTTGTACATTTTCCATCACTGGTTATAGTGTGTCCAAGGTAGTTGTAGTTCTGAACTGTCCCCAGGTCTATTCCTCCAACTTTGATATTCATTTAACACAAGAATAACGTCTTGTTTTTTTTTATAAAAGCGAATTAAATACACAATTGTATCTACAGGGAATATGTCAGTTAACTCATCTAAAATTAGGGCGTATTTCATCAGGGAAGCAAACAAAAACATTAAAAATTATATCAACTGTTATATCAACCCACGCTTACTTGATAAACGACATCAGTTGGACGATACATTACAGTAAAAGAAAAGCAGAATAAAAAAAAAAAGTAAAAAAATGTAAAAGCCCCCGTCACGTCAAGTGGTGTATAGTGAATATGGTGTTGGTGACCCTAATTTTAACAAACAAACAATTATTTTTGGAATAATGTGGTCGGTATTACGCCCGTGCCGCTTTACTTTCCCCAGAAAAAATCCGGGTCCTATTTAAAGCTGGGTGAACCCGATGCCATTGATCAGGATCGAACCCTACCTCTTGTCCTTTGTAGTCCAGTTCACTAAGCACTGAGCTATCGCGGCTCCCAATGTGATAGACAGAGAAGAAAATAAATAATTAACGTGTGAAACAGCAGAGGGTGGAGAGGTAACATTTTAATTCAAACATGAGAAATGAAAAAAAAAATCACGGAAAGATTCTTCTTTGATCTTAATAGGGACTGGTTGGTCTCGAGGCAAGACGCCGGCCTCGAGACAGAGAGGTTTGTGGGTTGAAATCCCGGTTGGTTGGGATTTTTATTTATGATTTCTCTCTGCGGCAATTACCCCACCCCTGGTCTCAGCAGCGAGGCTCGGCTTGAAGATTCAATTACTCATCAATGGAAAAAATATGAGTACCTCCGAAGACAGAGTTATCTGCCTGTGCGGAGAGGGACCCCTGTGCACACGGCTGCCAGGGAAAAATAGATTAACATGCAAAATTCAGTTCCTGGTCTCTAGGGATTTCGTCAGAGGTCAAAAGACAAAAAAATAAATAATGAAATCATCGGGCACTTAAAGGGACGCAATAATTGATTGAAAGGAGACGAAGGCGTGCATCACAGCAGCTGAACTGGAAGTTGTCAGCGACCCACAGCTGATGGTTTGCGTCAGGATCGGTGAACTAGAACCATCCAGGCCCTACTCCACCTCTCCGTGGTGCCTCCAGTAACAGATTAACATGTTTAGCCAAGCGAGTAGGGATCGAAGAGGGAAGACAACCGAGTACTCAACAATGTTGGCCGAAACGTCGACTTTTGTTTCGTCCATTACCACGTAAAGCTGTCACCATACCACTTTTTTTTCCCTTTTTTTTTTAGTATTGCTATTATCATCAGCTTTACAGCAGCTTCGCATCTCTACGCATCTTGGTGCATCTAATTGCCTTTACCTCTACTCAACAATGTCGTGCTGAAGTCGGATGTGTTGGTCCGAAAGGCGCAAATATCACAGTTATACTGCAAACCACAAAACAACGCAGACACGCCCACTTAACGTCCTTTTTAAGGGCGGATGACGACGAGGTGTACTCCTATAGTCATCGGCCGAACGCATCCAAGCAAGCAACTGATTTGAAAATCATCTTGGAGGGGAAGATATAAGTAAACGAGATAGAAGAATAGAGTGGACTGATGAAAGATAGGCAGAAAAACATTTAACAGCATGTACCATCGAGGCAAGAAAAAGAGTAAAGATCCAAACCCCTCGCCAAACTCAAGGCAGCGCACCTTACTTGCGAAGACAAACCATGATGCAGATGATGACAGTTTGACCAGGTGACCGTTGCATTCTCAAAGAGGCCAACACAAAAGAAAGCTCCTAGAAAACATCGGAAAGAAATAATCAACATTTTTCGTGCACATCATGAATAGAGTATTTGGCTCTTCTTCCATTCAACTCCCAATTTATAGTACAGGTCTTCAACAAAATCTTTCAACGCCCTGTGGAGCATAGGTCTTCATCAAACCATTTCAACTCCCTGTGCAACATAGTAAAAAAAAGTAAAGTACCCCCGTCACGCCAAGTGGCGTATAGGGAAATATGGTGTTAGTGACCATATATTTTACAGACCTTCAGCACATGATTTTTGGGGTAATGTGGTCGGTATTACGCCCGTGCTGCTTTACTTTCCCAGAAAAAAATCCGGTGCTCATTTAAGGCTGGGTGAACCCGGAAGCCGTCGGTTGAGATCGAATCCTACCCCTTGTCCTTTGTAGTCCAGATCACTAACCACTGAGCTATCGCGGCTCCCTGTGCAACATACAAACACCTTCCAAACAGTTATGTTTCTTGTCATTCTTCTTCTTCTACTTCTTTCCTTCCTGATCTGCATTTCAGCGTCGAGGGGAGATATAATTTGCGGTCTTTTGCTCTTCTGTTCGACTCTGCTGCTGTTATGTTTCCTAGTGCTTCTAATATTCCATCGATCCATCTTTTTCATGGTTAATCCTTACACCTGGTGTTCTCACAACGTTTGTTGAAGGCTCGTTGTGTTGTGTTTTGATCTTTCTGCCTTGTCACGTGGCCAAACCATTTTATCTGTTGGTTCCTTATATATTCTATGGCGGGGGCTATTCCTAGCTTTTTTCTCAGTTCTTCATTTCTGATCTTATCTCTCAGACTATTTCCTGTCATTCGTCTAACACATTTCATCTCTGTAGAGGTTATTTTTCTTATTGTTCTTGCATCTAGGGTCCAGGTCTGGCACTGGTATCACAACGTTGGGATGAAGATTGTATTGTATACTGCTCGTTTTGCCTCCAGAGTTATTTCCTTGTTGGACAATAGTGGTGATAACTGTCCAATGATTTGACAAGCTTTGCTGCATCTTGATTCTATCTCTGCTGTTTGAGAATTATCGTTTGTCATTAGACTTCCTAGGTATTTGAATTCCTCTACTTGTTTTAGTTGCCTGCCTTCTATAGTTATGTTGATGTTCTGTTTATTTTTGGCGAAATTAATGACTTCTGTTTTGTTAATGTTGATTTTCATGTTGTATTTTGTGCCTGAGCTGTTGAGTTTGTATAAGTGTTCTTGTTGGTCTTCTATTGATTCATGTATTAGTGCCTGATCGTCTGTAAATAAAAGCTCGTTGATCTCCACTGTCTCTGATGGGTTGGCTAGCTTGCATATATGGTCCATGTATGTAATAAACAGTAGGGGGGATAGTACGCACCCCTGTCTTACACCTGATCTAACATCCAAGTGGTCTGTGTATCCTGCTGCTATTCTGACCCTGCAGCTGTTGTTGATGTAGAGACTTTTAATAAGCTTGGTTAGATGTTGGCCTACTCCGTATGTTGTTAGTATCTCCCACAGTTGTTCTGTTTACTCTGTCGAATGCTTTTCTTGGTCAATGAAGGCTATGTATAAGTTTTGATTGTGTTCTGTTTACTCTGTCGAATGCTTTTCTTAGTCAATGAAGGCTATGTATAAGTTTTGATTGTGTTCTGTTTACTCTGTCGAATGTTTTTCTTGGTCAATGAAGGCTATGTATAAGTTTTGATTGTGTTCTGTTTACTCTGTCGAATGTTTTTCTTGGTCAATGAAGGCTATGCATAAGTTTTGATTGTGTTCTGTTTACTCTGTCGAATGTTTTCCTTGGTCAATGAAGGCTATGTATAAGTTTTGATTGTGTTCTGCCATTCTTTTAAGATTATTCCATATCTTCCCCACCATCTGCCTTCTCCAAGAATATTTTTCTCTTCCTCTACAACTTCGTTTCCAAACCTGGAAGGGCCTGTTGTGTAATACTCTCAGTTGGCTTCCGCAGTGTGTGTCCTTTCCAGCGCCATCGTCTTCGTTGTATTTTTTTGTCCACTAGTATATAACTGGTACATTTTGATAATTCTACGTTAATTGTTTTGTCCTGCCATTTCTATCTTTTTATTCTGCGTAAGCGTCCATTATTAATGCAGGTCTGTATCTTCGTGATAACGATTGTGATGTTTTCCATGTTTCACAGCCATATAATAGGACAGACTTAACACAAGCTGAACGTTTTTTTTATTTCTGTATTTAACCTAATTTCGTTGGATTTCCATATGTACTTGATTATATATATATATATATATATATATATATATATATATATATAGCCTTTGTCGTCTTGACAGACGGTTGGTAGCAAGCAATCATGATAAGTCAGTAGTTTGGTAAAACATTAGTGTCTCATACTGGGTGCTGCTTTACTGAACATCTTTTCTCGTGGCTGAATTTGCCAATCCTGGACAGACAGATCCATCCACAGAACGAGCAAGGTACTTGATTAAACTGGCAAAATACAGGAAAAGAGAGATCGCGGACATCAAAGAAAGAAGATTCTAGATAGCTTCGTGACATGACACGGAAAAGTAAACAACGAAATTGATACGATCAACTTTGGATACAACGAGCCTTCAATAAACGTTGTGGGAATACCAGACCTAAGGGTCGACTACGAAAAAGATGGATCGATAGAATATTAGAAGCACTAGGAAACATAACAACACGGGCCAACAGAAGAGCAAAAGACCGCAAATTATATCTCCTCTCGACGCTGAAAGGCAAATGAGGAAGGAAAGAAGAATAAGAACTGTGAATAGAAAATTGTGGAAGGGCATGATCGTTTACGCCAACCGGTATGGCACATGATGATAAACCTTTTCAAGAAATGCCATTTCTCCACATTGACTGAATTCAACGGATATTATTCTTGTTTTAATCTCAGTTGTAATTTCCCATTTCTCGCTGACATAATAAAATAGAGTTTACCAACATTAGTCTGAATTATAAATGTCCCCACAGTTCATATTTATGTCTTTTTCGATGGCTTTAGTATTTGCCTGAACTCCACTAAATCACTGGTATTCTGCACAGGTTTATACTCATCCATCCATCCATCCATCCATCCATCCATCCATCCATCCATCCATCCATCCATCCATCCATCCATCCATCCATCCATCCATCCATCCATCCATCCATCCATCCATCCATCTATCTATCTATCTATCTATCTATCTATCTATCTATCTATCTATCTATCTATCTATCTATCTATCTATCTATCTATCTATCTATCTATCTATCTATCTATCTATCTATCTATCTATCTATCTATCTATCTAATCTATCTATCTATCTATCTATCTATCTATCTATCTATCTATCTATCTATCTATCTATCTATCTATCTATCTATCTATCTATCTATCTATCTATCTATCTATCTATCTATCTATCTATCTATCTATCTATCTATCTATCTATCTATCTATCTATCTACCTATCTATCTATCTATCTATCTATATATCTATCTATATATATATCTATCTATCTATCTATCTATCTATCTATCTATCTATCTATCTATCTATCTATCTATCTATCTATCTATCTATCTATCTATCTATCTATCTATCTATCTATCTATCTATCTATCTATCTATCTATCTATCTATCTATCTATCTATCTATCTATCTATCTATCTATCTATCTATCTATCTATCTATCTATCTATCTATCTATCTATCTATCTATCTATCTATCTATCTATCTATCTATCTATCTATCTATCTATCTATCGATCTATCTATCGTCCTTTCGAGCCGAAGACGGCACATAGGGCAGAACCACAATCTCAAAAACAGAAACCGCGCGTGCCAAAGTGGCATATATTGCAAAGATCACTGCTCTCAAATATGTGGCGCTGTTTCCATAGCAATACTTTTCACAATGACAGCTTGTCAAGCCATCGATCAACCTCCTTAGTCGCCTTTTACGACATGCCTGGAAGGTCACAGTGTCACTATTCTTTACTTCCCTCATAATGAGGCCCCGGTAACACACAGTTATACTCATGTTTGACCATAATTGATCCTTGGTATTTTGCTATCTGATTTTTTTCATCTTTTTTATTTGTATTCATTGTTTCTTTATTTTGTTTGTTTGTTTTGTTTTGTTTGCCGTTAATGCCTTTGATGTTTGTCACTATTAATTAAATTTTGCTACGCATTGATCTCTACTGAATGTGATTTCGTTACCATTTCTGCGTTCAGTAATAAGTGAACTGGGTCTTTGCATCTTCTTCGGTCAGTAATTATTTCTTCGCGAACGTTTCCTCTTCTTCTTTTCTTCTTTTATTTTTCTTCTTTGTATTATAATTATTATTATATTATGTTGCATGAGCTACTGAGTTAAGTGCTCTGTGCACACCGTGAGCTGTGTGTTTCATCCGTTTTGATCATGTTCCGATATTCCAATTGTTTACGATGAATGCTGATATCGTATGACAGGGAACAGTTGGCCGTGTTCACTTTCTGTGCGGTTTCGCCTTATGTCTTTTGGCGTGTGCTGAGACTGCTATGATAGGAACTACAGATACCTTTCTTTGTTTGGGAGATGAGTTAGTAATTCGGATGATTCCACTGGCATGGGCGGTTGAGCAATTATGGATTTTAATTCGTTTACAGTGATACCGGGGCCTTCCATAACCAAATAACCAGGCAAATTATTATTATTATTACAATTTTAATTATCGAAACTTTCTATTATTACAATTTTAATTGTCGAAACTTTCTATTATTACAATTTTAATTATCGAAACTTTCTATTATTACAATTTTAATTATCGAAACTTTCTATTATTACAATTTTAATTATCGAAATTTTCTATTATTACAATTTTAATTATCGAAACTTTCTATTATTACAATTTTAATTATCGAAACTTGCTATTATTACAATTTTAATTATCGAAACTTTCTATTATTACAATTTTAATTATCGAAACTTTCTATTATTACAATTTTAATTATCGAAACTTTCTATTATTACAATTTTAATTATCGAAACTTTCTATTATTACAATTTTAATTATCGAAACTTTCTATTATTACAATTTTAATTATCGAAACTTTCTATTATTACAATTTTAATTATCGAAACTTTCTATTATTACAATTTTAATTATCGAAACTTTCTTCAGCTGGAACGATCTGGTAAACATCCATGACTGACTGTCCCGAGATGCATGTTTCTTCTTCTTCCTTTCTTTCTCACCTGCCTTATTGTGCCGATGTAGTTTGCTGTCTTTTGCACTTCTGTTGGCCTTTTCTGCTTTTGTTTCCGAGTGTTCTAGAACTGAGAAAAAAAGATGTCATCTTTTTCGTGGTCGTCCCTTTGGTCTGGTGTTCTCGGAATGTTTATTGAATGCTCATTGTGTTCTGAATTATCACGTATTAAAATTATTATCTGCTGTTTCTTTATGTATCAATAAGTAAAAGTAAAGTACCCCGTCACGCCAAGTGACGTATAGGGAAATATGGTGTTAGTGGCCATATATTTTACAGACCTTCAGCACATGTTTTTTGGGGTAATGTGGTCGGTATTACGCCCGTGCTGCTTTACTTTCCCAAAAAAAATTCGGTACTCGTTTAAGGCTGGGTGAACCCGGAAGCCGTCGGTTGGGATCGAACCCTACCCCTTGTCCTTTGTAGTCCAGATCACTAACCACTGAGCTATCGCGGCTCCCTTTATGTATCAATGGTATACATTATTCCCAGCTTTTTTCTCAGTTCTTCATTTCTGATCTTATCTCTCAGGCTGTTTTCTGTTATTTTTCTAACTTATTTCATGGTAGTAGTTATTTTGCTTACTGTTCAGGAGTCTAGAAATCATGGCATTGGCAGCACAGCGTTAGAATGAAGATTTTGTTTAAGCACCCGTTTTGCGTCTAGTGTTATTTCCTTCTTTGTATAGTAATGATATCTGTCCGATGATTTGACAGGCTTTGTTGCATCTTGAGTCTATTTCCGCTGTTCAGAGATGCATGTTTCATAAGTAATTGAAAACTAGAATTGATATCAGTTCATTCGTATGTTACGATCGTTGAAAACGATAATGTCAATATCAGTACAACTGAGCTTCAGATATCTGGTTTATTTACAATTTTTGAAGATAAAAGACCATACACTTCCTATTGACCAAAACCCAACATATCTTGGCGTCACCATGAATCGCAGAATGACTTGGAAAAATCAGATAGACAGAGCAAGGAAAAAAAGGCAGAAAACGAACAAATATTATGAAGAAATTTGCAGGAACGAAATGGGTGGCAGACAGCAATATTTTGAAACGATTACGTAGGAAGAGTCAGACCAGTTCTAGAGTATGGAGTCACAGCCTGGGCTATGGCTTCCAAATCACACCTTAGCAAAATTAACAGAACACAGAACCAAGCTGCCCGTATCATCACTGGTGCTATGAAATCTACCCCTATCAAGACTCTAGAAACAGTAACAGGTTTACAACCCTTAGATGACAGATGGGTCACTAAAGTATTGCAACAAGCGGAGAAATATAGAAGGATCCTTAGCCACCCCATGCACCAAATAATAACTGGTTCCGGAATTGTACGACTAAAGAGGAGCAACTCCGCTGCAATTGCCAATGAACTAACTACTGGAGACCCAGTACTTTCCCAAACAATATCGAAACCCTTGGGCCCATCTGATATATCTCCTCATGCAAAGCATAAAATACCAGAACTTAAGGAAAATATAACAGGAATCATGAAAAAAAAGCACCCAATCAGACACAGAAATAAAACACGTAGCAGAAAAACACATACACGATACCTACCCACAGGACTCTTGTTCCCACATATACACAGATGGCTCTGCTACAAATGCAACCAAAAATGGAGGGGGAGGTGTGTTCTTGACACTAAATAATCAGGACGAGATCACCAAGTCAATAGCTACTGGAAAATTCTCAAACAACTTTAAAGCAGAAACTGAGGCCAGCAGAGATGCTGCAACACTGGCTACTCAACACAAAAATAACATGCACAATAAATTGGTGATTCTGACTCATGCACTGTCGGTATTATCAGCTCTAAAAAGCCCCAAGAAAAATGAGCTAGATGACTTGAGAACAACCCTGGACCAACTAATCAATAACTTCCAGAGAGTAGTCATTCAGTGGATACCATCACGCTGTAATATACACGGAAACGAACGCGCAGACAAATTAGCTAAAGAGGGAGGAAGATTACCACAAGAGAACCATCCGATCAGTTATGATGAAGCCAAATCCATCCTCAAGGGTCAGTTCCATGAAAATGGAAACGAGAACACCCAAAGCATAACGAGAGTGACGGATACCACCAACTATCAAGGAGGGATCAAGACATCATACTTCGCCATTCGCACTGGCCACAATAGAATGAGAAATGACATGTTCTCCAAATTCAAAGTAGGTACAACCAGCCTATGCCACTGTACACGGCACAATATAACTACAAAACATGTTCTACAGGATTGCTCCCAGTACACAGACCTGAGAAGAACAATGTGGTCCACGCCCACCTCCCTGGAAGAAAAAATATACGGGCCAAACGATTCGCGTAAACAGCTGACTTCATGAGAGAGTCTGGAATCCTACTCAGATTGAGTCTTGATCGCAGAGAGAGAGAGAGAGAGAGAGAGAGAGAGAGAGAGAGAGAGAGATTTACGATTTTCTTATTTTGTGGGATGAGAAGATGATAGGAATGCTGGAAAACTTTGTTTCCTTAATTTTATTTTAGAAAGAAAAAGGGCATTGCATTATGTGCAGTGCCTATGACAAGAGTGTATCCAATTGTACAGTGATGGACTTGGCAAGTAGTGTACTATAACTAAAGTGTGTCTGAGATTACAGTGAAGGACTGGGCAAGTAGTGTACTATGACAAGAGTGTGTCTGAGATTACAGTGAAGGACTGGGCAATTAGTACACTATGACAAGAGTGTCTGAGACTACAGTGAAGGACTGGGCAAGTAGTGTACTATGACAAGAGTGTGTCTGAGATTACAGTGAAGGACTGGGCAATTAGTACACTATGACAAGTGTGTCTGAGACTACAGTGAAGGACTGGGCAAGTAGTGTACTATGACAAGAGTGTGTCTGAGATTACAGTGAAGGACTGGGCAATTAGTACACTATGACAAGAGTGTCTGAGATTACAGTGAAGGACTGGGCAATTAGTACACTATGACAAAAGTGTCTGAGACTACAGTGAATGACGGGGCAGAAATGTTTCGAGAAGGATGTAAGTTAACAATCTTTAGTCTACAACACGAAGCATACAACACCCACCATACAACACCCAGCCTACAACATCAAGTCTACAACACCCAGCCTACAACACCCAGCCTACAACACCCACCCTACAACAGCCAGCCTACAACATCAAGTCTACAACTCCCAGCCTACAACACCCACCCTAAAACACCCACACTACAACACCCACACTACAACAACCAGCCTACAACACCCACCCTACAACACTCAGCCTACAACACCCAGTCTACAACACCCAGCCTGCAACACCCAGCCTACATCACCCAGCCTACAACACCCACCCTACAACATTCAGCCTACAACACCCAGCCTACAACACCCACCCTACAACACCCACCTTACAACACCCAGCCTATAACGCCCACCTTACAACACCCAGCCTACAACACCCACCTTACAACACCCACCCCACAACACCCATCCTACAACACCCAGCCTACAACACCCAGCCTACAACACCCGCCCTACGGCACCCGCCCTACAACACCCAGCCAACAACACCCACCTACTACATCCAGCCCACAACATCCAGCCTACAATACCCAGCCTACAACACCCAGCCTACATCACCCTACAACACCAACCCTACAACACCCACCCTACAACACCACCCTACAACACCCACCCTACAACACCAACCGTACAACACCCACCCTACAACACCCACAATACAACACCCACCTTACAACACCCAGCCTATAACGCCCACCTTACAACACCCAGCCTACAACACCCATCCTACAACACCCAGCCTACAACACCCAGCCTACAACACCCAGCCTACAACACCCAGCCTACAACACCCGCCCTACGGCACCCACCCTACAATACCCAGCTTACATCACCCAGTCTACAACACCCAGCCTACAACATCCAGCCTACAATACCCACCCTACAACACCCAGCCTACATCACCCTACAACACCAACCCTACAACACCCACCCTACAACACCACCCTACAACACCCACCCTACAACACCAACCGTACAACACCCACCCTACAACACCCAGCCTACATCACCCAGTTTACAACACCCACCCTACAGCACCCAGCCTACATCACCCAGTTTACAACACCCACCCTACAGCACCCACCCTACATCACCCAGTTTACAACACCCACCCTACAACACCCACCCTACATCACCCAGTTTACAACACCCACCCTACATCACCCACCCTACAGCCTCGATCCTTCACCACTTGACCTTCATTCGTTGAGATCCTTCAAACAAAACCAAAAAGGGACAACTATTGCAATCCCATACAAACGACATAGCCTCGGATGACAAAATGGTTCATCAGCAACTAAAGCTATTTTCCTCAGACTTCCAGCCCGATCTACCATCAGCGGGATGCGTGTCTAAATGCCAATGTCGACATTTTCTAACGAACGCTGATAAGTACTTGTTTCACAACAATTGCTTTACTTAATCCTGCCACACCTACTGATGTACGTACATATGTACGTACAAAGCCACTGGGACGGGTTTCATTTGAACACGCCTCGTACTATTATTCAGTCCCCTTTTTCTATTTTCTCAACGTGATAACTCCATTCCTTGTTCCCCCATGAAAGGACGTTAAGTGGGCGTAGTTGTGTTGTGTCATTGTTTGCAGTACGCTGCGATATCTTCCTACTACCCAACACATCCGATTTCGGTACAACATTTCCGAGTACCGGGTTGCCTTCCGTGACCATACTGGTTGCTCTGTTTTCAGTCACTACACAGAGGGCACACGACTTAGATCATTTATGGTTCGTGTGAGCACTGAGATATTGGTCGTTAACTGGTCTCGGCTACTAACACTCTGTACGATGCCTTAACCCTCTCTCTTCTACCTTTCAGCCCCCTGTGGAGCATCGGTCTTCAAGAAACACTTTCCAAGCCGTTCTGTTTCTTGCTATTCTTTTAAGATCATTCCATGTCTTTCCCATCATCTTCATCTCTGCTTCTGTCTGTCTTCTCCAAGAATTCCTTGATCTTCCTCTTTGTCTTTTCCAATGGGGATTCCAAAAAAGGGCCTGTTGTGTAACACTCTCAGTTGGCTTCCGCAGAGTGTGTCCTATCCAGCGCCATCGTCTTCGCTGTATCTCTTTACCCACTGGTATTTGACTGGTACATTTCCATAATTCTATGTAAGTGATTTTGTCCTGCCATTTCCATCCTTTTAATCTGCGTAAGCATCCATTAATGAAAGTCTATCTTCATGATTGTCATTTTAGTTGTTCTCCATGTTTCACACTTGTTTGTTTGTGAAGTTTTTTTCGGCTTTTGTCTTTTTACAGTACGGGATAGCCAGTCCCATGCCCAACTCTCCTTAGTCGCCTCTTACGAACATGTCTGGTAGGGAACAGCGCCATTATTCTTTACTCCCCTTGCGGGCCCCGGCAGCGCACGGGTGTCTTAACCCTGCGACCATGTAATTATCTTCAAATATTTTCACCATCAAGTACCGTGCCTACTGGCGTAGGTGATCATGTCTCTCCACAAATTTCGACAATGACAGTTGTTTATCATTTCTGTTGTTGACTTTCTACCAAGCCATTCTCTTAAACTGTCTGGTATATTTTCTCTTTGCTTCCCTCTATCTCTTCGTCCCTCAATTTTCCCAGTTGTTACAATATATTCCAGTAGCTCTCTTCTCATTACATGACCAAAAATGATGATTGTCTCTTCCTGATAATGAAAATTAGCTCTCTTTTTGTTATGGCCGCTCTCAGAACATTTTCATTACTCTTCTTTGCTGTCCATGGTATTCTCAATATTCTTCTGTAAAACCACATTTCTACAGGCTCCAGTGATTTCCTTGTCTGTTGTCCTGTTGTCCTTCATTCACATCCATATGTTAAGATTGGCTCTACATAACATTATGAACTCTCAGATATTTTACGTTCACTAAATTATATACTGTCATTATAAATTGTTCTTGGATTCACAGCGCCAGTTGATATCATTTTGAGAATCCTTGGCAAGCGTGACGTCAACCGTGTGTCGTCAGAGCGCGTGTTTCTTTGTTCCAAGTGTGGCTGCTCCCTGGGGAATCCCTTAAACCCGAAAGCCAAATATGATTTTAAACACAATTTATTAAATCAATTTTCACTAAGAACTTTCTCTCTCTCTCTCTCTCTCTCTCTCTCTCTCTCTCTCTCTCTCTCTCTCTCCATCCGCTTTTAATTCCATATGTTGTAAAAATTACATCACGCTTCTTTGTGATTATATGTTTACATTCACTGTCTGTAAATCATGTTTCTTTGTAATTCTATCTCTACATTAACTGCCTGTAAATCACGTTTCTTTGTGGTTCTATCCCTACATTCACTGTCTGTAAATCACGTTTCTTTGTTGTTCTATCTCTACATTCACTGCCTGTAAATCACGTTTATTTGTGGTTCTATCTCTACATTCACTGTCTGTAAATTACGTTTCTTTGTTGTTCTATCTCTACATTCACTGCCTGTAAATCACGTTTCTTTGTAATTCCATTTCTACATTAACTGCCTGTAAATTACGTTTCTTTGTTGTTCTATCTCTACATTCACTGTCTGTAAATTACGTTTCTTTGTGATTCTATCTCTACATTCACTGCCTGTAAATCACGTTTCTTTCTTATTTTATCTCTACATTCACTGTCTATAAAATTGCGTTTCTTTGTGATTCTATCTCTACATTCAATGTCTGTAAATCACGTTTCTTTGTGATTCTATATCTACCCTCACTGTCTGTAAATCACGTTTCTTTGTGATTCTATATCTACCTTCACTGTCTGTAAATCACGTTTCTTTGTGATTCTATCTATATCTACCCTCACTGTCTGTAAATCACGTTTCTTTGTGATTCTATATCTACACTCACTGTCTGTAAATCACGTTTCTTTGTGGTTCTATATCTACCCTCACTGTCTGTAAATCACGTTTCTTTGTGATTCTATATCTACACTCACTGTCTGTAAATCACGTATCTTTGTGATTCTATATCTACACTCACTGTCTGTAAATCACATTTCTTTGTGGTTCTATATCTACACTCACTGTCTGTAAATCACGTTTCTTTGTGGTTCTATATCTACATTCACTGTCTGTAAATCACGTTTCTTTGTGGTTCTATATCTACACTCACTGTCTGTAAATCAGGCCTCTTTGTGATTCTATATCTACACTCACTGTCTGTAAATCACGTTTCTTTGTGATTCTATATCTACACTCACTGTCTGTAAATCAATTCTCTTTGTGATTCTATATCTACACTCACTGTCTGTAAATCAATTCTCTTTGTGATTCTATATCTACACTCACTGTCTGTAAATCAATTCTCTTTGTGATTCTATATCTACACTCACTGTCTGTAAATCAAGTTTCTTTGTGGTTCTATATCTACCCTCACTGTCTGTAAATCAATTCTCTTTGTGATTCTATATCTACACTCACTGTCTGTAAATCAATTCTCTTTGTGATTCTATATCTACACTCACTGTCTGTAAATCAATTCTCTTTGTGGTTCTATATCTACACTCACTGTCTGTAAATCACGTTTCTTTGTGGTTCTATATCTACCCTCACTGTCTGTAAATCAATTCTCTTTGTGATTCTATATCTACCCTCACTGTCTGTAAATCACGTTTCTTTGTGGTTCTATATCTATCCTCACTGTCTGTAAATCACGTTTCTTTGTGGTTCTATATCTATACTCACTGTCTGTAAATCAATTCTCTTTGTGATTCTATATCTACCCTCCCTGTCTGTAAATCAATTCTCTTTGTGGTTCTATATCTACCCTCACTGTCTGTAAATCACGTTTCTTTGTGGTTCTATATCTATCCTCACTGTCTGTAAATCACGTTTCTTTGTGGTTCTATATCTACCCTCACTGTCTGTAAATCACGTTTCTTTGTGATTTTATCTCTATATTCACTGTAAATTACGTTTCTTTGTGATTCTATCTCTACATTCACTGCCTGTAAATCACGTTTCTTTCTTATTTTATCTCTACATTCACTGTCTATAAAATTGCGTTTCTTTGTGATTCTATCTCTACATTCACTGTCTGTAAATCACGTTTCTTTGTGATTCTATATCTACCCTCACTGTCTGTAAATCACGTTTCTTTGTGATTCTATATCTACCTTCACTGTCTGTAAATCACGTTTCTTTGTGATTCTATCTATATCTACCCTCACTGTCTGTAAATCACGTTTCTTTGTGATTCTATATCTACACTCACTGTCTGTAAATCACGTTTCTTTGTGGTTCTATATCTACCCTCACTGTCTGTAAATCACGTTTCTTTGTGATTCTATATCTACACTCACTGTCTGTAAATCACGTATCTTTGTGATTCTATATCTACACTCACTGTCTGTAAATCACATTTCTTTGTGGTTCTATATCTACACTCACTGTCTGTAAATCACGTTTCTTTGTGGTTCTATATCTACATTCACTGTCTGTAAATCACGTTTCTTTGTGGTTCTATATCTACACTCACTGTCTGTAAATCAATTCTCTTTGTGATTCTATATCTACACTCACTGTCTGTAAATCAATTCTCTTTGTGGTTCTATATCTACACTCACTGTCTGTAAATCACGTTTCTTTGTGATTCTATATCTACACTCACTGTCTGTAAATCAATTCTCTTTGTGATTCTATATCTACACTCACTGTCTGTAAATCAATTCTCTTTGTGATTCTATATCTACACTCACTGTCTGTAAATCAAGTTTCTTTGTGGTTCTATATCTACCCTCACTGTCTGTAAATCAATTCTCTTTGTGATTCTATATCTACACTCACTGTCTGTAAATCAATTCTCTTTGTGATTCTATATCTACACTCACTGTCTGTAAATCAATTCTCTTTGTGGTTCTATATCTACACTCACTGTCTGTAAATCACGTTTCTTTGTGGTTCTATATCTACCCTCACTGTCTGTAAATCAATTCTCTTTGTGATTCTATATCTACCCTCACTGTCTGTAAATCACGTTTCTTTGTGGTTCTATATCTATCCTCACTGTCTGTAAATCACGTTTCTTTGTGGTTCTATATCTATACTCACTGTCTGTAAATCAATTCTCTTTGTGATTCTATATCTACCCTCCCTGTCTGTAAATCAATTCTCTTTGTGGTTCTATATCTACCCTCACTGTCTGTAAATCACGTTTCTTTGTGGTTCTATATCTATCCTCACTGTCTGTAAATCACGTTTCTTTGTGGTTCTATATCTACCCTCACTGTCTGTAAATCAAGTTTCTTTGTGATTCTATATCTACCCTCACTGTCTGTAAATCACGTTTCTTTGTGATTCTATATCTACCCTCACTGTCTGTAAATCACGTTTCTTTGTGGTTCTATATCTACCCTCACTGTCTGTAAATCACGTTTCTTTGTGGTTCTATATCTACACTCACTGTCTGTAAATCAGGCCTCTTTGTGATTCTATATCTACACTCACTGTCTGTAAATCACGTTTCTTTGTGATTCTATATCTACACTCACTGTCTGTAAATCAATTCTCTTTGTGATTCTATATCTACACTCACTGTCTGTAAATCAATTCTCTTTGTGATTCTATATCTACACTCACTGTCTGTAAATCAATTCTCTTTGTGATTCTATATCTACACTCACTGTCTGTAAATCAAGTTTCTTTGTGGTTCTATATCTACCCTCACTGTCTGTAAATCAATTCTCTTTGTGATTCTATATCTACACTCACTGTCTGTAAATCAATTCTCTTTGTGATTCTATATCTACACTCACTGTCTGTAAATCAATTCTCTTTGTGGTTCTATATCTACACTCACTGTCTGTAAATCACGTTTCTTTGTGGTTCTATATCTACCCTCACTGTCTGTAAATCAATTCTCTTTGTGATTCTATATCTACCCTCACTGTCTGTAAATCACGTTTCTTTGTGGTTCTATATCTATCCTCACTGTCTGTAAATCACGTTTCTTTGTGGTTCTATATCTATACTCACTGTCTGTAAATCAATTCTCTTTGTGATTCTATATCTACCCTCCCTGTCTGTAAATCAATTCTCTTTGTGGTTCTATATCTACCCTCACTGTCTGTAAATCACGTTTCTTTGTGGTTCTATATCTATCCTCACTGTCTGTAAATCACGTTTCTTTGTGGTTCTATATCTACCCTCACTGTCTGTAAATCACGTTTCTTTGTGATTTTATCTCTATATTCACTGTAAATTACGTTTCTTTGTGATTCTATCTCTACATTCACTGCCTGTAAATCACGTTTCTTTCTTATTTTATCTCTACATTCACTGTCTATAAAATTGCGTTTCTTTGTGATTCTATCTCTACATTCACTGTCTGTAAATCACGTTTCTTTGTGATTCTATATCTACCCTCACTGTCTGTAAATCACGTTTCTTTGTGATTCTATATCTACCTTCACTGTCTGTAAATCACGTTTCTTTGTGATTCTATCTATATCTACCCTCACTGTCTGTAAATCACGTTTCTTTGTGATTCTATATCTACACTCACTGTCTGTAAATCACGTTTCTTTGTGGTTCTATATCTACCCTCACTGTCTGTAAATCACGTTTCTTTGTGATTCTATATCTACACTCACTGTCTGTAAATCACGTATCTTTGTGATTCTATATCTACACTCACTGTCTGTAAATCACATTTCTTTGTGGTTCTATATCTACACTCACTGTCTGTAAATCACGTTTCTTTGTGGTTCTATATCTACATTCACTGTCTGTAAATCACGTTTCTTTGTGGTTCTATATCTACACTCACTGTCTGTAAATCAGGCCTCTTTGTGATTCTATATCTACACTCACTGTATGTAAATCACGTTTCTTTGTGATTCTATATCTACACTCACTGTCTGTAAATCAATTCTCTTTGTGATTCTATATCTACACTCACTGTCTGTAAATCAATTCTCTTTGTGATTCTATATCTACACTCACTGTCTGTAAATCAATTCTCTTTGTGATTCTATATCTACACTCACTGTCTGTAAATCAATTCTCTTTGTGATTCTATATCTACACTCACTGTCTGTAAATCAATTCTCTTTGTGATTCTATATCTACACTCACTGTCTGTAAATCAATTCTCTTTGTGGTTCTATATCTACACTCACTGTCTGTAAATCACGTTTCTTTGTGGTTCTATATCTACCCTCACTGTCTGTAAATCAATTCTCTTTGTGATTCTATATCTACCCTCACTGTCTGTAAATCACGTTTCTTTGTGGTTCTATATCTATCCTCACTGTCTGTAAATCACGTTTCTTTGTGGTTCTATATCTATACTCACTGTCTGTAAATCAATTCTCTTTGTGATTCTATATCTACCCTCCCTGTCTGTAAATCAATTCTCTTTGTGGTTCTATATCTACCCTCACTGTCTGTAAATCACGTTTCTTTGTGGTTCTATATCTATCCTCACTGTCTGTAAATCACGTTTCTTTGTGGTTCTATATCTACCCTCACTGTCTGTAAATCAAGTTTCTTTGTGATTCTATATCTACCCTCACTGTCTGTAAATCACGTTTCTTTGTGATTCTATATCTACCCTCACTGTCTGTAAATCACGTTTCTTTGTGGTTCTATATCTACCCTCACTGTCTGTAAATCAAGTTTCTTTGTGATTCTGTATCTACACTCACTGTCTGTAAATCAATTCTCTTTGTGATTCTATATCTACCCTCACTGTCTGTAAATCACGTTTCTTTGTGGTTCTATATCTACCCTCACTGTCTGTAAATCACGTTTCTTTGTGCTTCTATGTCTACCCTCACTGTCTATAAATCACGTTTCTTTGTGGTTCTATATCTACCCTCAATGTCTGTAAATCACGTTTCTTTGTGGTTCTATATCTACCCTCACTGTCTGTAAATCACGTTTCTTTGTGATTTTATATCTACCCTCACTGTCTGTAAATCACGTTTCTTTGTGGTTCTATATCTACACTAACTGTCTGTAAATCACGTTTCTTTGAGATTCTATATCTACCCTCACTGTCTGTAAATCACGTTTCTTTGTGATTCTATATTTCTACCCTCATTGTCTGTAAATCACGTTTCTTTGTGATTCTATATCTACCTTCACTGTCTGTAAATCACGTTTCTTTGTGATTCTATCTATATCTACCCTCACTGTCTGTAAATCACGTTTCTTTGTGATTCTATATCTACACTCACTGTCTGTAAATCACGTTTCTTTGTGATTCTATATCTACCCTCACTGTCTGTAAATCACGTTTCTTTGTGATTCTATATCTACACTCACTGTCTGTAAATCACGTTTCTTTGTGGTTCTATATCTACACTCACTGTCTGTAAATCACGTTTCTTTGTGATTCTATATCTACCCTCACTGTCTGTAAATCACGTTTCTTTGTGGTTCTATATCTACCCTCACTGTCTGTAAATCACGTTTCTTTGTGGTTATATATCTACCCTCACTGTCTGTAAATCACGTTTCTTTGTGGTTCTATATCTACACTCACTGTCTGTAAATCACGTTTCTTTGTGATTCTATATCTACACTCACTGTCTGTAAATCACGTTTCTTTGTGATTCTATATCTACCCTCACTGTCTGTAAATCACGTTTCTTTGTGGTTCTATATCTACACTCACTGTCTGTAAATCACGTTTCTTTGTGGTTCTTTATCTACCCTCACTGTCTGTAAATCACGTTTCTTTGTGGTTCTATCCCTACATCCACTCGGTCTCAAAAACACTTTCACTCCATATCATTCTGTGCCTTCTTTTCTTTCATTTTGCTAGCACATAACTCTCTTTATCTTATCCCCTTCTCTATAACTCTTCTTTCTTTCTCTGAACCGTTCATATCTTACTCCATTTATCATACAAACGCATTCACATAACGTAAGTCTCTCACGTTCTCTACATTTTTCCATTTTTTTTTCTCTCACTCCCTATATGTTGTCATTTATTTTTCTCTCACTCCCTATATGTTGTCATTTATTTTTCTCTCACTCCCTATATATCGTCATTTCTTTTTCTCTCACTCCGTATAGGTTGTCATTTATTTTTCTCTCACTCCCTATATGTTGTAATTTATTTTTCTCTCACTCCCTATATGTTGTCATTTATTTTTCTCTCACTCCCTATATATCGTCATTTATTTTTCTCTCACTCCCTATATGTTGTCATTTATTTTTCTCTCACTCCGTATAGGTTGTCATTTATTTTTCTCTCACTCCTTATATGTTGTCATTTATTTTTCTCTCACTCCCTATATATCGTCATTTATTTTTCTCTCACTCCCTATATGTTGTCATTTATTTTTCTCTCACTCCCTATATATCGTCATTTCTTTTTCTCTCGCTCCCTATATGTTGTCATTTCTTTTTCTCTCACTCCCTATATGTTGTCATTTCTTTTTCTCTCACTCCCTATATATCGTCATTTATTTTTCTCTCACTCCCTATATGTTGTCATTTATTTTTCTCTCACTCCCTATATATCGTCATTTCTTTTTCTCTCACTCCCTATATATCGTCATTTATTTTTCTCTCACTCCCTATATATCGTCATTTATTTTTCTCTCACTCCCTATATATCGTCATTTATTTTTCTCTCACTCCCTATATATCGTCATTTCTTTTCTCTCACTCCCTATCCACTTCCTTCATTTCTCTAATTCTCAAATTCCTCTCTCTCTCTATCTCTATCTCTATCTCTTTCTCCATCTCCTCTTCTCTTCCTCCCTATATTTATCCATTTCCTTCTCTCTCTCTCTCTGCCTTTCTTCATTTCCTTTTCTCTCACTCTTTTCCACATTGTATTCTCTCTCACTACCTGTATGGAGGAGAAGGCGGGCCCCACAGTACCAGAGCTGGAAGTTGTCAGCGACCCACAGCTGATGGCTTGCGCCAGGATCGGTGAACCAGGACCATCCAGACCCTGCTCCACCTCTCCGTGGTGCCTCCAGTAACAGACTAACCAGTCTAGTTAGGTGATCATGTATGCATCATAAAGGAAAGACAACCCGGTACTCACAAATGTCGTGCTGAAGTCGGATGTGTTGGGCCGAAAGGCGCAAATATCACAATTATACTGCAAACCACAACACAACGCAGACACGCCCACTTAACGATCTTTTAAGGGCGGATGACTAAGAGGTGTACTCCTTTAGTCATCGGGCGAACGTAAGCAAGCAAGTAAGCGCTATCTATCTTTCTCTATGACATTACCGCTCTCACTCCTTATCCTCCGCACATTCTCTTCTCTCCCACCCTTATCTTTCCTCATTTCTCTTTCTCTCACTTCATCATCATCATCATCATGTGCCATACCGGTTGGCGTAGGTGATCATGTCCCTCCCCAATCTTCTATCTACAGTGCATCGTATGAGTTCTGTTGTTGACAGTTTTCCATGCCATGACACCAAGCTATCCAGTATTTTCTCTCTTTGTCGTCCACGATCTCTCTTTCCTTTTATTTTGCCAGTTGTAACCAAGTATTCCAACTTTCCTCTTCTCATGATGTGCTCGAAAAATGTAGTTGGTTTCTTTCTGATGTTTTTTAAGAGCTCCCTTTTTGTGTTTGCCTCTTTGAGAACTTCCTCATCGGTCTTTTTAGCTGTCCAGGGAACTTTCAACATTCTCTCACTTCATGTGAGTGAACATTTCCCAGTTTGCACTCACACTCTCACACCCTCGCACTCTCACACTCTCACACTCTCACACCCTCATACTCTCACACTCTCACACCCTCACACTCTCACACTCTCACACTCTCACACCCTCACACTCTCACACCCTCACACCCTCACACTCTCACACCCTCACACCCTCACACTCTCACACTCTCACACCCTCACACCCTCACACTCTCACACCCTCACACTCTCACACTCTCACACCCTCACACTCTCACACTCTCACACCCTCACACCCTCACACTCTCACACCCTCGCACTCTCACACCCTCACACTCTCACACTCTCACACCCTCACACTCTCACACCCTCACACCCTCACACTCTCACACTCTCACACCCTCACACTCTCACACTCTCACACCCTCACACTCTCTTCACACAAACGCAGGTGGTATTCATTATCTAATATTTGCGGATGTGTCAAATCATGGTCCGGAAAAAAGGAAACGAAGCGACAAATAATCTCATAAATTGTATTCTCCAGCTTTGCTGACTTGAGTGTAACAAACGTTTCGATTTTGAAGGACTTCGTCACAAAACATGAATAAAGATAAGAATATAAGGGAATACAGAAATAAACATGGATAAAGATAAGAATATAAGGGAATACAGAAATAAACATGGATAAAGATAAGGATATAAGGGCATACAGAAATAAACATGGATAAAGATAAGAATATAAGGGAATACAGAAATAAACATGGATAAAGATAAGGATATAAGGGCATACAGAAATAAACATGGATAAAGATAAGGATATAAGGGAATACAGAAATAAACATGAATAAAGATAAGGATATAAGGGAATACAGAAATAAACATGGATAAAGATAAGGATATAAGGGAATACAGAAATAAACATGGAAAAAGATAAGGATATAAGGGAATACAAGAGAAAACATGGAAAAAGACACGTATACAACGAAGTACAGAAGCAAACAGGAAAAATATACGGAAACAACAAAATAGAGGATAAACAGGGATACAGATAAGGATATAACGGAATACAAGAGAAAACAGGAATAAAGACAAGGTTACAACAGCGTACCATAATATATGAGGATATATACACTGTATATATATATATATATATATATATATATATATATATATATATATATATATATGGCCCTTTTCGTCTTGTCAGACGGTCTAGTGGAGGCTATTGCGTATTTTTTTTAGGTTTTTTTTTGCCGAACAGCTTCTCTCGTGGCTAATTCTACCAATGTTTGACAAACACACGCGGTCACATAATGAACAGGTCAGGCTCGCTGGTCCACAGGGTTTACCATCCTTTTTCATGAGTCTCTTCTCTTCTAAGTCCTGTCTTAGCACAGTCTCAAATGTTGTTATACCGTTCCTTATACGTGCTCTCCATGATGTGCGATCACTTGCCAGATGTTCCCAGTCATTTTTCACAGATGGAGAAGTCTTTCAGAGATGATTTGCAGATATCTCTATATCGTAGTTTAGGTCTGCCGATTTGTCTTTTTCCGTGTTTTAGCTCACCATATAGTATTTGCCTAGGAATGCGTTTTTCTTCCATCCGTTGGACATGCCCCAGCCATCTTAGCCTTCGACATCTGAGCATCGACATGATTGTTAGGGTCTTAGCACGTTGCAGGACAGTTAAGTTGGTTATTTTGTCCTGCCATTTGATGTGCATTATTTTGCGGAGACATCACATGTGGAAGACATTTAGTCTTTTTTCCTGGTTTGAGTATGTTGTCCAGGTTTCGGATCCATATAGTAGTGTGCTAAGCACACAAGTTTGATATATTAAGAGTTTAGTCTTCTGAGTTAGTTTCGTGTTGTTCCATGCCCTTTTTGTGAGTTTGCCGAAGGTCGTAGCTGCCCTACCAATTCGACAGTTTATTTCTTCATCAAGAGAGATGGTTTGCGTAACTGTGGATCCAAGATATGTAAATTTCTGTACTGATTCTAGTGGGCAGTCTTTTAGAGTAATAGATATAGGTTTGAAGTCACCTTGATTTAGTATTACTGTCTTCTGAACATTAATTGACAGTGAAAAAAGGTCGCATGCTTTATCCAGGTTGTTGATCAGCGACTGTAGGGTGGCCTCACTATGAGCGACTAGGGCTGCATCGTCAGCAAATAAAAATTCTTTAAGTAGGGCAACATTTGTTTTGGTTTTTGCTCTTAGTCGTGCTATGTTGAACAGTGAGCCATTTGGTCTAGTGCGAATGTAAATATCTCCTGAGCTGTTTTCGAAGGTGTAATTTAGGAGGGCAGCAAAATATATGAGGATACAGATAAGGAAACAATCAGTTCTGTCTTTGGCTGTTTTCCATGCCATGACACCACGCTATCTATAATATCTTCTCTATTTGTCGTCCGCGATCTCTCTTTCCTTGTATTTTGCTTGTTATAACCAAATATTCCAAATTTCCTCTTCTCTTGATTGCCTGAAAAATGTTGATTATTTTCTTTCTGATGTTTTTTAGGAGATTCCTTTTTGTGTTGGCCTCTTTGAGAATTTCCTCATTGGTCTTTTTAGCTGTCCAGGGAACTTTCAACATTCTTCTGAGAAATCCCATCTCTGATGCTTCTAATCGTTTTTTCATTTGTTTGTCTACTGTCCATGATTCGCTTCCATAGGTCAGAATTGGCTCCATATAGCACCAATGAACTCTGTTTCTGACTTTTGGTGACAGATTTGTTGCATAAGATGTTTTTCATGTTCTGAAATGTTATTTTGGCCTGAGCTATTCTGCTTTTTTTTTTATTTATGTGGTGCATCTCCCATCTGATGTTATTATTGTGCCCAAGTATTTGACGCGTTGCACTTGTTTCAGATTTGTCCTGTTTATTTTTATACTGCATGATAGTGATGATTGTTTCTTTGATATGACCATTACTTCTGTTTTCTTACTATTCAGACTGAGACCTTTCTTGTTGCTTTCTTCTACTATTATGTCTATCATTTCTTGTTGCTTTCTATTATTATTATGTCTATCATTTCTTGTAGTATTTCTTCATGCTGAGGGCTTTTAACATTTTTTGGACACATCACGAGAAGAGGAACGTTGGAATACTTGGTTACAACTGGCAAAGTACAAGGAAAGAGAGATCGCGAACGACAAAGAGAGAAAATACTAGATAGCTTGGTGTCATGGCATGGAAAACAGTCAACAACAGAACTGATACGGTGCACTGTAGAATAAAAATTGCGGAAGAACATGATCGCCTACGCCAACCGGTATGGCACATGATGAGGATGATGATGACGAGGGCTTTTAGTGAGATCGTGAGGGTATCTTTAACTCGCTTTATTTGTCAACCTTTGAGACATTTACTATAATGCAACTCGGCATATAATCTAATTACTGACACTTTATATGAAACAACTGAGGACCTGCAAGAACATATCAACAGGCTAAACAACAATTGTAAACAATACAACATGAAGATCAACATAAACAAAACCGAAGTAATTATAATAGCGAGAAAGAAAGAAAAACTAAACATCATAATAGATAATACAACTCTGAAGCAAGTAGACAATTTTAAATATCTGGGTAGCACGTTAACACAAGACAATAACCAAGAGACAGAGATAGATATAAGGTGTAACAAAACATGCCAAGTTATAGGTCAAGTATCAACACTATTGAAAAACAAAGCAATAACTACGGAAGCGAAAAGGGCAATATACAAATCAATTTTTCTACCAACTCTGTGCTATCAGTGCCAGAATTGGACGCTGGACTCTAGAACAATAAGAAAGATAACGACCACCGAAATGAAATGTGTCAGAAGAATGACAGGAAACAGCTTAAGGGACAGAGTAAGAAACACTGACCTGAGGGAGAAACTCGAAATTGAACCAGCCATCGAATACATAAAGAAACAACAGACAAATTGGTTCGGCCACATAACAAGACAAAAAGAACTAACAATGACTCAACGAGCCATAAACAAACGCTACGAAAATGCCAGATTAAGAGGAAGACCGAGAAAGAGATGGATAAAGAGAATACTAGAGTCACTAGAAGGGATAACATCAGAAGAGACCAACAGAAGAGCAAAGAATCGCAGATTGTATCTCCCCTCGACGCCAATGGAGGAAGAATAGAAGAGGAAGAAAAAGCTGGCAGTTCATAGTTTGGCATCCTGATCTTGATTCTTCCCGCGCCGCTAGACGTCGCACGAGGCTGCAAGTGTTATTTTTGCCATCCATCTCTCTTCTTCTATCTTCCTCATCTGACTTACAGCGTTGAAGGGAGATATAATTTGCGGTCTTTTGCTCTTCTGTTCGCCTCTGCTGCTGTTATGTTTCCTAGTGTTTCTAATATTCCATCGACCCATCTTTTTCGTGGTCGACCCTTGGGTCTGGTGTTCTCACAACGTTTGTGTTGTTTTGATCTTTCTGCCTTGTCACGTGGCCAAACCATTTTATCTGTTGTTTCCTTATATATTCTATGGCGGGGCCTATTCCTAGCTTTTTTCTCAGTTCTTCATCTCTGATCTTATCTCTCAGACTGTTTCCTGTCATTCGTCTAACACATTTAATCTCAGTAGAGGTTATTTTTCTTATTGTTCTTGCATCTAGGGCCCAGGTCTGGCATTGGTAGCACAACGTTGGGATGGAGATTTTATTGTATAGTGCTCGTTTTGCCTCCAGGGTTATTTCCTTGTTGGATAATAGTGGTGATAACTGTCCGATGATTTGACAAGCTTTGTTGCATCTTGATTCTATCTCTGCCGTTTAAGAATTATCGTTTGTCATTAGACTTCCTAGGTATTTGAATTCCTCTACTTGTTTTAGTTGTCTGCCTTCTATAGTTATGTTGATGTTCTGTTTATTTTTGGCGACATTCATGACTTCTGTTTTGTTCATGTTGATTTTCATGTTGTATTTTGTACCTGAGCTGTTTAAGTTTGTTTAAGTGTTCTTTTAGGTCTTCTATTGTTTCATGTATTAGTGCCTGATCGTCTGCAAATAAAAGCTCGTTGATCTCCTCTGTCTCTGATGGGTTGGCTAGCTTGCATATATGGTCCATGTATGTAATAAACTGTAAAGGGGAAAGGGGGGGGGGGGGATAGTACGCACTACTGTCTTGCACCTGATCTTACTTCGAAGTGGTGGATCCATTTCCATTCTAACAATTTTAATTCCATTAAAAATACTAACATCAAGAAAAATAACACCAGGGCTAAAGCCAATAACATCACAATGTTATACCTTCTCAACATTCCTGTATGGTGCAGAAACATAGACACATGACAAGAAAACAGAACAGAAAATTGAAATCCTTGAAATGTGGATTTATAGAATAGGAAGAATTGGAAGGAAAGAAAATATAACAAATGATTAAGTCTTAAAACAAATAAAAATGAAAAGAGAACTACTAATCGAGCATGTTGGACATATTCTCTCCTTTATCCCCATCACTTCCTACATTTCTACCTCCTCTGTCTCATTCCTAGATATTAGTTTCCTTACGTGTCTCTTGTCTACTTATCTCAGTCTTTTTTAAACCTACTGACTCCGATATTTTCCTCCTCTACGACTCTTCCCACCCGACATCTTACACGATCTCTCTTCCTTATTCACAGTTACTCAGGCGTCGTCGCCTTTGCCAGGATGACGTAGATTTCACACCTGATGGTAGACTTCTTTCACCGACGCCTATTTCCTAAATCAGCTCTTCTACCTGCTCTCCAACGGGTTCTCAGGACCTCACGCCAGATTGCACTTACCCTCTCTACCAGGGTAGTACTTGCTCCTACCCATCATCCTCTCTACCAGGGTAGTATTTGCTCCTACCCATCATCCTCTCTACCAGGGTAGTACTTGCTCCTACCCATCATCCTCTCTACCAGGGTAGTACTTGCTCCTACCCATCATCCTCTCTACCAGGGTAGTACTTGCTCCTACCCATCATCCTCTCTACCAGGGTAGTACTTGCTCCTACCCATCATCCTCATTACTACGCGGAGATCAGAATCATTCACTGCTACTTACACATTCTCCGCTTCGACCCCACTGCCTGTCTACTCTTCCCTTCTTTATTTTCTCTTTCTCATTGATACCTAAAAGGTGTCTTGGTTATAACATTTGTTGTTCTTGAGCTGCTCGAACTGTCTGAATTAGTGATTTTCCTTTGTTGTTACATGTCTCTGTCACTGCGTCTATCCATTTTCTTCTTTTCTCTTTCTCACTGATACCTAAAAGGTGTCGTGGTTATATCATTTGTCGTTCTTGAGCTGCTAGAACTGTCTGAATTAGTGATTTTCCTTTGTTGTTACATGTCTCAATCACTGCATCAATCCATCTTCTTCTTTTCTCTTTCTCACTGATACCTAAAAGATGTCGTGGTTATATCATTTGTCGTTCTTGAGCTGCTAGAACTGTCTGAATTAGTGATTTTCCTTTGTTGTTACATGTCTCAATCACTGCATCAATCCATCTTCTTCTAGGTCTTCCTCTTGGTCTTTTATTCTTCACCGATCCCCCCCCCCCCCGTTTATTGCCTTCAAAAGCGTGATCGCCATCTTCATGCCTCCCTCCCTAACCATCATCCGTTGCGATCGCAATCAGTGTAAGACTTGCAACCACCTTCTGCAGACGGTTGCGGTTCTCTACCCTCATGGTCCTTTTGGATTAGAGAAGGATTCACTTGTACATCAGAAAACATTATCTATGCCATCATATGTAAGCGATGCAAGATGACTTACATTAGCGAATCAGGTCGCCGCCTCCGAGAAAGATGCCGTGAACATCTGTATGACATCACAGGAGATGCAGGTATCCCAGTAGTGTCCCACTTCAACTCTAAGGACCATTAGGGTAAGGCGGATGTCGACGTCACTAGTCGGTGTCATGTTCTTCTGACAGCGGTAGCCGATTTACCTTAGAGAATCGTCTGATCGCCCGTATGGGCTGCCTCACCTCATCGGGGATCAATGTATCCCTTTGACACAGGTAATAAATTACCCCTCTCTCCTCCATTTCATGATTCCAATTTCCTCCTTTCATTCCCCTTTCCATTCCAATTTCCCCTTCTCCTGCTTTGGCCTCTTACACCCTGACGTGATTTCCCCAGGCGCTACTCAGGATAAACATATGTGTAGGTACGCTGGAACCCATCTACAGGAGTCATGATCACACTTTACCAACTTATATCTATAATCCTTATCAATACATATTTTGCCATATTCTTCTCTTTCGCCGTATATTCTAGTGCTACTTCACTTTTTTAAATCCCAATTTCACATATCTGCTACGTCTTTCAGACATACTATCATCCCATCCCTCCTCATAGATAATACCCCGTGTTTACACCTAGTCTCCCTTGATCCCCTATTACGTCGTATTTATCCCCTTGTTTCCCGAGGCATGTCTGGCATTTTGCTCATGTTTTCACGCCCTAGTATACATTGCTTTATCTCAGCCGATACCCGTCTAATCCTTAACTGCCATTCACATCTCCTGTTATCACCGCCCACTTCTATCAGACTTCTTGTCTAATCATATGACTGGTATTCCTCCACCCCCCCCCCCCCCTCTCACTTCTGATTACATTCACATTTCACTTACAGTCATTCACACACTGGGAGCTTCTGAATCGAATCTCTGCTAAGTCTTTGATGATTTTTTATTAAAATATTTTTTTCAGTTTACTAATTTTTATTAATTATCAGTCTTTATTCTCTTATAATGTATTACATCACCCTTTTATTATAATTTGTTTTTTTTCCGTTCACCAGCTTTTACCTCTGACGAAGTCCCTAGAGACTAGGAACTGAATTTTGCGTGTTAATCCGTTTTACCCTGCCAGCTGTGTGCACAGGGGTCCCTTGCCGCAGAGGCAGATAACTCCATCTTCGGAGGTATTTTATCATTTCATTTCTTATCCCACTTTTCATTTTTCCTTGGTTTTCCCGTCTCACTCATTCTAGATGTAATAAAGTTTATCTTTATTCCTTTGTCCGTTTATGTTGCTCTCATTTCATTAAGAAGGTCACATGTAGGTTGAGACATTAGTATTTTTTTCTGTTTCTTTTTGTAAAGCTGTCACCATACCTGGTAGGTGTGTACGTTACATCCCACCACCACTTGCTTCTTGCTGCAGGCATTTGATGTCAATGTGATTGAGGTCTTTATTTCAGATTTGATGTCAATGTGATTGAGGTCTTTATTTCAGTTGTTGTATCGTCTGATAAAAGCTTGCTGCAGGCAATTGATGTCAATGTGATTGAGGTCTTTATTTCAGTTGTTGTATCGTCTGATGACATCTTGCTACCAAGGTTGTTAAAATTCCAGACTTCTTCAGGAATTTGGTCATTTAGTTGGTACAAAAAGTAAAGAGCCTCCGTCACACCAAGTGGCGTATAGGGAATATGGTGTTAGTGATCATAAATTTTACAGACCTTCAGCGCGTGATTTTTGGGGTAATGTGGTCGGTATTACGCCCGTGCCGCATTACTTTCCCAGAAAAAAAATCAGGTACCCATTAAAGGCTGGGTGAACCGGAAGCCATCGGATGGGATCGAACCCTACCTCTTGTCCTTTGTAGTCCAGTTCACTAACCACTGAGCTATTGCGGTGCCTCATTTACTTGGTGGTGTCGATAATTGTTTGTTTTTAAAAGTGTTGGTTTGGAGACCAAATACAATTTATATTTTGTAAACAATAAAATGAATTTAAAAGTAGTGTAAAAATAAAAGTGTTTAGTTGTAAATCCATTAAAGAAATGATGGTTTTGGTTCCAAGTGATTCACCCTATATTAGAAGATACAGAAAAAGCAATACAAATGACTAATATAACAAAACAAGTTACACATTTAACTCTTTCCGTACATGAGCTTTTTATCAATGTAATGGAAGAGATTTCAGAGACAAAATTTGTGATGGTTTTAAGAATTAATCAACATATTTATATTTATTTAATATAATATGAATTATAGATAATTGAACAAGGTGTTGGATTTCGCCAACACCAAGATGATACAAAACATCTAAAGAGAATATAGTTTAGAGATAATGGTTCACATTAATCAAATTGAGAGTGGCGCACTGTGCGGCAAAACGTACGGAAAGAGTTAACATTATAAGATATAAAAGTAGTGCACAGACACACACACAAATATATCGTATGACAGATAACAGTTGGCTGTGTTCACTTTCTGCGCGGTTTCACCTTATGTCTTTTGGCGTGTGCTGAGACTGCTACGATGGGGACTACAGTTACCTTTCTTTGTTTGGGAGATGTGTTAATAATTCGGGTGATTCCACTGGCACGGGCGGTTGAGCAATTATGGATTTTAATTCGTTTGCAGTGATACCGAGGCCTTCCATAACCAATAACACACAAATATACATATATAACATGACAAACAAATAACTAATAAAAAAAAAAAGCAACTTGCATAGCAATATATATAGACCTGAAAGACATTATAAGAAAATTATTAGAAGACAAATAAATACAAACATTATTTTAAAATAATCAAATAGGAAGATACACAAGTAATAATGTAACAAAGTAATATATTATAGCATAACAGGGTACATATAATGTAAGTTGATATGTGGATAATGTCATGAGATACTCAGATCATATGATAGAAAGTAAAGGAGCAATAACTTGCAGATGATATCTCTAGCAAAAAGTCTTCCTTTGCATGGGCTATACATTACAAATGTAATATAATGTAGTTAATTACAAATTAAGTAATAATATTTTCATATAACGTAAAAAGGTGCTAGGAAATAGAAATAAATAAATGTTTAGATAATGTAATACGATACTCTAATTTGTAATGATTGCATAGAAATGTAACAATATGCAAATACAAAGTTATAGAATGTTCATATATTTTAAAGAGTTGATCAGATAATGTCAGTAGATGATAATGTAATAGATACTCAAATATTGTATTTTTGCATAGACAATGTAACAATATTCCCATACAATGTAACATGTTTATCACAAATAAATTGATATGTTGAAATTAAGTAATAAAATATTCAGTAATGAGATGTTCAGGTAATGTAATATTTTTAATTAATGTAATAAAGTTTCAATCGCTAATATCTTCAGTAATAACGAAATGACGATGGTCGTAAGTTGGACATGTGATGAGAAGAGATAATAACCGAACAGCAAAGCAAGCCCACATGTGGGAAACAACAGCTAAGAGAAAAAGAGGAAGACCCAGAGAGACACTGAGAAGAACATTGATGAGAGAGGCAAGAGCAGCAGGTATTGGCTCCCTCAATGAGATAAAGCTGCTTGCACAGAACAGAGACAAATAGCGAGATTTAATAAAATATCTGTAAAAGAATTGAAAACTGCTAGAATAAAAATTCAGATAAGAGAAGGAGTATCTTGGTCTACGCCCTATGGGCCGGATACGGCTCGAGCGGAGAATAGATATATAGATAGAATAAAGTTTCCTTTCACAGTTTACCAGGAATTATGAGGAATGTGGTATTAGTGACCATATTTTTGCATGACCACAGAAGATGTTTTTTTTTGTTTTTGGGGCCGCAACAACTCAGTGGTTAGTGAAACGGTACAACAAAGGACAAGAGGTTCAATCCTGACCAGGTTCACCCTCCTTTGAATGAGTACCGGATTTTTTCTGGAAAAGTAAAGCGGCACAGGCATAATCATCATCATCAACAAGTACCGGGCCTACTGGCGTGGGTGATCATATCTCTCCACAACTTTCGATCACTACAGTTATTTATCATTTCTGTTGTTGACCTTCTGCCAAGCCATTCTCTTAAGCTGTCTGGTATTTTTTCTCTTTGCTTCCCTCTATCTCTTCGTCCCTCAATTTTCCCAGTTGTTACAATATATTCCAGTTGTTCTCTTCTCATTACATGGCCAAAAAATGATGACTGGTTCTTCCTAATATTGGAAATTAGCTCTCTTTTTGCTTTGACCTCTTTCAGAACATTTTCATTACTCTTCTCAGCTGTCCATGGTATTCTCAACATTCTTTTGTAAAACCACATTTCTACAGACTCCAGTGATTTTCTTGTCTGTTGTCCTATTGTCCATGATTCACATCCATATATTAAGACTGGCTCTGCATAACATTTAAGAACTCTTTTTCTTGTTTCTATTGTCAAAAATGGATTGCATAGTATCTTCCTCATTTTTTGGAAAGCTGCTTTTGCCTGAGCCATTCTGCATCTCACCTCTATTGTACATCTTCCGTCTGAGGTTAACAAAGTTCTCAAATATCTAAATTCATTTACCTGTTTTAATATTGTTCCACTTGTCTTTATTTTGCACTGAGGTGATGTCTTTCTCTTTGATGTTATCATTACTTCTGTCTTTTTGCTATTAATGCTGAGTCCTTTATTTTTGCTTTCTTTCACTATAATATCCAACATTTCTTGTAACTCATAACAGGCATAATACCGACCACATTACCCAAAATCCATTATTTGTATATAAGGTCTATAAAAATTATGGTCGCTAACACTATATTCCCTATACGCTACTTGGCATGATGGGGCTCTTTACCTTTTTTTGTTTACTTACAGCACATTTATGGGTGATGTAGTTAGTATCCCACCAGGTCACTTTTACTTCCCAAAAAAATTTGTGGCTCCCATTTTTTAATGCTGGGTAAATCCTGGAGCCTTGCCATCCCAGAAAAACAAAAATTGGTAATAATATAATAGACGATGAGATAATAAAATAGATGATGAGATAATATAATAGATGATCAGATATTATAATAGATGATGAGATAATATAATATGACTATAGAATGAGATCCTAAAATAATATAATAATATAAAATGAAAATGTAATACAATTATTTTAAAATGAACTGAGAGCTCAGATAATGAGCAAAATAATGAAATATTGTAAGATGAGACCTAGGTAATGCAAACACAATGCTCACATGAGACCTAGGTAATGCAAACACAATGCTCACATGAGACCTAGGTAATGCAAACACAATGCTCACATATTGTAAGATGAGAACCAGGTAATACAAACACAATGCTCACATATTGTAATAATGTGAATATCAGAAAATGTATGAGATTTTTATGTAATGAGAAGTGCAGATAATGTAACGAAACATTACAATAACGTAACATTAACTTTAGAATGAAATGATTAAATAATGTAAATGGAAGCTCAGATAGTCAGATGCAATGATATAAACAGGTTCAGATATGTCTAACTAATGTAATAACATACAGTTACATTAGGTTCCTAGGAAAGTGCAATAATATTGAAACTGCATGCATCTTGTGGTTTATTTAAAGGCACTTTCTCATGGGCAGCTACATTAACGTCGCTAAATGTAATAGAGTACAGAGATAATTTAATGAAATACTCAAATAATTACATTATAATTAATAAAATATAGTCATCTGAATTTTAAAAAATAAGGATAGACTACATCATAAAATTATACTCCATTATGCTTTCAAAAGATAAAACATCAAAAATAGCACATACAAGACAATAAAAGCTATGATGATAAGTAGAAGATCAACTTAATGGTAATGTCAGAAGTATCAAGGTAAAAGTTCACAGAATTAATGTGCCTGGAAAGCATTTGTATAGAGGACAAACCAACTGTCACCCGAAACTCAAACGCCCATGAATCAAAGGAGCAATAAAATAACTGATGAATGTTTCTGCTAGTCAGAATTACCAGCTCATCACTAATTCATAAAGTCATTACCAATGTCAATCTTGGTGATATCTAAAACGCAGAAGAGAGAAATCACACCATGTGTGATGAGTTACTTAAGAAAATCTTTTATTTTTACTTCAAAGTGACCAAATATCATTGCCTAATGTCAAATTCTGTAAGGAGGCGAAGGCGCGCCTCACAGCACCAGAGCTGGAAGTTGTCAGCAACCCACAGCTGATGGCTTGCGCCAGGATCGGTGAACCAAAACCATCCAGACCCTGCTCCACCTCTCCGTGGTGCCTCCACTAACAGACTAACCTGTCTAGTCTGGCCAAGCAAGCAGGGATCGAAGAGGGAAGACAACCCGGATCTCTAAAATGTCATGCTGAAGTCGGATGTGTTGGGCCGAAAGGTGCAAATATAACAATTATACTGCAAACCACAACACAACGCAGACACGCCCACTTAACGTCCTTTTAAGGACTGATGACGAAGAGGAATTCTACAGTCTACGAATACTCTAGAATACTTTAGTCATCGGGCGAACACAAGCAAGCAAGCAAGCAAATTCTGTAAGAAGAAAAAAACAAATTTTGCTAGAGATTTTAACTTGTTTCATCTTAAAAAAAGTGTCTAAATAAGCAAATAACAAAACAAAAACTTTGTGACCATCAGCTGTAAAGTCCACAGGACGCTGGCCTTTTCACAAAAGTCCCGCCATGAAGTACACAAACCATTGGTAGTTATAGTGTTAATGTTCATAGAAAAGATAAAGTGACAAATAATTGCTTTCCATGGTTTTTTTTTAAGACTAGCCAGCCCAAAAAGCAAACCCTCAAATGGGAAACAGCAGGCAAAAAAAAAAAAAAAATAGGAAGCGAGTGGTGGGGTGTAATTTGCACTCCTACTAGGTTTGATGACAGCTTTACAGAAAAAGGATCATCATCATCAAGTACGGGACCTGCTGGCGTAAGTGATCATGTCTCTCCACAACTTTCGATCTCGACAGTTATTTATCATTTCTGTTGTTGACCTTCTGCCAAGCCATTCTCTTAAGCTGTCTGGTATTATTTCTCTTTGCTTCCCTCTATCTCTTCGTCCCTAAATTTTCTCAGTTGTTACAATATATTCCAGTACTTCTCTTCTCATTACATGGCCAAAAAATGATGATTGTTTCTTCCCAATATTGGAAATTAGCTCTCTTTTTGCTTTGACCTCTTTCAGAACATTTTCATTACTCTTCTTAACTGTCCATGGTATTCTCAACATTCTTCCGTAAAACCACATTTCTACAGACTCTAGTGAAAAAGTGAAAAGGAACATAACAAATAACCAAAAAAACATAGGCCAACTAGAGAAACATCATGAACACTTAGACATGAGGTAAGATAGCAGACATCAGCTCCCTCTCTGAGGTTGGCAGGCTCACACAGACACCGTGGCAAGATATAAGGTAGGTTCTACGCAAAGTTTGATAATAGCAAAGATAGAGATTTTTTGAATTTCTGCTCTGCTGGCCCCAAAAAAATCCTTACACGTCATTTTGTAAAGGTGTCATTATCATCATCATTGAGTGCCGTCTCTGCATTGAAAGTTGGCAACAAAATGGTATAGATAAGTAAATAGGATAAGTAAGTAAACTGGATTAATATGCAAGTAAACTGATTAAGTAAATGGGGTAAGTACATACAAGCAATAAATAAATAAGCAAATAGGATATTTAAGTAAATTCACTCAGTCAATGGGTACCATCTCCACATTGAAAGTTAGCTACCATGGAGTTCTATTTTACTCTTCCTCATTTAAGTAAATAGTATATATAACTAAATAAGATAAATAAGTGGGTGGTAAATTGTATTTTTACAAAAAATAAGTAAGTAAATAAATAGGAAAAGGACAAGTAAGTAAGTAAGTAAATAAGATAAGTTTAAATATTAAGTAACATGCAAAGTAAACTTATTACTGTCAGAATAACTATGAGGCAATATGTATGTTTTTCATGAAAGGTCACATTAAAGTGACGCAAAAATGGTGCTTTTTCACTTTGAAGCTGAAAGTGATTTGGCAGAGAGGGGGCCAGGTAGGTGTACAGATAAAACCTACAATAGTTATAACTTCAATCATCATCATCATCGAGTGCCGTCTCCGCAACGAAGGTTGGCTACCATGGAGCACTATTCTGCTCTGTCTCTTGCTTTGATGGTGCAGGTTGTCATAGGCTGATTTGTCCATCTTTTAATGTTACTCGTCCATGTTAGTCTTGGTCTGCCTCTGCCTTTTTTACCTTGTATTTTCTCCTCCAGGATTACTTTTAATAGCCTGTTGTGTCTTTTAACATGGCCCAAACATTGCATTTGTCTTGTTTGAATTGTGTCTAGTAGTTCTCTTTTTCATTTTTAGTTGTTTTAAAACTTCATCATTTGTGTTCTTTTCCTTCCATCCAATTCTACCTATTCTTCTAAACATCCACATTTCAAAGGCTTCAATTCTCTGTTCTGTTTTCTTGTCTAATGTCCATGTTTCTGCCCCATATAGGAATATTGAGAAGACAAATGAGATCATAACTACAATAATAACTGGAAAATTACAAAATGTAATTAACAAAATGTAAAAGTTGATTTCAACATAAACTATGAATGGGGATGTTTTGAATAAGAGTAGGAGGCCAAGGCACCTAGCAAATCATAGTGGAAGACTTGTGCCAGGATGGAGAAACTGGAACCATCCAGATCTACTCCACCTCTTTGTAGTGCCTCTAGTAACAGAGTAGTCAGTTTAGTCTGGTCAACTGAGTTGGGACTGAGAGGGAAGGCAACCCAGTATTTAAAAAAAGTCACACTGAAGTCGGATGTGCTGGGCTGAAAGGCAGAAATATCACAGTTCTACTGCAAACCACAACACAAAATGAACAACAATGAACAACGCATATATGCCCTCATCAGGTAGTTTTAAGGGTGGATGATGAAGAGGCATATTCCTTTCATCATCGGGTGAATGCAAGTAAGGACAGTCTTAACCAGTAACAGAAACAAGATGAACAACAATGAACAACGCATACATGCACATGCGCATGAAAAAAACATTTTCAGACTGTGATGTCTCTTGTGAGCCCTTTGTGATGTCTGTTGTGAGCCTTTTATGATGTCTGTTGTGAGCCCTTTGTGATGTCTGTTGTGAGCACTTTGTGATGTCTGTTGTGAGCCCTTTGTGATGTCTGTTGTAAGCCCTTTGTGATGTCTCTTGTGAGCACTTTGTGATGTCTGTTGTGAGCCCTTTGTAATGTGTCTTGCGAGCACTTTGTGATGTCTGTTGTGAGCACTTTGTGATGTCTGTTGTAAGCCCATTATGATGTCTCTTGTGAGCACTTTGTGATGTCTGTTGTGAGCCCTTTGTAATGTCTCTTGCGAGCACTTTGTGATGTCTGTTGTGAGCCCTTTGTGATGTCTATTGTGAGCCTTTTATGATGTCTGTTGTGAGCCCTTTGTGATATCTTTTGTGAGCCTCTTGTGATGTTTGTTGTGAGCCCCTTGTGATGTCTGTTGTGAGCCCTTTGTGATGTCTCTTGCGAACACTTTGTGATGTCTGTTGTGAGCCCTTTGTAATGGCTCTTGCGAGCACTTTGTAATGTCTGTTGCGAGCCCTTTGTAATGGCTCTTGCGAGCACTTTGTGATGTCTGTTGTGAGCACTTTGTGATATCTTTTGTGAACCTCTTGGGATGTTTGTTGTGAGCCCCTTGTGATGTCTATTATGAGCCCTTTATGATGTCTGTTGTGAGCCCTTTGTGATGTCTGTTGTGAGCCCTTTGTGATGTCTGTTGTGAGCCTTTTATGATGTCTGTTGTGAGCCCTTTGTGATGTCTGTTGTGAGCCCTTTGTGATGTCTGTTGTGAGCCTTTTATGATGTCTGTTGTGAGCCCTTCATGATGTCTGTTGTGAGCCCTTCATGATGTCTGTTGTGAGCCCTTTGTGCCATCTGTCGTGAGCCCTCTGTGATGTCTGAGGGCACTGGTAGAATGTTTATCACAGTAAAACTGGTATAAGATAAATAGTGGAAGAAGAAGAAGAAGAAGAAGAAGAAGAAGAAGAAGAAGAAGAAGAAGAAGAAGAAGAAGAACATGGAGTGGAAATAAAAGAACATGAATGGATAATCCTGCAAGAAATTAATCATAAAAAAATCATTCAATAACCTAAAGATCTCCATCAGATGCACTGAAATAACACGATATAAGTTAATGAATGAATCAAAATGAAAAAAAAAATGTTAATCAGGTATTTATCCAACAGCATATGGACCCGTGCCCTTTTATGTTTCTGGATCATATTGTATGGTATTTCATATGCTATGTGGACAAATAAAAAAAAAGAAGCTTAGCTCTTTCCGTACGGAAGCTTTTTATGGATGCAACGGAAGAGATTTCAGAAACAAAATTTTTCATGGTTCTAGGGATCAATCTACCTATTTACATTTATCTAACATATAACATATAACATATTATATATGAATTTTTAGATAATTGTACAAGGTTTAAGATTTCACCACTACCAAGATGATACAAGACATGGAAAAAAATACGGTTTGATGACGGTTCACACTAATCAAATTGAGAGTGTCGCACTATGCGGCAAAATGTACGCGGCCAAAATCGGCATGGTTGTGCGCCGTAATGTATGGAAAGAGTAAAGAATAAATAAATCACAGAGTCAATCAAAAAAAGAAAAATTAAAACAATTTTCCTTGAATACAATAGAATTATGAACTATCAAATAAGTACAGAATATGATTGTGAGTACACACAATCCATCAAATCAAATATATAAAATAGTGTCATCATAATGTGATATATATATATATATAATGCTCTGTGCATATAATTACCGGGTATACATGTATATAATGCTATAACAATAATGAAATATACGTTCAAATTATAAAATCTGAACTGAATCAAAATACAAAACACCAGTACTTGCAAGGAAACACAGAACAACATAACATTTAATCATGATATGTTATATCATATAATCAGATCATTAACAAAACAAGTATGCTTGTACTAGAGTTTCATCATCATCATCATCGTGTGCCATGCCAGTTGGCATAGACGATCATGACCTTCCACAATCTTCTATCTACAGTGCATCATATCAATTCTGTTGCTGACTGTTTTCCATGCCATAACACCAAGCTATCCAGTATTTTCTCTCTTTGTCGTCCACGATTTCGCTTTTCTTTTATTTTGCCAGTTGAACCAAGTATTCAAACCTTCCTCTTCTCATGATGTGCCCGAAAAATGTTGATTGTTTCTTTCTGATTTCCAACAAAAGGCAAAAAGACACCACCATCTTGGGTCGGTTTAGAGATGGTAGTTAAGATGGGCACAGTCAGAAACGAGAAACTTAGTTGGCGTGTAAGAAGACTTATCAACCAACACAGAACTGGAGTCGTCAGTCATTGGACATTACGGGACTTGCTGAGGAGGGGATCTGAACACTTATGGACATGTTTGGAGTACAATAATGATGACCCGCAGCACAATAACTCAATAGCTCCAATACCATTTACGGCAACTGAACCTAAAAGCTATCAGTTGGGATTAAATCCAACATCCTTGTCCTAATTAACAATTCTCTGGGTTTTTTGGAAGATCTACATGTTGCAGATTAGATGGTGCTCTTAAAGAAACAATGTCAACAAGATTAAAAACATCAAAGATACCCTATCAATATGGTGGAAGGAATAGGACTTGAAATCAACAGGGACAAAACAAAAATAATGAGAAAAGAAATTCATCAGAGGGCAATATGTATCGAAATAGTCAGACACCGGAAAGAGTAGACCACTATATATATCTTGGTAGTAATATAGATCAGATATAGATTTGTAATACATACCTCTTCCTCCTATGAATTCCCTGAATTATCGCCACGGAAGTTTCCCTCTAGAATAATATTCATTTATTGTTATTTGTCTATCAAAGTTGAAGGAATACATCTGGAGACAGTCCAGATCTACAACTACCTGGGACATACTATAACCAGTGATGGAAAATGTACAACTGAAATAAATAAAAGAATAGGAATGGCAAAAAGTAATTTCAATGCCATGAAAAATACACTAACATCAAAACAAATAACACCAGGGCTGAAACTAAGAATAGCAAAATGTTACATCTTCTCAATATTCCTGTATGGTGCAGAAACATGGACATTAGACCAGAAAACAGAACAAAAAATTGAAGCCTTTGAAATGTGGATTTATAGAAGAATAGGTAGAATTGGATGGAAAGAAAAGAAAACAAACGAAGAAGTTTTAAAACAACTAAAAATGAAAAAAGAATTACTAAACACAATTAGAACAAGACAAATGAAATTTTTTGGTCATGTTAAAAGACACAACAGTCTAATAAAAGTAATATTAGAAGGGAAAATACAAGGTAAAAGAGGCAGAGGCAGACCAAGACTAACATGGACAAGTAACATCAAAAGATGGACAAGTCAGCCTATGGCAATCTGCACCATCAAAGCAAGAGACAGAGTGGAATGGCGCTCCATGGTAGCCAACCTTCGATGCGGAGAGAGCACTCGATGATGATTATTTGTCTGCTGTTATGTTTCTTAGTGCTTCTAGTTATACCATCCATCCATATTTTTTGTGGTCTTTCATTGTTCCATTGATATCCCATGATCTTCTTCTAGTGACTCAAGAAATTCATCTTTTCCCCTCTCAAATCATCCATCCATCACCACTCTATCTCTTTGGCCCTCGATTTTTTCCAATTGTTACAATATATTCCAGCTGTTCCCTTCTCATTACATGGCCAAAAAATGATGATTGTTTCTTCCTAATAATAGAAATTAGCTGTCTTTTTGCTTTTGCCCCTTTCAGAATGCTTTCATTATTCTCAACATTCTTCTGTAAAACCACATTTCTACAGCCTCCAGTGATTTTCTTGTCTGTTGTCCTGTTGTCCATGATTCACATCCATATGTTAAGACTGGCTCTTGTTTAAATATTAGATACCATATAATGAATTTAATTATAATTAACATAATTCTTCTTCTTCATTTCCTCTTTTACCCATTTGGGAGTCGAGGAAGATACAAAGTTCTAGTCTCACCCTTAGGGTAGCTTCAACTATTGCCAAATTGATGTTATAGTAGCATTTGTTTCATGTTGTCCATTTTACTCTGGGTCTGCCTCTTGCTCTTCTATCTTCTCTCATTTTAATGTATGCCTTGTATGATAATAAATCATACAGTATTCTCTCTAGATGGGCCAACTATTTTATTTGTTGTTTCTGTATGTAGTTTAAATCTTCAATGCCCTTTCTTTCTTTTATGGCTTCATATCAGGTCTGTCCCTTCTGGTCACTCAGAGAATGAACAACCCTACACAGGGCTGGCTCAAGGTAACAGCAACTCAGGCAGTTGCATAAGGCACACCATGTGTTTAGGGGTGCCATCAAGGGTTTTCCACAATTGTTAGTGTTTTTCCTTGTGAAAGATTTTATAATTAAATTTAAAACGTGTGCTAAAGTTCACCTTGACCGGGGCACCAGCAACCAAAGGGCCATCACTGGTCCTACATATTGTAAGTGCCCATGTTATGAAGTATAGACATTACTAGATGGTATCAAAGAACAGACTATCATCAAAGGCCAATACCATGAAAAATGGAAACAAGAACATCCAAAGTATAATGAGAGGGACGGATACTTCCAACTATCAAGGAGGGATCAAGTCATCATACTTCGCCTACACACTGGCCACAATAGAATGAGAAATCACATGTTCACCAAATGCATAATAGGAACTACCAGCCTATACCACTGTGACTAGATAACATGACAACTAAACATATTCTACAGGATTGCCCCCAGTATACAGACCTGAGAAGAGCAATGTGGTCCACACCCACCTCCCTAGAAGAGAAACTATACGGGGCAACCAAATCACTTAAACAGACAGCTGCCTTCGTAAGAGAGTCCGGAATCCTAGTCTGAATGAGCCATGATCACAGAAGCAGAAGAAGAAAAGTAAAAAACAAAATAAAAGTAAAATAAGTAAAGTACCCCCATCGTGCCGAGTGGCGTATAGGGAATATGGTGTTAGTGACCATAAATTTTACACACCTTCGGCACATGATTTTTGGGGTAATGTGGTCGGTATTACACCCGTGCCACTTCACTTTCCTAGAAAAAAATCCGGTACCCATTAAAGGCTGGGTGAACCCGGAAGCTGTAGGTTGGGATCAAACCCTACCCCTTGTCCTTTGTAATCCAGTTCACTAACCACTGAGCTATCGCTGCTCAAAAAACAAAATGATGAACCATATTGTTTATATACATAATTGACATATAAAATATCACATAAATCAATAAATAATTAAGTAATGTAAGTGTTGGCATTTGGGAAAAACATTCTTTCACACCAGCAAAGCCACAAACATGTCTGGTTTCCATCATTAGTGATGAATGCCAAGCTGCCATTGTGAAATCTTAGGATGTGACAGGTAAAGAGAAAGTACGAGACTTAAATCGACATTTGAGCACACAAGTTTTCATCTGTATGTGCTCGGCTGCCTATCCAGAAGTGTTCGGAAACATCTGGATAGTGTCGCTTCAAGCATCCAAACTCACGATGCGAGGTGACATTCCTCACCTTCCCAGAGTACTATCCTGGTACCCATTTCTGCCAGCGGCTGGGTCGACCGTGGGGTATTTTTTTTTCCAACGATGAGTACAATTCACACTGCTTCTAGTGGGAATCAAACACGGGTTGTCCAAACATCAGTAACCTAGTTGGGTGGTTTTTCCCAACTTGGCTTCCAAGACCCCCAGGATCTGAAATATTTCCTGGTAGCTTTAGCTACTCAAACCTTCCTTACTTTTTTTTTAAGGCAAACTTCTACACCAGTCCAAAAAAAGTCTTACAAGTGGAAAAAAAAAATCTTACATGTCAATTTCTTGTGTACAATCCATTCAACATCATGTCTTCTAGGTTGTAGAGTAAAAGTAAAAGTTCCCTCCATGCCTTGGTAGGTGGTATGGGGAATATGGTGTTAGTGACCATATTTTTCTATGACCATGGCACATTTTTGAGTGATGTGGTCGGTATCACACCAGGCCACTTTTACTTTCCAGAAAAATCTCTGGTACCCATTTTTAGAGGCTGGGTGAACCCTAGAGCCTTGTCAGTCTGAAAAAAAATCTGCCACTACTGGTGATTGAACACAGACTCTTCTGGTCAGGAAGCGAACACACTAACCTCTCAGCCACTGATGCTCCTAGGTTGTACTAAACTACAATTGCCATTTAAAAAATTGTAGGGAAAAACTTCCCGTGTGTTATTGGGGCCTAATAATGAGGGAAGTAAAGAATAGTGACACTGTGACCTTTCAGGCATGTCGTAAGAGGCGACTAAGGAGGTTGATTGATGGCTTGACAAGCTGTCATTGTAAAAAAGTATTGCTATGGAAACAGCCATAGCAGCGATCTCTGCAATATGTGCCATTTTGGCACGCAAGGTTTCTGTTTTTGAGATTGTGGTTCTGCCCTATGTGCCGTCTTCGGCTCAAAAGGACAATAGATAGATAGATAGGGAAAAACTAGATTTTTTTTGGGTCATGTGTATTCATGTGACATGATTGGTTTTCTTCAGTATTTATAACTCATTTCAAACATTGGTTTGGTGTAATCTGATCAGCTAGTAAACATAAAATCTGAGCTATTTTTGCATTCCATGCAAATTATAATTTATGACAAAACTTTATGTGTAGATTTATTTCACGGTTTAAACCAAAAAAAATTGCAGAAAATTGCATAAATGATTCATTTTCCTGTACAAATTGTCTAGTAAAGCTTACAGGTCCATTTTTAAGAAAGCCACTTATAAATTAAGAAAAACCCATACAAGATGGAAGGCAACCAAAACTTTGGATGATGTTTTGAACACAAGATGATTCAGCACAAAGACATGTTTTTGGGAGAACACAAAATTAGGTTGTTGGGAGAACACAAAATTAGGTTGTTGGGAGAACACAAAATTAGGTTGTTGGGAGAACACAAAATTAGGCTGTTGGGAGAACACAAAATTAGGTTATTGGGAGAACACAAAATTAGGGTGTTGGGAGATCACAAAACTATGATCCTAGAAGTACACAAAATCAGGTTGTTGGGAGAACACAAAATTAGGTTGTTGGGAGAACACAAAATTAGAGTGTTGGGAAAACACAAAACTATGTTGTTTGAAGAACACAAAATTAGGTTGTTGGAAGAACACAAAATTAGGTTGTTGGGAGAACATGAAATTAGGTTGTTGGGAGAACACAAAATTAGGTTGTTGGAAGAACACAAAATTAGGTTGTTGGAAGAACACAAAATTAGGTTGTTGGGAGAACACAAAATTAGGTTGTTGGAAGAACACAAAATTAGGTTGTTGGAAGAACACAAAATTAGGTTGTTGGAAGAACACAAAATTAGGTTGTTGGAAGAACACAAAATTAGGTTGTTGGGAGAACACAAAATTAGGTTGTTGGAAGAACATGAAATTAGGTTGTTGGAAGAACACAAAATTAGGTTGTTGGAAGAACATGAAATTAGGTTGTTGGAAGAACACAAAATTAGGGAGTTGGAAGAACACAAAATTAGGTTGTTGGGAGAACATGAAATTAGGTTGTTGGAAGAACACAAAATTAGGTTGTTGGAAGAACATGAAATCAGGTTGTTGGAAGAACATGAAATTAGGTTGTTGGAAGAACATGAAATTAGGTTGTTGGAAGAACATGAAATTAGGTTGTTGGAAGAACATGAAATTAGGTTGTTGGAAGAACATGAAATTAGGTTGTTGGAAGAACATGAAATTAGGTTTTGGGTGAACACAAAATTAGGTTGTTGGAAGAACACAAAATTAGGTTGTTGGGAGAACATGAAATTAGGTTGTTGGAAGAACATGAAATTAGGTTGTTGGAAGAACATGAAATTAGGTTTTGGGTGAACACAAAATTAGGTTGTTGGAAGAACACAAAATTAGGTTGTTGGGAGAACAAAAAATTAGGTTGTTGGGAGAACACAAAATTAGGTTGTTGGGAGAACACAAAATTAGGTTATTGGGAGAACACAAAATTAGGGTGTTGGGAGAACACAAAATTAGGTTGTTGGGAGAACACAAAATTAGGTTGTTGGAAGAACATGAAATTAGGTTGTTGGAAGAACATGAAATTAGGTTGTTGGAAGAACACAAAATTAGGTTGTTGGAAGAACATGAAATTAGGTTGTTGGAAGAACATGAAATTAGGTTGTTGGAAGAACACAAAATTAGGTTGTTGGAAGAACATGAAATTAGGTTGTTGGAAGAACATGAAATTAGGTTGTTGGAAGAACACAAAATTAGGTTGTTGGAAGAACATGAAATTAGGTTGTTGGAAGAACATGAAATTAGGTTGTTGGAAGAACATGAAATTAGGTTGTTGGGAGAACATGAAATTAGGTTTTGGGTGAACACAAAATTAGGTTGTTGGGAGAACACAAAATTAGGGTGTTGGGAGAACACAAAATCAGGTTGTTGGGAGAACATGAAATTAGGTTGTTGGAAGAACACAAAATTAGGGTGTTGGAAGAACACAAAATTAGGGTGTTGGGAGAACACAAAATCAGGTTGTTGGGAGAACATGAAATTAGGTTGTTGGAAGAACACAAAATTAGGTTGTTGGAAGAATACAAAATTAGGTTGTTGGAAGAACACAAAATTAGGTTGTTGGAAGAACACAAAATTAGGTTGTTGGGAGAACACAAAATTAGGTTGTTGGAAGAATACAAAATTAGGTTGTTGGAAGAACACAAAATTAGGTTGTTGGAAGAATACAAAATTAGGTTGTTGGAAGAACACAAAATTAGGTTGTTGGAAGAACACAAAATTAGGTTGTTGGGAGAACACAAAATTAGGTTGTTGGAAGAACACAAAATTAGGTTGTTGGAAGAATACAAAATTAGGTTGTTGGGAGAACACAAAATTAGGTTGTTGGAAGAACATGAAATTAGGTTGTTGGAAGAACATGAAATTAGGGAGTTGGAAGAACATGAAATTAGGTTGTTGGAAGAACACAAAATTAGGGAGTTGGGCCAACACAAAACTATGTTGTTGGAGATGATTTAAAACAAAATGAATTTGCACAGAAATTAATCTAAAATGTTTCATGAGCCTTCAAGCTCAAAATGGAATCAAAGATGGACATCTTGGTGTCAAGTCCCTTGTTATATTGTCCATCTTCAAATGTCAAAAAAGCAAATGAGTTGAACACTTACTTGAAAGAGTTTATTTCTGATGATGAGATGCTTTCTTTTGCATAATTTTATAGAATTTCTGATCAACATCAATATGTGCTAGGAGATAATTGAACATACAGATTATGTTCCATAGAAATATTGCAAAGAAAAAATTATGTTGTTGAGGATGATTACACACAAGATTATGTTGTTGAGGATGATTACACACAAGATTATGTTGTTGAGGATGATTACACACAAGATTATGTTGTTGAGGATGACTACACACAAGATTATGTTGTTGAGGATGACTACACACAAGATTATGTTGTTGAGGATGATTACACACAAGATTATGTTGTTGAGGATGACTACACACAAGATTATGTTGTTGAGGATGATTACACACAAGATTATGTTGTTGAGGATGACTACACACAAGATTATGTTGTTGAGGATGACTACACACAAGGTTATGTTGTTGAGGATGACTACACACAAGGTTATGTTATTGAGGATGACTACACACAAGATTATGTTGTTGAGGATGACTACACACAAGGTTATGTTGTTGAGGATAATTACACACAAGATTATGTTGTTGAGGATGATTACACACAAGATTATGCTGTTGAAGATGATTAAAACAAGAGCAATTATGTTTTTGAATATGACTAAACACAGAGATTATGTTGTTGGAAGAGGATCTATCATGCATATGTTGTTGGAAGTAACACAAAATTATGATGTTAGAGATCATTTTTGTTAAAAATGAACGTATTGAAGATTAACAAATATATGTTTTTGGAGATGGCTCAAAACATATATTATAATGTTTAAAATTATCCACTAAGCAACAAAATAATGTTAAAAATAATCTATTACATAAACTATGTTGATGGAAGTGACATAACATTATGTTGTTTAATTTAACTAAAATAAAATGTTATGGTAACTTAACAAACACATATGTTGTTGAAGACGGTTAAACACATAACATAGGTTATATCATTGGAGGTTTATCAACAAAAAGAGATTATGTTAAATTAAGTTAGCATACACATCAGTCACTGGAGATCTGTCTTTCCCAAGAATATGGTGCAGTAGATCGATCCATATGTGGATTCGTTGTTTTGGCACAAACATGTTGTTTATATACCTTCAGATATCATTCAAATATTCTGTGTCTTCCTGTTTCGGTTCATCGTGTTCATCAGAAGGCTTATGTAAGAAGTTAGAAGGTCATCCAACTTGTAGCCCTAAAAAAAGCAAAAATAGTAAGATAAAAGATAAAATTGGTGAAAACTGATTGACCTAGTGAATTAACTCCTTTACGGTGGAGATTGGGATAGCTCAGGCCTTGGGCATCATTATCAAATTGTGGAGCCCTAGTCAAATCAGAAACAAGGAAATTGGAGAAATTGTCGATCAACCACTAATATCTTCAGTAATCAAGAAAAGATATTGGATATATGTTGGATATATGTTGGACATATGATGAGGAGAGATAATAACTGAATAGCAAAGCAAGCCCTCATGTGGGAAACAACAGGTAGGAGGAAAAGAGGCTGACCCAGAGAGATACTGAGAAAAACATTGATCAGAGAAGCAAAGGTAGCAGGAATTGGCTCCCTCAATGAGATCAACATGCTTGCACAGAATAGAGACAAATGGCAAGATTTGATAAATGACTTTTACAAGGATTGAGACTGATAGAAAGAACATTTAGAAAAAGAGAAAGAGTATCTGGGTCTATACCCTCTGGGCCGGCCATGTTTCGAAAGGTCAATAGATGGATAGTCAAATCAGAACCTTGAATACATACTTGTACACATAATGGAAAGTAGAAAAACAAAAGAAAAAGAGATATCACATCACACGGTGTAAAGGGTGGATTGTGTTAGTGCTTATATTTTTGACACACCTTCAGTACAGGATTTGTGGGGTACTTTGCTTTCCAGAAAATATTCAGGCCATTTAAAGCGGGGTGAACCTGGAAGCTGTCAATCAGGATATGGCAGGCAGACCCAAACTTATATTCTGTCTATCTATTGTTCTTTCCAGCCAAAGAAGAGGGCAAAAACTCTCCATTTGCAATGATCTTTGATATAAAGTATCAAACCTTGCACAGCATTCCCATTGTATCTCACCACATGTCTTTGTTCTGGGAGAGCCTCTCAACTTTGGCAAGGAAGCCGATGCCTGCTGTTGTTTTTTCTTGGCTCATTGTTTTTTATAATGTTTCTCTAGTTCAGTCTCTTTTTCTTGTATCCTCTGGTTTCCATTTGACAGCTTGCTTTGACATTCTCTTGTCTTTTCTCATCACATTACCAATATATATCCACCTTCTTCACTTGATTATAGATGATATATTTTTGGATGTTTTGTCATTTCTCTTATTTCTGCACTAGTCTTGAATGTATTCACAGGGCTTGGTGATCTAGAGGTAAGACATCTGCCTCTGGACAGGAAGAACCCCTGGTTCAAATCCCACCTCAGGTACTGAAAATTTTTCAAAATCACATCCACGGTGTCTTTGTTGCATACCTTCCCCTGGTCTCTGGGTAATGAGATCCAATGTCTTTTGGAAAACAGCGAAAAACAGGAGCTCCTGTGTGGACTTGTGTATGTTAACTCTTTCCGTACGGAAGCTTTTTATCAATGCAATGGAAAAGATTTCAGAGACAGCAAATTTTCATCATTTTAAGAATCAATCTATATATTTATATTTATTTAACTCTTTCCGTACGATCCGTCGCATGGTGCGCTATTTCCATTTCGGTTGCGTACGTTCCGCCGCATGGTGCGCCGCGTTAAATTTTATTAGTGTGAACGCCATCAAACCATATTCGTTTTACATGTCTTGTATCATCTGGATATTGGGGAAATCTAATACCTTGTTCAATTATCTAAGCATTCATATATAATATGTTATATGTTAGATAAATATAAATATGTAGATTGATTCTTAAAACCATGAATAATTTTGTCTCTAAAATCTCTTCCGTTGCGTCGATAAAAAGCTTCCGTACGGAAAGAGTTAAGATATAAAATATTATATGCAAATTTTTAGAAAATTGAACAAGGTATTATATTTCACCAATACTGCGATGATACAAGACTTGTAAAAAGAATATGGTTTGATGATGGTTCACGCTAATCAAATTGAGACTGACGCACAGTGCGGCGAAATGTACGGAAAGAGTTAAGGAACCTGTGGCAGTTAAAAGTCAATAAGAATAGATCAGAAATGGCCAATATCTATCTATTGTCCATTTGAGCCGAAGACGGCACATAGGGCAGAACAACAATCTCAAAAATAGAAACCTTGCGTGCCAAAATGGCACATATTGCAGAGATCGCTACTTCTAAAGTCTATGGCTTTGTTTCCATAACAATACTTTTTTACAAAGGTAGCTTGTCAAGCCATCAATCAACCTTCTTTGTCGCCTCTTACGACATGCCTGGAAAGTCACAGTGTCACTATTCTTTCATCATCATCATCATCATCATCACGTACCGGGCCTACTGGCATAGGTGATCATGTCTCTCCATAACTTTCGATCACTACAGCTATTTGTCATTTCTGTTGTTGATCTTATGCCAAGCCATTCTCTTAAGCTGTCTGGTATTTTTTTCTCTTTGCTTCCCTCTATCTCTTAGTCCCTCAATTTTTCCAGTTGTTACAATATATTCCAGTTGTTCTCATTACATGGCCAAAAAAATGATGATTGTTTCTTCCTAATATTGGAAATTAGCTCTCTCTTTGCTTTGACCTCTTTCAGAACATTTTCATTACTCTTCTTAGCTGTCCATGGTATTCTCAACATTCTTCTGTAAAACAACATTTCTGTAGACTCCAGTGATTTTCTTGTCTGTTGTCCTATTGTCTATGATTCACATCCATATGTTAAGACTAGCTCTACATAACATTTAACAACTCTTTTTCTTGTTTTTATTATCAAAAATGGATTGCATAGTATCTTCCTCATTTTTTGGAAAGCTGCTTTTGTCTGATCCATTCTGCATCTCATCTCATTTGTACATCTTCCGTCTGAGATTAACAAAGTTCCCAAATATCTAAATTCATTTACCTGTTTTAATATTGTTCCACTTGTCTTTATTTTGCACTGAAATGATGTCTTTTTCTTTGTTGTTAATATTACTTCTGTCTATTTGCTATTAAGGCTGAGTCCTTTATTTTGGCTTTCTTTCACTATAATGTCCAACATTTCTTGTAACTCATTTTCACTCTTAACGATTAATACTGTATCATGAGCATACCTTAGATTACTTATATTATAACCTCCAATTGTTATTCCAGGCATGCCCCTTATGGATCTTAAAATAATCTCACTATAAATATTAAACAAATCTGGTGACAGCACACAACCTTGTCTAACACCCTGTTTTATTTGTTGAAACATTCCCAATTGGTATCCAGTTCTTATGGCCGCTGTTTGTTGCCAGTACATGTTCTTTATTATTCTTAGATCTTTGCTGTCTACGTTTATGCTGTCTAAAATTTTGATTATTTCTTGGTGCTTTATATAATATATTTGATTTGAAAATCCAAAGCTTTGTTTTTTTGTGCTTAGTAATTTTGATTTCCATATTTTATCAAAGTTTCTGAAAGTCATTGCTGCCTTTGCTATTCTGATTCTAATTTCTTTCTTTGTGTTTCCTTCTTGATCTATTCAGAAATCCTAAATTCAGCGCTAATTACCAAAGCAAGAAATCCAGGGGTCAGTATTTTTGCAACTTTTAATTTATTGACATTTCCACAATGAACACTCATCATCCTGTGCCATACCAGTTGGCATAGGTGATCATGTTTTTTCACAATCTTCTATCCACCGTGTATCATATCAGTTCTGTTGTCGACTGTTTTCCAAGTCATGACACCAATCTATCCAGTATTTTCTCTCTTTGTCGTCCGCGATCTACTCTTTCCTTTTATTTTTCCAGTTGTAACCAAGTATTCCAACTTTCCTCTTCTCATGATGTACACAAAAAATGTTGATTGTTTTTTTCTAATGTTTCTTTGGAGCTCGCTTTTTGTGTTGGCCACTTTGAGAATTTCCTTGTTGGTCTTTTTAGCTGTCCAGACAACCTTCAACATTCACTCGCATATCACAAATTGTTTATGTTGTGACTGTTGACTTCAATTCCTTTTATATTTACAATTGATCTCAGAATATTTTTGCTGAAAAGTGAAAACAAATCCGGGAACAAAACACAGCTTGAACACTGAAACCTTGTAATTTTATTATTTAACCTCTTGTTTGACTTCCTGGGGAAACTGAGAAAACTGTTTTAAGCAATTTTCAATAATATTTTTGCTTTTATTTCAAATTTCTTATTAAATTGCAAAGAAATGGTCATGCCACAATGTGTTAACAATGCAATAAAAAGGTCTGATGCCTGGTCAGTTAATGACTAAAAAATCCCATCTTGTATAATCTTCAACATGAATCCTTAGTGATGGTGATATTCCTTGACCTTCCCAGATCGTAACTTAATTTTCTTCTGGTAGTTGGGTTGAGATGCAAAGTTGGCAGGAAGAGACTCATTTGATAAGATCAAACATCTCACCAATAATTGAGATGGGTTGCAAAATACACTATGAACCTTATGCAACATTTAGCAACATGGGAAATATCAAGATCAAGCTGGTTTGATCACAGGAGCTATTTTACAAACCTCAGCTGATAGCTCTTCTTCTACCTTTCAGCTCCCTGTGGAGCAGAGGTCTTCAACAAACACTTTCAGCTCCCTGTGGAGCATAGGTCTTCAACAAACACTCTCCAAGTTGTTCTGTTTCTTGCAATTCTTTTAAGATCATTCCATGTCTTCCACATCATCTTCATCTCTGCTTCGATCTGTCTTCTCCAAGAATTTCTTGGTGTTCCACTTTGTCATTTCCCATGGGGATTCCAAAAAAGGGCCTGTTGTGTAATACTCTCGGTTGGCTTCCGTAGTGTGTGTCCTATCCAGCACCATCGTCTTCACTGTATCTCTTTATCCACTAGTATTTGACTGGTACATTTCCATAATTCTATGTTAGTGATTTTGTCCTGCCACTTCCATTTTTATTCTGCGTAAGCATCCATTAATGAAAGTCTGTATCTTCATGGTTGTCAATTTTGTTGTTCACGTGTTTCACGGCCATATAATAGGACTGACTTAACATTGGAGCTGAACATTTTAATTTTTGTATTTAACCTAATTTTATTAACCTTATTTTAAATAATTTTGATATCATTTTCTGTTCCTCCCTCTTTATCTATATTACTGCCCAGATATATGTAAGCTTGTACGTCTAGTAGAGGTATTTCTCCTAATTTTCTTTGGTTATTGCCAACTGCATTAATTCTAATAATGTTGGTCTTATCTCTATTAATCTTCAGTCCTAGCTGTTGTGATCTCTCATCAAGTATGCTCATTTTATCCTGCATCTGTTGATGGCTGTGTGATAGGAGAGCTATGTCATCAGCAAAGTCTAAATCATCATGTTACTTGGTCAGTGATCACTGGATTCCATTTCTGTTGTTTTGAGTTATTCTCATAATCCAATCTATGGCCAGTAGTCAGGGAGCTTACTATAAAGAAAACTGGGAGATAACTTACCATTGATGTTTCACACAGCAACTTATTTCCCTTGACCAGATTGCCAATGGTCATATGGAAGTAGGTGTTACCACTGCTCCAGTTGGAGATCTTGGAGAATTGGTAGGTCACAATGATATTCTGCAAGAAGTGCATATTGAATATTTAAAAATGATATAATAAATATGAACAATAATATTCTACAAGAATATGGTACAAGCTATTAATACCAACATTACATTCAATAAATCAAACATATGGAAGAGATATAATTGATCAATTACAAATGAACATCATATTTTACAAGATAAATGAAAGTGATATAACTGATAAAATAAATATAAACATCTATTCTATTCTATTCATGGAATAAGTTTAATTACAGTCAGGGCATTCCCATCTCCACACCATTTACCAGCATATCTCTAATGTATCACGACTGACTGTTCCTGTAAGGTCTTGATTGTTAATACGTCTCTTTTTCCCCACTAAGCATTCCAACAAATCGACCAATTCCCTTTTCCACCTTTAGACTACTCAGTCTCTAAATATATACATCATTGTCCCATCCATTCTCCTTCTCTTCTCTTTAGGAATGATGAACAAACTTGGTGATGTCCTCTTTCTTCAGAGTAATGCCACATATAAACTTCATATGAAAGAGGTAAAAATTGTGAAATAAACACCATCATCATCATCAAGCACCATGTCTGCTAGCGTAGGTCATCATGTCTCTCAAAAACTTTGCTGTCCACAGTTGTCTATAAATTCTGTATATGACTTTCTACCATAAAAAAACGTAAAGTGCCCCATCACGCTATGTGGCGTATAGAGAATATGGTGTTCTATCTATCTATCTATTGTCCTTTCGAGCCAAAGACGGCACATAGGGCAGAACCACAATCTCAAAAACAGAAAACTTGCATGCCAAAGTGGCACATATTGCAGAGATCACTGCTCTCAAATATATGGCACTGTTTCCATAACAGTACTTTTTACAATGACAGCTTGTCAAGCCATCGATCAACCTCCTTAGTCGCCTCTTACGACATGCCTGGAAGGTCACAGTGTCACTATTTTTTACTTCCCTCATAATGAGGCCAGGAACACACAGGTGATAGTGACCATAAATTTTACAGACCTTCGGCACATGATTTTTGGGGTAGTGTAGTCGGTATTACGACCATGCCGCTTTACTTTCCCAGAAAAAAATCCGGTACCCATTTAAGCTGGGTGAACCAGGAAGCCATCGGTTGGAATTGAACCCTACCTCTTGTCCTTTGTAGTCCAGTTCACTAACCACTGAACTATCACAGCTCAACTTTCTACCATGCCACTCCCTTAAGTTGTCTGGTACCCTTTCTCAGCAGCCAACAATTTCATCTATAATCAGGAAGACAAGGTGGGCATATGCCTTCCGTGTGATGAGAAGAAATAACTAGTCATCCACAGACCAAGCTCTCAAATTGGATATAACAGGAAAAAAAGAAAACAGAGGTAGATCTAAAGCACTGAGAAGAACTGTGAAAAGAGAGGCAACGATCATCATCATCATATGCCATGCCGATTGGCATAGGCGATCATGTCCTTCAACAATCTACTATTCATAGTGCATCGTATCAGCTCTATTGTTGACTGTTTTCCATGCCATGACCAAGCTATCCAGTATTTTCTCTCTTTGTCATCCGCGATCTCTCTTTCCTTTTATTTTGCCAGTTGTAACCAAGTATTCCAACTTTCCTCTTCTCATGATGTGCCCAAAAAATATTGATTGTTTCCTTCTGATATTTTTTAGGAGCTGCCTTTTTGTGTAGGCCTCTTTGAGAACTTCTTCATTGGTCTTTTTATCTGTCCAGGGAACTTTCAACATTCTTCTGAGAAATCCCATCTCTGTGGCCTCTAAATGTCTTTTCATTTGTTTATCTACTGTTCATGATTCGCTTCTATAGGTCAGAATTGGTTTTACATAGCACCGATGAACTCTTTCTCATTTCTATTGACATAGATTTGTTGCATAAGATATTTTTCATTTTCTGAAATCCTATTTTGGCCTGAGCTATTCTGCTTTTTATTTCTGTGGAGGCAAAGATAGTATCTTCAAAACTTTTAATGATACAAAGAAGCTTGCCCAGAACAGGGACATAGAGTGAGATATGCTGTGAGGCTCATGTGACAGTTCCTCCATGAGGAGGTTGTGGAAGCGGGGGTTGGTTTGTCCACGAGCTGATGACTGAAATTGAACCAGGCTTTTTGCTCTTAGTAATCCAGTTTACTCACACACTACGGAAGCCAACTGAGAGTATTACACAACAGGCCCTTTTTTGGAATCCCCAGGGGAAAAGACAAAGAGGAAGACCAAAGAATTCTTGGAGAAGACAGATAGAAGCAGAGATGAAGATGATGGGGAAGACATGGAATGATCTTAAAAGAATGGCAAAAAACAGAACGACTTGGAAAGTGTTTGTTGAAGACCTATGCTCCACTGGGAGCTAAAAAGGTAGAAAAAGAAGAAGAAGAATACAGTTCACTAACCAGCGAGCTACTACAACTTCCTCATGAAGAGCTTGAGGTGACAGTTCATGTTGAGGAGAATTCCACCTACCTTTGTCTGTGGATGAATGAGGCTGACTCCGTTCTTGTTGACAGCAATCAGCAAGTTCTCTGGGTAGTTTGGTTCTGTTGTTTGCTGGTTAGGGCCAAATAACAGAAAATGAAAGAAGGTTAATCATTTATTTTTTGTTTATTCCCTTTAAAAGATTATTTTTTATGAACTCTTACTATACGTCTCGACGCACCATGCATCACGCCTATTTCTGTCATGTACATTTAGCCGCACAGTGCATCCATCTTAATTCAATTAGTGCAAACTGTCATCAAACCATATTCTTTTTATTTGTCTTGTATCATCTTGGTATTTGTGAAATATAATTCATTGTTTAATTATCTAAAAATTCATATATAATATGTTAAGTGTTAAATTTGTTGTTGTTGTTGTTGCGTTCGCCAGCTTTCAAATCTGATGAAGTCCCAAGAGACTAGGAACTGAATTTTGCATGTTAATCCATTTTTCCCTGGCAGCTGTATGCACAGGGGTCCCTCGCTGCACAGGCAGTTAACTCCGACTCCGGAGGTACTCATGTTTTTTCCGTCGATGAGTAACTAACATTTCAAGCCGGGCCTCGCTGCTGAGACCAGGGGTAGTTGCCGCCAAGAGAAATCATTTGTTCCTCCCTTTTTATCTATATTACTGCCCAGAAATCATTTGTTCCTCCCTTTTTATCTATATTACTGCCCAGAAATCATTTGTTCCTCCCCTTTTATCTATATTACTGCCCAGAAATCATTTGTTCCTCCCCTTTTATCTATATTACTGCCCAGAAATCATTTGTTCCTCCCTTTTTATCTATATTACTGCCCAGAAATCATTTGTTCCTCCCTTTTTATCTATATTACTACCCAGAAATCATTTGTTCCTCCCTTTTTATCTATATTACTGCCCAGAAATCATTTGTTCCTCCTTTTTTATCTATTTTACTACCACAAATTTTACAGACCTTCGACATAGATAAATATAAACATGTCGATTAATATTTAAAAACATGGAAAGATTTTTTTCTCTGAAATCTCTACCGCTAAATTGATAACAACGTTCCATACTGAAAGAGTTAAATAGAAATCATCATCATCATGTGCCTTCTCCGCAACGAAGGTTGGCTACCATGGATTGCCATTCTACTCTGTTTCTTGCTTTGATGGTGCAGGCTGACATAGATTGACTTGTCCATCTTTTGATGTTACTTGTCCATGTTAGTTTTGGTCTGCCTCTGCCTCTTTTACCTTGTATTTTTCCTTCCAATATTACCTTTAGTAGACTGTTGTGTCTTTTAACATGGCCCAAAAATCTCATTTGTTTTGTCTTAATTGTATTTAGTAGTTCTCTTTTTATTTTCAGTTGTTTAAAACTTCATAGTTTGTTATCTTTTGTTTCCATCCAATTCTACCTATTCTTCTATAAATCCACATTTCAAAGGCTTTAATTTTCTGTTCTGTTTTCTTGTCTAATGTCCATGTTTCTGCACCATACAGAAATATTGAGAAGATGCAACATTTTGCCATTCTTAGTTTCAGTCCTGTTGATATTTGTTTTGTTGTTAGTATATTTTTCATCATTTAAAAAAAAAAAAAATGCTCCATCATGTCGACCGAAGATTTTCCTCTTTGGGGAATTAACACAGTGTTTTGTTCGTTGTATGCTAACCATACGGTCTGTTGTTTGATGTGCAACGGGGATAATCCGATGACTAACTGTGTGCTTATATGTTCGGTTGGAGTTAAAAACGATGTCCTAACATCATCAAGCACTATACATTTTACAAATATGATGATCATCATTTTCGGGAGGATGTGAACTTCTGGTATATGGTGGATAGGCAGCAGGAACCATTGAAGGCTATGTCTGAAAAGTGTTCCTTGCTGCAGTTTCCTCATATTCTAAGTCTGGCTTGTTGCAGGAGCTACTGAGTTAGGTGCTCTGTGCACACCATGAGCTGTGTGTCTCATCTGTTTTGATCATGTTTCCAATGAATATTCAAATTGTTTCTTGATGAATGATGCTATCATACGACAGGGAACAGTTGGCTGTGTTCACTTTCTGTGTGGTTTCACCGTATGTCTTTTGGCGTGTGCTGAGACAGCTACGATGGGGACTACAGTTACCTTTCTTTGTTTGGGAGAAGAGTTAGTAATTCGGATGATTCCACTGGCACAGGCGGTTGAGCAATTATGGATTTTGATTCGTTTGCAGTGATACCGAGGCCTTTCATAACCAATATTTTTCATGGCATTAAAATTACTTTTTGCCATACCTATTCTTTTGTTTATTTCACTTTCACATTTTCCATCAGTGGTTTTAGTATGTCCCAGATAGTTGTAGGTCTGGACTGTCTCCAGATGTATTCTCTCAACTGTGATATTTAATTGTAGGTCTTGATAATTTTCTTTGTTTATGATCATAGTTTTAGTCTTTTTGATATTCATATCTAGTCCATATTTCTTGCTTGTTATGTTTATCACATTAAGCAATTGTTGTAGGTTTTTAGGATTTTCTGCTAGTAGAAGCAGAAGCAGAAAATCCTAAAGATTATCTAAAAAGCAACCTTTCTTTGTATGGGAGATGAGATATTAATTCGGATGATTCCACTGGCATGAGTGGTTGAACAGTCATAGATTTTAATTCGTTTGTATTGATACCGTGGCCTTCCATAACCATAATACTACATCTTTTAATTGGCTTTCTATCTTTGGAAATCAATTGATGTGTCATGGTATGTCATTCAAAAGCAAACACAGTGTTTCTCTTTTTAGCATTCACCTGCCAACTACTAAAGCAATGAATAGTCTTCTTTATCATATGCCCTTAAAGGTAATGTATGAGACTTGAATCAGCGTCTTAGCATGTGAGTTTCACCCATATGTGCTCAGCCACCTATCCAGAAGTGTTTGGTGAATTCTGGATAGTGTCACTTCAAGCATCGAAACTCAAGATGCAAGGCGGCATCCTTCACCTTCCCATAGCACTACCCTGGTAGCCATTTCTGTCAGCGGCTGGATCGGCTGCAGGGGTATTTTTTTTCCAACTACGAGTACAATTCACATTGCTTCCAGTGGGAATCGAACACGGGCTGTCTGTACGTCAGTAGCCTAGTCGGGTGGTTTTCCCAACTAGGCGACCGAGGCTCCTTTCTTGAAGTCTGCATTGGTAATGCCACTCAGTGTTAATCATTGATATCCTGGCATCTTCTACAATGCACCTAGTGCCAAGTCATTCTCTTGAATCCACTAGATATATGGAGTAGAAGGTCCTTCTTTCTAAGACAAAAGTGGTCTTCAATATAAATCTGTATTACACAACAGGCCCTTTTTTGGAATCCCCAGGGGAAAAGACAAAGAGGAAGACCAAGGAATTCTTGGAGAAGACAGATAGAAGCAGAGATGAAGATGATGGGGAAGACATGGAATGATCTTAAAAGAATGGCAAGAAACAGAACGACTTGGAAAGTGTTTGTTGAAGACCTATGCTCCACTGGGAGCTAAAAAGGTAGAAGAAGAAGAAGAATATAAATCTATCCAGGCCAAGAAACTTGCCTTCCAAAATCAGCCTACATATTCACAGTGAATCTGTGTACTGTTCTTTTGAGACAAAGAACATAGGGTAGAAATGCTAGACACATGTGTCTGACAATCTTTCAACTATCAGACCTTGCACAGGACGTAACATTGTGTCTCGCCACATGCGTCTATTCTGGTCGAGTTGTTCACTTAAGACATTAAGTGCTTGTAGTTGGGTCATGTTGTGATTTGCAGTACAACTGTGATATTTATGTCTTTCTACCCAAAACATCGGATGTTAGCATGGCATTTTTGTGTTACAGGTTGCCTTCTCTCTTTATCCCTGTTCATCTGGCAAGATTGGATAGTCTATTTACAAGAGCACTACAGGGAGGTGGAGTAGTGTAAACAAAAAAGGACAAAAAAAGAGCAAATTACTTGAGTGCCAGACTTACCTTGACATAAAAGAAAGTAAATTACTTGAGAGCCAGACCTACCTTGATATCAAAGAAAGTAAATTACTTGAGAGCCAGACCTACCTTGACATCAAAGAAAATAAATTACTTGAGAGCCAGGCTTACCTTGACATAAAAGAAAGTAAATTACTTGAGAGCCAGACTTACCTTGACATAAAAGAAAGTAAATTACTTGAGTGCCAGACTTACCTTGACATAAAAGAAAGTAAATTACTTGAGTGCCAGACTTACCTTGACATAAAAGAAAATAAATTACTTGAGAGCCAGACCTACCTTGACATCAAAGAAAGTAAATTACTTGAGAGCCAGACTTACCTTGACATCAAAAAAAGCCGAGCCAAAAGTTGGCCATGAGTAGATAAGTTTGAGAAAAATAACTTTGGCATCATTAGGGCTCTTCCCAGCATTCTTGTTGTAGAAGGTGATCATGGACTGCAAGACATAAGAAAGATAGAGCTTAATGCACATTTTTTCTGAGAACCTTTTTAGTTCTATTCTCAACATTCCCCAGAACCCTTATGTTCTTTGAGAGGTTGTTAAGAATTTCAAAAGAAGTATTATGTGTGAATGAGCGCCTTCATACTTCTTCATAGGTCTCTTGAAAAGGCAGTTTGATTTCCAGTTTTTAAATATTTATAGCCTTTTGTGTCTTCACAAATGGTTGGAAATAGGTACCATTTGAATCATCCAAATTAATGTCTCATCTCCCAAACAAAGAAAGGTATAGCTACAGTTCCCATCATAGCAGTCTCAGCACATGCCAAAAGACATAAAGCAAAACTGCACAGAAAGTGAACACAGTATCTGTTCTCCGCCTTATGATATCATCATTCATCGTAAGCAATAAAAACCAAGTTGGTGAAAATCCAAGATGGCGGGTGTTTTTATATTCGGAGTGTAGACTGTGTGATTAATGTGATTAAATATAGTGTTTCCAGCGGGATATAATTTTCAGAAAGTTGTGTAAAGTGTTCTACCAAGGAGGAGGATAAGAACTGATAAGTACTTTTTTAAATGTAACCAACTAAAGTTTTATATTTAGACCGTAAAAGATCGCATGTGAGACCTTAGCGATCACACACGTGGGGGGAAACATCAGCCGGGCTAAACCCCCATCGTGTGTTTCTCTTAAACTAAGCCCTTAACTTACGACTGACTTAGCAGGTCGGTAAGGGATAATTGTATTTATGCTCAGAGAAATACATAGAATATGGAGATCAAAGTAGCAACGATAAACATATGCGGGATAAAAAATAAAGAAATCGAACTTATAGAAGAAATGACAAAAAGGAAAATTAAAATACTAGGATTAGCGGACACCAGAGTAAAAGGACAACAGATAAAGAAAACACACATGAACTACACGAAAATATTCTCGGGAGTCGACAACACAGAAAGAGCAACACATGGAGTAGGTTTTATCATCGACCCAGAACACGCAAAGAACATTCTAGAAATAAAATACTATTCAGAAAGAATTATCTCAATTAAACTACTAGAAGACGACCGAAAAACAAATTACATTCAAATCTATGCACCATGCAACAACAATGTAAAAGACAGCGAAGAATTCTACGACACATTGAGTGAAATTATTAACAAGATTGACGAAAGCGACGACATGTTAGTGATGGGAGATTTTAATGGAAGGCTTGGGAAACGCAACAGTGAGAACAGTGACATCTTAGGACCCTTTGGCGATAAAACAGCTGAAATAAACGAAAATGGGAGCAGACTGCTGGAACTATGCAATCAAAATGATTTATTTATCACCAACACATTCTTCAAACATAGAGAGTCGCAAGTATACACCTGGTACAAATGGAATGACACAACATGCAGAAGCCAGATAGATTTTATACTAACAAGAAAAGAGAACAAGAAAAGAGTAACCGACAGTAGAGCAATCCCAAATATTACAGACGACACGGATCACAAGATGGTTATGATCACACTAAGACAGCCAAAAATAAAGAGAAAACACGAAAACAAACAAAAGAAGCGAAAAGAACAGACAATAAAAATAAAACAATTAAACGATCAAGAAACAAGGAAAACCCTAGAAGAAAAACTCAGAGAGGAATTCAAGAAACTCCCTAACGAAGTATGCACAGTAGAAGAAGAGTGGAAACAATTTAAGGAAACAGTAACTAACATCTCTAAAACAGTTTGTGGAACGAAGCTAAGAACAAGAGAAGGGAAAAAGAGCACCCCGTGGTGGAACGAAACAATCAGAGAAGCAATTAAAGAAAAGAAGAAACTATTTAAAAATTGGAGGGAGAACAAGAACCAAGAAAAATATGAAAGATATGCCTTAGTTCGAAAAAGAGTTAAAATGCTGATCAAAGAAGCTAAGCAAAGGAATTGGACAGAATTCGGACAAAACATGAGCAGGGACTTCAAGACAGCCACAAGAGATTTCTACAAAGCAGTAAAAGCCACAAGAGCGAGAAAAGAAAACCATGATCCTACTGAGCTGATAAATGACAAAGACGGACAACCAATATCAAACAACCAATGTATGCAACAGAGATGGAAAGAATATTTTGAAGACCTGTTAAACATACCAACTACCAACAAGACAACAAAAACCACACTAGAACTCACAAATACTGAACCCAACATCATGAAAGAGGAAATAGAAGAAGTAATCAAATATGCACCAAGAAACAAAGCACCAGGGATAGATAACATTCCAATAGAAATAATAGCAGCAGCGGGAGAAACAGGAATGCAATGGCTGCACAGAATATTTAATGCAGCATGGCACCAACAACAAGCCCCAGAAGACTGGCAACAGGCAATCATCATACCAATATGGAAAAAGAAAGGTAGCAAAAGAGACTGCAATCAATATAGAGGTATATCTCTGCTCAGCCATGTAGGAAAGCTATACGCCAAAATCCTGGAAAAAAGACTGAGACCAATAATAGAACTACAGTTAAGCGATTCTCAAATGGGGTTCCGAAAAAACAGAGGATGTACCGACGCACTATTCACACTAAAACAGCTTGCAGAAAAAACGACAGAACACAACCAAAACTTATACATAGCCTTCATTGACCAGGAAAAAGCATTCGACAGAGTAAACAGAGAACAACTGTGGGAGATACTAACAACATACGGAGTAAGCCAACATCTAACCAACATTATTAAAAGTCTCTACGCCAACAGCAGCTGCAGGGTCAGAACAGCAACAGGCTACACAGACCACTTCGAAGTTAGATCAGGTGTAAGACAGGGGTGCGTACTATCCCCCCTACTGTTTATTACATACATGGACCATATATGCAAGCTAGCCAACCCATCAGAGACAGAGGAGATCAACGAGCTTCTATTTGCAGACGACCAGGCACTAATACATGAAACAATAGAAGACCTACAAGAACACTTAAACAAACTCAACATCTTAGGAACAAAATACAACATGAAAATCAACATCAACAAAACAGAAGTCATGAATGTCGCCAAAAATAAACAGAACATCAACATAACTATAGAAGGCAGACAACTAAAACAAGTAGAGGAATTCAAATACCTAGGAAGTCTAATGACAAACGACAATTCCCAAACAGCAGAGATAGAATCAAGATGCAACAAAGCTTGTCAAATCATCGGACAGTTATCACCACTATTGTCCAACAAGGAAATAACTCTGGAGGCAAAACGAGCACTATACAATACAATCTTCATTCCAACGTTGTGCTACCAATGCCAGACCTGGACTCTAGATGCAAGAACAATAAGAAAAATAACCTCTACAGAGATGAAATGTGTTAGACGAATGACAGGAAACAGTCTGAGAGATAAGATCAGAAATGTAGAACTGAGAAAAAAGCTAGGAATAGCCCCAGCCATAGAATATATAAGGAAACAACAGATAAAATGGTTCGGCCACGTGACAAGGCAGAAAGAACAAAACACAACACAACGAGCCTTCAACAAACGTTGTGAGAACAACAGACCCAAGGGTCGACCACGAAAAAGATGGATCGATGGAATATTAGAAGCACTAGGAAACATAACAGCAGCAGAGGCGAACAGAAGAGCAAAAGACCGCAAATTATATCTCCCCTCGACGCTGAAAGGCAGATGAGGAAGGAAAGAAGAAGAAGAAGAAGATCGTAAGCAATCAGAATATTGAAACACGATCAAAACGGATGAAACGCACAGCTCACAGCGTGTACAAAGCATTAACTCAGTAGCTCAGGCAGCAAGCCGAACTTGGAATATGAGGAAACTGCAACAAGGAACACTTTTCAGACACAGCCTTTAATAGTTCCTGCCGCCTATTTGCCATATTGAGTGGAAGTACATGTCCTCCTGAAAATGTTGATCATCATATGTTTTTTAAAATGTATATTGAGTTATTTGTGGGTCATCATCATTACACTCTGAACATGTCTATAGGTGCTCAGATCCCCTCCTCAGCAAGTGCCGCAGTGTCAAGCGACTGACAACTCCAGTTCTGCTAAAAAATATATAGCGCTTGATGATGTTAGGACAACATTTTTGTCTCCAAATCCAAACATATGAAACCCAGTTAGTCGTCGGATTAGTAGAAACAGATTACTACGGATAGGTAGATGTTGCTGTTCAGTAGATGATAATAAAAGTCTAGCACTGTTTTGCCAAGATTAATAGAGATAAGACCAACATTATGAGAATTAATGCAGTTGGCAATAACCAAATAAAACTAGGAGAAATACCTCTACTAGACGTATAATCTTACATATATCTGGGCAGTAATATAGATAAAGAGGGAGGAACAGAAAATGATACAAAAATAAGGATATCAAAAGCAAGAGGAGCTTTTGTTGCACTGGGAAACATATGGAAATCCAAAGAAGTTAGATTAAATACAAAAATAAAAATTTTCAACTCAAATGTTAAGTCGGTCCTATTATATGGCTGTGAAACATGGAGAATAACAAAATTGACAATCACGAAGGTACAGACTTTCATTAATGGATGCTTGCGCAGAATAAAGGGATGGAAATGGCAGGACAAAGTCACTAACGTGGAATTATGGAAATGTACTGGTCAAATACCAGTGGATAAAGAGATACAGCGAAGACGATGGCGATGGATAGGACACACACTACGGAAGCCAACTGAGAGTATTACACAACATGACCTTTTTTGGAATCCCCAGGGGAAAAGACAAAGAGGAAGTCCAAGGAATTCTTGGAGAAGATAGATCGAAGCAGAGATGAAAATGATGGGGAAGACATGGAATGATCTTAAAAGAATCTCAAAAAACAGAAAGACTTGGAAAGTGTTTGTTGAAGACCTATGCTCCACTGGGAGCTAAAAGGTAGAAGAAGACTGTTTTGCCACTCCCATGGTTGATTGTGCCAGTATTGAAATGGCAGGTCCAGTTGTAAAATGAACAAAGCAATCCAATGTCAAAAGGTCTTGCTTATTTTCTCTTGTGTCTTTTCTTCTAACTTTGACTTAATTTCATTTTCAAATGTTGTCACGCGACTTTTATATATTTTTCCATGTGCAATACTTCACAGAAGTCTTTACTGGAGTCTGTAGAAATGTGGTTTTACAGAAAAATGTTGAGAATACCATGGACAGCTAAGAAGAGTAATGGAAACGTTCTGAAAGAGGCCAAAGCAAAAAAAAAAGAGCTAATTTCCAATATCAGGAAGAGACAATCATCATTTTTTGGCCATGTAATGAGAAGAGAACAACTAGAATATATTGTAACAACTGGGAAAATAGAGGGATGAAGAGATAGAGGGAAGCAAAGAGAAAAAATACCAGACAGCTTAAGAGAATGGCTTGGCAGATGGTCAACAACAGAAATGATAAATAACTGTCCTGATAGAAAATTATGGAGAGACATGATCACCTATGCCAGCAGGCCCGGTACTTGATGATGATGTGCAATAATTAACTGCAAACTTTGGTTGGTAGTTTCTTTCTTATCATAAACCCTAAGTATTTAATTTCTTGTTTCCTTACATATTCTGCTGCCAGGTGATTGCTGTCTTTTTTGTTCTTTTGCCCAACAAGCTGACTTCCATCAAACATCTTCTTCATCCCATAACCCTGTGGCCTGCTGGGGCAGAGCCGACAAGGTTGTCTACCTTCTCCATTTCTCTTTATCTTCAGGCATTTTTTTAGACTCAAAACAATACTAGACGGATGATTTCTTCTTCTTCTAGCTTTTCAGCTCCCAGTGGAGCATAGGTCTTCAACAAACACTTTCCAATTCGTTCTGCTTTTTTTTGCCATTCTTTTAAGATCATTCCATGTCTTCCCCATCATCTTCATCTCTGGTTCTATCTGTCTTCTCCAAGAATTCCTTGGTCTTCCTCTTTGTCTTTTCCCCTGGGGAATCAGAAAAAGAGCCTGTTGTCTAATACTCTTAGTTGGCGTCTGCAGTGTGTGTCCTATGGATGGATGATTTAGTCTTGCATTAAATAAATATGGTCAAAGCAAAGAAATGCATTAAAATGTGAAACTGCAGTAAAGATAATTGTAAGGAGAAATGAAAAAATATAAATTTTAAAAAAAGTAGAATAAAAAAAACGGTATGGTTTAAGCTTTACATAATAAGTGGACAACACAAATTAGAACAACATTTCGGCTCAAAAGGCCTTCAGCAGGAACAAACATACAACACACACACAGGTAAGTATTTAAAACAAAATAATAAATAATAACAAATAATAATTTCGAACTAGAACGAGAAATAAAAATAAGAACAAAAATTCTTCCACGCAAACTGCAACAGGTTATGTTGTCTATTCACACATTGACCATCACTCCGCCATTCCAGCTGAATGTTCAGCTTCCATTTAGGATTGTTCGCTACCGGTTCTGTGTTAAAAAAGACTTGTTTGATGTTTTCCTGACAACTGAAGAGATTTTCCTCGTCACAGAAAAATCTTTTTTTTTTAAAAATTGGCCAAATTTATTTTTAAAAAATAAAACAACCGCATTTTTACAAAACATTCGTTAATTTTTACAAACCACACATGGTGTTTGAAGAAAAAAATCCAACATAAAAGGAAACAAATCCAATATTCAGAGGTCACTGGAGGCAATAATCAGGAAGGTATAGAGAGGGAGGGAAATATTTGCCCGAAACGAACTGTTGAAACACATGGAAGTCCAAAGAAATTAGGTTAAATACAAAAATACAAATTTTCAACTCCAATGTTAAGTCGGTCTTATTATATGGCTGTGGAACATGGAGAACAACAAAATTGACAATCATGAAGATACAGACTTTCATTAATGGAAGCTTATGCAGAATCATCATCATCATTGAGTGCCGTTCTCCGCAACGAAGGTTGGCTATTATGGATCGTCATTCCACTCTGTTTCTTGCTTTTATGGTGCAGGCTGTCATAGATTGACTTGTCCATCTTTTGATGTTACTTGTCCATGTTAGTCTTGGTCTGCCACTTTTACCTTGTATTTTCCCTTCCAATATTACTTTTAGTAGGCTGTTGTGTCTTTTAACGTGTCCCAAATATTTCATTTGTCTTGTCTTAATTGTATTTAGTAGTTCTCTTTTTATTTTTAGTTGTTTTAAAACTTCATCGTTTGTTTTCTTTTCTTTCCATCCAATTCTACATATTCTTCTATAAATCCACATTTCAAAGGCTTCAATTTTCTGTTCTGTTTTCTTGTCTAATGTCCATGTTTCTGCACCATACATGAATATTGAGAAGATGTAACATTTTGCTATTCTTAGTTTCAGTCCTGCTGTTATTTGTTTTGTTGTTAGTATATTTTTCATGGCATTAAAATTACTTTTTGCCATACTTATTCTTTTGTTTATTTCAATTTTACATTTTCCATCATTGGTTATAGTATGTCCAAGGTAGTTGTAGCTCTGAACTGTCTCCAGATGTATTCCTTCAACTGTGATATTTAATTGTAGGTCTTGATAATTTTCTTTGTTTATGATCATAGTTTTAGTCTTTATGATATTCATATCTAGTCCATATTTTTTGCTTGTTATGTTTATCACACTAAGCAATTGTAAATTTTTAGGATTTTCTGCTAGTAGAACAGTATCATCAGCATATCTTAGGTTATTGATTATCTTTCCATTCATGTTTAGGCCTGGCATCTCTGAGATGTTTTTAAAGATTTGCTCAGTGTATAGATCGAACAAGCTTAGTGATAGGATGCATCCTTTTCTTACTCCTCTTTTTATATCCATGGGTGTAGAGTTCTCCTTGTTATATTTTATTATTGCTGTTTTCTCCCAGTACAAATTATATAATAGTCATATGTCTTTGTCATCTAGATTTATATCTTTTAGGCAGTCTATAAGTTGATTATGGTGTATCCTATCGAAAGCTTTGGTGTAGTCTATAAAGCAGGCATATATTGGTTTGTTTACTTCTGTGTACTTTTCAATCAATGTTCTCATGCTAAACATAGCTTCTTTTGTCCCACTGTTTTTCCTGAATCCAAATTGTTGCTCATATAATTCAGTATTGATTTTATTCTGAATCCTTCCCTGTATAACTTTTAGTAAAATTTTTGTTACCTGGCTCATTAGGCTTATTGTTCTGAAATCACTGCATTCAACCGCACCTTCTCATGTTTCTTCCTAATATTGGATATTAGCTCTCTTTTTTGTTTTGGCATTTTTCTGAACATTTTCATTACTCTTCCTAGCTGTCCATGGTATTCTTAACATTCTTCTGTAAAACCACATTTCTACAGACTCCAGTGATTTTCTTGTCTGTTGTCCTATTGTCCATGATTCACATCAATATGTTAAGACTGGCTCTACATAACATTTAAGAACTCTTCTTCTTGTTTCTATTGTCAAAAATAGATTGCCCCCTCATTTTTTTATGTGAACTCCTTTTCGTGCATCAAAAACGGATTGCACAGTATCTTCCTCATTTTTTGTAAAGCTGTTTTATCTTTTTAAGTTTAGTATAATCAACAATAGAACCAATTCTGACCTATGGAAGCGAGTCATGGACAGTAGACAAACAAATGAAAAGACGATTAGAGGCCACAGAGATGGGATTTCTCAGAAGAATGTTGAAAGTTCCCTGGACAGCTAAAAAGACCAATGAGGAAGTTCTCAAAGAGGCCAACACAAAAAGGGAGCTCTTAAAAAACATCAGAAAGAAGCAATCAACATTTTTCGGGCACATCATGAGAAGAGGAAAGTTGGAATACTTGGTTACAACTGGCAAAATAAAAGGAAAGAGAGATCGTGTGCGACAAAGAGAGAAAATACTGGATAGCTTGGTGTCATGGCATGGAAAACAGTCAACAACAGAACTGATATGATGCACTGTAGATAGAAGATTGTGGAGGGACATGATCACCTACGCCAACCGGTATGGCACATGATGATGATGATAATCAACAAATATCTTCTTTACACATCAGACAACTCCATGGTGCTTAAACTCCCTTTACAACACCTCGTCCAGTGTCCAGCACATGCTTGTGAAAGCACTCAGTACTGAATCCAATTTCAGCTCAGATTTACATAATTCACATCACCTGTGAAGACCCTGAAAGTGTGTATGTGTGTGTTTGTAGTAAAAAAGTAAAGAGAGAGCCCCCGTCATGCTAAGTGGCGTATAGGGAATACAGTGTTCTATTTATCTATTGACCTCTCAAGCCGTAGCCAGCCCATAGTGAGTAGACCAAGATACTCCTTCTCCTATTTGAATTTTTGTTCTAGCAGTTTTCAATTCTTTTAAAGATATTTTATCAAATCTCGCCATTTGTCTCTGTTCTGTGCAAGCAACTCTATCTCATTGATTGAGCCGATTCCTACTGCTCTTGCCTCTCTCATCAATGTTCTTCTCAGTGTCTCTCTGGGTCTTCCTCTTTTTCTCTTACCTGTTGTTTCCCACATAAGGGCTTGCTTTGCTATTTGGTTATTATCTCTTCTCATCACATGTCCAACACATGACCATCATCTTTTCTTTATTACTGAAGATATTAGGGGTTGATTGGCGATTTCTCTAATTTCCTCATTTGTTTTGAATTCGTTCCATTATACCAAGTATTTTCCTATGACATTTAATATGGTGTTAGTTACCATAAATTTTACAGACCTTCAGCACATGATTTTTGGGGTAATGTGGTTGGTATTACGCCCGTGCCACTTTTCTTTCCCAGAAAAAAATCCGGTACCCATTTACGGCTGGGTGGACGTGTGTTTGTAGGGAAGGAGGCAGATGTAATAGATCAAATTTTGATCTTTTGATTTTTGTTGCCCATCCAGCAGCCGTACTGTTTTATGTATATGTGGCATACTCTTTTTAACTTTTAACTGTCAAAAGTTTTTTAACATGTGCAAGTGCACACAGGACCTCCTTTTTTTCTTTCTTTTATCCAACAAGGCTAGACATCGGATCCCACTACTCACAAACTAAGGGAGGCTAAAGCCATGAAGAAACCACTGATATGAACAAATAAATGCGCAGCATACTTAGGTTTCTAAGAAAATTTAGCAGCTAGAAACAATAGTAAAAAAAAAAAAAGTAAAGTACCTCCGTCACGCCAAGTGGTGTATAGGGAATATGGTGTTAGTGACCTAATGTTACAGACCTTCAGCACATGATTTTTGGGGTAATGTGGTCAGTATTACGCCCGTGCAGCTTTACTTTCCCAGAAAAAATCCAGTACCAAATTAAGGCTGGTTGAACTCGGAAGCCGTTGGTTTGGATCAAACCCTACCTCTTGTCCTTTGTAGTCCAGTTCACTAACCGCTGAGCTATCGCGGCTCCCAGCTAGAAACAATATCATGTTTATTTTATGGGTTTTTAAGAGCATTTATTTCCTCTATAGCAACATATGGCTGTAAAAAAGGGACAATCAGCCGATCTGCTGATATATCCATTACGTCTTTCTTTGCAAGTGCTACCAAAAAAAATTATCAAAGTGCAATCGGGCAGAGAATGTAACAAACAAGTCCACTGTGCAACAAGTTAATATTCCAAAAAAACTGGTCGATAAAGAACATAAAAATATGGAAAATAAAATATTTTGGTAAAACAAAACATAATGGCATAGAGAAAATCATTATGGAGGACATGACACCAGACACATGAGGGATAGGAAAACAGAAAAAAAGGTGCAAGATGTCTCAGACAAGTAGGAAATGACTAGTGCAAAAGACATCCATCTCACACAGGACAGAGAAAACTTTCTATCTATTGACCTTTCGAGCTGTAGCTGGGCCCATAGGGTAACCCAGATACTATTTCTCTTATCTAAATTTTTATTCCAGCAGTTTTCAATCCTTCTAAAGATATTTTATTAAATCTCACCATTTGTCTCTGTTCTGTGCAAGCAACTCTATCTCATTGAGGGAGCCAATTCCTGCTGCTCTTGCCTCTCTGATCAATGTACTTCTCAGTGTCTCTTTGGGTCGACAGAGAAAACTTCCTATCTCTGTCTATTTATTGACCTTTCTAGCCGTAGCTGGCCCATAGGGCGTAAACCCAGATACTCCTTCTCTTATTGTGAAACTTGTTAAACCTCTGATCAATGTTTCTATACCAAGCCGGAGGTAAATAATTCCTCCATTTTGGATCCAACTGGAAAGCTTTAGAGAAAACTTTAGAGTAGTAAAATTCCAACAGGACAAGCTAGATGATGATGATAATATTAAAGCGATTTGATGTGATATGAAAAAGTAAATGTGATTTTGTGATTTATATAACAGTGTGATTTGATGTATTCTACAACAATGTGTTGTACAAATTTTAAAATGTTAATATTACTGACCCTCCTCCAGTCATCTCCTGACTGTGCCTTCACTACATCACTTGGGACAAGCCGGTTCAGCATTTCCCTAAGATGCACAAATAATCCAAGTGATTAGATTTTTTTCTTTAAACAAAATTAGAAATCTTAAATCTTAGAAAAACACATAAACAATACCTACCCACAGGACTCTTGATCCTGCATATACACAGATGGCTCTGCTATAAATGCCACCAGAAATGGAGGGGGAGGTGTGTTCTTGATGTTGAATAATCAGGACGGGATCACCAAGTCAATAGCTACTGGAAAATTCTCAAACAACTTTAAAGCAGAAACTGGGGCCCTCAGAGCTGCTGCAACACTGGCTACTCAACACAAAAATAACATGCACAATAAATTGGTGATTCTGACTGATGCACTGTCAGTACTATCAGCTCTAAAAATCCATAAGAACAATGAACTAGATGACTTGAGAACAACCCTAGACCAACTATGCAATAACTTCCAGAGAGTAGTCATTCAGTGGATACCATCACACTGTAATATACATGGGAACGAACGTGCAGACAAATCAGCTAAAGAGGGAGGGAGATTACCACAAGAGAACCATCCGCTCAGTTATGATGAAGCCAAATCTATCCTTAAAGGTCAGTACCATGAAAAATGGAAATGACAACACCCAAAGTATAACGAGAGGGATGGTTACCACTAACTATCAAGGAGGGATCAGGCCAACATACTTCACCTATGCACTGGCCACAATAGAATGAGAAATCACATGTTCACCAAATTCAAAATAGGTACAATCAGCCTATGATTGTACACTGTACAATATGACTACAAAACATGTTCTACAGGATTGCCCCCAGTACACAGACCTGAGAAGAGCAATGTGGTCCACGCCCACCTCCCTGGAAGAGAAACTATATGGGACAATCGATGCACTTAAACAGACAGCTGACTTCATGAGAGAGTCTGGAATCCTACTCTGATTGATTCTTGATCGCAGAGAGAGAGAGAGAGAGAGAAATCTTCTTATCTCTTTTACTTTCAGATCCTCATCATCATCAGTGCCATACCGGTATGTGTCTAGATCTCAGTCTGTTACCAATGTCTGATGTGTCTAGATCTCTGTCTGTTACCAATGTCTGATGTGTCTAGATTTCAGTCTGTTACCAATGTCTGATGTGTCTAGATTTCAGTCTGTTACCAATGTCTGATGTGTCTAGATTTCAGTCTGCTACCAATGTCTGATGTGTCTAGATTTCAGTCTGCTACCAATGTCTGATGTGTCTAGATCTTAGTCTGTTACCAATATCTGTTGTGTCTAGATCTCAGTCTGTTACCAATGTCTGATGTGTCTAGATCTTAGTCTGTTACCAATGTCTGATGTGTCTAGATTTCAATCTGTTACCAATGTCTGATGTGTCTAGATCTCTGTATGTTACCAATGTCTGATGTGTCTAGATAGTCTGTTACCAATGTCTGATGTGTCTAGATCTCACTCTGAACAGTAATAGTTTGATCATTCCATAGAAGGATGAAAGATGTAGACAGTACAAAATCACTAACTTAGAACTGTGTGAAAGTAGCAGTCAAATACCAGTGGACATAAAGAGATACAATGTAGATGATGGTGCTGGATAGGACACACAATGTGGAAGCCAACTGAGAGTATTACACAACAAGCCCTTTTTTGAAATCCCCATGGGGAAGAGATAAAGAGGAAGACCAAAATATTTTTGGAGAAGACAGGTGGAAGCAGAGATGAAGATAAGAAGACATGGAATGATCGTAAAAGAATGGCAAGATTTAGAGTTATTGAGTTAATAGCGGGTCATCATCATTGCACTCCAAACATGTCCATAGGTGCTCAGATCCCTTCCTCAGCAAGTCTCGCAGTGTCCAGCGACTGACGACTCCAGTTCTATCTTGGTTGATAAGTCTTCTTACACGCCCCCTAAGTTTCTCATTTCTGGCTGTACCCATCTCAACTCCCATCTCTTTCATCCCAAGGAGTGACGTGGATTTGTGATTGTTGAAGTCCTGTGCTCTTCCCACATCTCAGAGGGCATTGATGATGCCTGTCTGATCCATTGGTTGACCGTCCTCAACAAGAGACAACCTGTCCGCTCTTTCATTTCCTCGTACACCCACATTCCAGGGACATAGACAAAGGTGACCGTACGTATTTTTGACTTCTGCAATGACTCTAACCATTGCATGCATACAGAGCCCGCCTCAGCAAGATATAGAATGGCTTGGAAAGTATTTTTTGAAGATCTATGCTCCACAGGGAGCTGAAAGGAGGAAGATAAAAGGATGTAGATGGTCTTTGATAATTGAATGGGCAACTTCAATGCTACTTATCCTCAAAATTACAGAGATTTTTGTGTGACCTGAAGTTTATAAGGATGAGAATGGTTTCAATGACATTGGTGATATATATATATATGGAGATAATGATTATAATAAAGTTGAAAGCATTAGAAAATAAATGTCTAAGGAAAATACTTGGTATAGCGTAGAACGAATTCAAAACAAAAGAGGGAATCAGAGAAATCGCCAATCAACCCCTAATATCTTCAGTAATAAAGAAAAGACGATGGTCATATATTGGACATGTGATGAGAAGAGATAATAACCGAATAGCAAAGCAAGCCCTCATGTGGGAAACAATAGGTAAGAGGAAAAGAGGAAGACCCAGAGAGACACTGAGAAGAACATTGATGAGAGAGGCAAGAGCAGCAGGAATCGGCTCCCTCAATGAGATAGAGCTGCTTGCACAGAACAAAAACAAATGGCGAGATTTGATAAAATATCTTTAAAATAATTGAAAACTGCTAGAACAAAAATTCAAATAAGAGAAGGAGTATCTTGGTCTATGCCCCATGGGCCGGCTATGGCTCGAAAGGTCAATAGATAGATAAAATGATTATAATAATAGTAATAATAGGCAAGTGATGATGGTGATGAAGAGGAGGGTTATGATAATATCTTGTTGATGATGAGGGTGTTGATGATGAGAATCACAAAAAGGGAGCTCCTAAAAAAACAGAAAGAAACAATCAACATTTTTCAGGCACATCATGAGAAGAGGAAAGTTGGAATACTTGGTTACAACTGGCAAAATAAAAGGAAAGAGAGATAGTGGATGACAAAGAATCGTGGACGACAAAGAGAGAAAATACTGGATAGCATGGTGTCATGGCATGGTAAACAGTCAACAACAGAATTAAAATGATGAACGGTTGATAGAAGATTGTGGAAGGACATGATCGCTTACGCCAACCGGTATGGCACATGATAATGATGATGATGACGATAGTGAATATGGAGTTGATGATGGTAAGGTAAAGGTAAAGGTCAAGTACGAGACTTGAACCGACATCTTAGCACGCGAGTTTCCACCCATATGTGCTCGGCCGCCTATCCAGAAATGTTCAGAGATTTCTGGATAGTGTCACTTCTAGCATCGAAACTCACGATGCAAGGGGACATTCCTCACCTTCCCAGGGTAATATCCTGATACTCATTTCTGCCAACGGCTGGGTCGACCATAGGGGTATTTTTTTTTCCAACCACGAGTACAACTCACACTGCTCCCAGCGGGAATCAAACACGGGTTGTCTGAACGTTGTTAGTTCAGTCGGGTGGTTTTCCCAACTAGACTAACGAGGCCCCCAAATGATGATGGTGATAATGAAAATGAAGAATATGATGTTGAAATGATGATTGTAATGATAATGAGGATAATAATGATGATAATAATGATGATGATAATAAGGATAATAATGATGAAGATGAGGATAGTAATGATGATAGCAAATAAGAATCTGACAATTATAACCGTACTTTGATAGCATAGACCTACACCTACAGGAGATGTAAGAGTGACAGTTCCACTTACGGTATTCTGTTGAGGTTGCTTTTGTCCTCTCCGTACATAACTCTGTAGATAAGAGCACCCAGCTGGGCAGCTTCATCTTTGTTGCACTTGTGGTAGCCCCGAAGGTACTTGGGCAGTTCCTGGTGAAAAAAGCAGGTAATTGTACAACAAAAGAGAACTTATATAACAAAATCAAAAGCAAAATGGCTACATAAGAGAACATATATAACAGAATATATCCTCATCATCATCAAGTACCATGCCTGCTGGTGTAGGTGATCATGTCTCTCCACAACTTTCGATCACAACAGTTATTTATCATTTCTGTTGTTGACCTTCTGTCAAGCCATTTTCTTAAGCTGTCTGGTATTTTTTCTCTTTGCTTCCCTCTATCTCTTCGTCCCTCAATTTTTCCAGTTGTTACAATATATTCCAGTTGTTCTCTTCTCATTACATGGCCAAAAAATGGTGATTGTTTCTTCCTAATATTGGAAATTAGCTCTCTTTTTGCTTTGACCTCTTTCAGAACATTTTCATTACTCTTCTTAGCTGTCCATGGTATTCTCAACATTCTTCTGTAAAACCACATTTCTACAGACTCCAGTGATTTTCTTGTCTGTTGTCATATTGTCCATGATTCACATCCATATGCTAAGACTGGCTCTACATAACATTTAACAACTCTTTTTCTTGTTTCTATTGCCAAAAATGAATTGCATAGTATCTTCCTCATTTTTTGGTAAGCTGCTTTTGCCTGAGCCATTCTGCATAACAGAACATATATTTAAAAAATCATAATAAAATGGTTGCATAACAGAACTTATATAACAAAATGAGTAACAAAATGATTCATCATCATCATCATCATGTACCCTGCCGGTTGGCGTAGGCGATCATGTCCCTCCACAATCTTCTATCTACAGTGCTGTCATGATTATTCAAGGCAATTTAAGAAGGTAGTTTGCCATTCCTTTCCTTCTTGGCAGTGACTGTACTAGTCGGAGATCGCAGCCATTGTCTCTATACACGAGATCCTCTGCCTGCCATCGCGGTGTGGGGACCATAACCAGCACTACTTGTCGGCTGCTCCCACAACACCATCCACCACCTGCTCCAATGGCTTCACATAACCCTGATAGGGGGGCTAAACGGGGAACTCCACCTTGCCCAGGGGTGTCCCGAAGACTAGCGGAGGAAAGGAGACGTCTTACTCCTCCTTTGGTAGGGCAGAACCCTACCCCACGAACCAACAAAATGATTACATAGCAAAAAAAAAGTAAAAACTCCCCGTCACGCCAAGTGGCGTATAGGGAATATGGTGTTAATGACCATATATTCTACAGACCTTCGGCACATGATTTTTGGGGTAATGTGGTCGGTATTACGCCCGTGCTGCTTTACTTTCCCAGAAAAAATCTGGTGCCCATTAAAGGTTGGGTGAACCCGGAAGCCCTCAGCTGGGATCGAACCCTACCTAAATGGTTACATAACAGAACTTATATAACAAATCAGAAGCAAAATAGTCACACCTTGAAACAAAACTTAATGACTTGATGACATTTTTTCTATCTACCTGCCCACCTACCTGCCCACCTACCTGCCCACCTGGGGAGATAAAAATTCTACGGTCATGCCAAAAGACACTGCAGACTCATCATCATCATCATCATCATCAAGTATCAAGCCTGCTGGCATAAGTGATCATGTCTCTCCATAACTTTTGATCACGAGTTATTTATCATTTCCGTTGTTGACCTTCTGTCAAGCCATTCTCTTAAGCTGTCTGGTATCTTTTCTCTTTGCTTCCCTCTATCTCTTCGTCCCTCAGTTTTCCTAGTTGTTACAATATATTCCAGCTGTTCTCTTCTCATTACAGGGCCAAAAAATGATGATTGTTTCTTCCTAATATTGAAAATTATTTTTGCTTTGGCCTCTTTCAGAACATTTTCATTACTCTTCTTAGCTGTCCATGGTATTCTCAATATTCTTCTGTAAAACCACATTTCTACAGCCTCCAGTGATTTTTTTGTCTGTTGTCCTATTGTCCATGATTCACATCCATATGCAGACTAGAATGAACAATAATGGAAGGCATGGTTCCAGGAAGAAAAGAAAAGGGTAGACCAAGAAGAAAGTGGTTTCAAGACAACAAAGAGACCTTGAACACGACATCAGAAGAAGGGGAAAACCTGGCTAGAGACAGAGACTCTTTCAGATGGGCTGCAGTGATTGCAATATTCTGTGGGAGATCTGGCTAGAGACAGAGATTCTTTCAGACAGACTGTGGTGAATGTAACGTTCTGTGGGAGATCTGGCTAGAGACAGGTTCTTTCAGACAGACTGTGGTGAATGTAACGTTCTGTGGGAGATCTGGCTAGAGACAGAGGTTCTTTCAGACAGACTGTGGTGAATGTAACGTTCTGTGGGAGATCTGGCTAGAGACAGAGGTTCTTTCAGACAGCCTGTGATGAATGTAACGTTCTGTGGGAGATCTGGCTAGAGACAGAGATTCTTTCTGACAGACTGTGATGAATGTAACGTTCTGTGGGAGATCTGGCTAGAGACAGAGGTTCTTTCAGACAGCCTGTGGTGAATGTAATGTTCTGTGGGAGATCTGGCTAGAGACAGAGATTCTTTCTGACAGACTGTGATGAATGTAACGTTCTGTGGGAGATCTGGCTACAGACAGAGGTTCTTTCAGACAGCCTGTGGTGAATGTAACTTTCTGTGGGAGATCTGTCAACAGACAGAGATTCTTTCAGACAGGTTATGATGAATGCAAAACATACTGTGGGAGATCTGACTAGAGACAGAGGTTCTTTCAGACAGACTGTGATGAATGTAACGTTCTGTGGGAGATCTGGCTAGAGATAGAGATTCTTTCAGACAGCCTGTGATGAATGCATTGTTCTGCAAAGGGCACATAACTTGATGATGACTTTAAACAAAACAAACAAGAAATGGAACAATTAATACATATCTAGTATTTCTGTGAATGTCAGGGCTGACATCCCATCATTGTGATGTGATAACACTGTGACTAGACAAATGAGAATGCTTACCTGGTGATAGTGGAAAATAACATCAGCCTGGACATCTTGCCCTGGAATTGTGTTCATCCAGAGCTTCTTTAAAAAGAAAACTTGGTAGGTGAAGTTTGGCATCAAGCCTGCAGGTTTGGATTAGATTTTAAAATAAATGGTTGATGGGAAGATATGATGATGGGGAGATATAATGAGAAGATATGATGATGGGAAGATATGATGATGGGAAGATATAATGGGAAGATATGATGATGGGAAGATATGATGATGATAAGATATAATGGGAAGATATGATGATGGGAAGATATGATGATGGAAAGATATAATGGGAAGATATGATGATGGGAAGATATGATGATGATAAGATATAATGGGAAAATATGATGATGGGAAGATATGACGATGGTAAGATATAATGGGAAGATATGATGATGGGAAGATATAATGGGAAGATATGATTATGGGAAGATATGATGGGAAGATGTGATGATGGGAAGATATGATGATGGTAAGATATAATTGGAAGATATGATGATGGGAAGATATAATGGGAAGATATGATTATGGGAAGAAGGATGATGATGGTAAGATATAATGGGAAGATATGATGATGGGAAGATATAATGGGAAGATATGATGATGGGAAGAGATAATGGGAAGATATGATGATGATAAGATATAATGGGAAGATATGATGATAGAAAGTTATAATTGGAAGATATGATGATGGTAAGTTATAATTGGAAGATATGATGATGGGAAAATATAATGGGAAGATATGATGATGGGAAGATATAATGGGAAGATATGATGATGGGAAGATATGATGATGGGAAGATATGATGATGGGAAGATATGTTGATGGGAAGATATAATGGGAAGATATGATGATGGGACGATATAATGGGAAGATATAATGATGGGAAGATATAATGGGAAGATATGATTATGGGAAGATATGATGATGAAAAGATATAATGTGAAGATATGATGATGGGAAGATATGATGGTGGTAAGATATGATGATGGGAAGTTATGATGATGGAAAGATATAATGGGATGATATGATGATGGAAAGATATAATGGGAATATATGATGATGGAAAGATATAATGGGAAGATATGACAATGGAAAGATATAATGTGAAGATATGATGATGTGAAGATATAATGGGAAGATATGATGATGGAAAGATATAATGGGAAGATATGACAATGGAAAGATATAATGGGAAGATATGATGATGTGAAGATATAATGGGAAGATATGACAATGGAAAGATATAATGGGAAGATATGATGATGTGAAGATATAATGGGAAGATATGATGATGTGAAGATATAATGGGAAGATATGATGTTGGAAAGATATAATGGGAAGATATGATGTTGGAAAGATATTATGGGAATATATGATGATGGGAAGATGTGATGATGAGAAGATATGATGATGGGAAGATAACATAAAAGAATAGACATCCCTCTACTTCACAGAGTCTGAAGGAATGACTGAATATAGTGAAAATGGATCAAGAAAATAAAAACACAATATGTATGTAGATTAAAAATTGTATGGTTACAACTTTACAAAGGTGGGAGACATTACAAAATCAAAATGATATTGCAGCCCAGTAGACCTTCATTTCGAACAATGGACACACACACACACACATATTAATAAATAAACAAATTGCCCACATGAAGGCTCGGTGCAGGAGTTTTCTTTCATCCTTTCTGAGCACATGACTGGATGTAAGTAAAAAAAAAAGTAAAGTACCCCCGTCACGCCAAGTGGCGTATAGGGAAATATGGTGTTAGTGACCCTATATTTTACAGACCTTCAGCACATGATTTTTGGGATAATGTGGTCAGTATTACGCCTGTGCTGCTTTACTTTCCCAGAAAAAAATCCGGTACCCATTTAAGGCTGGGTGAACCCGGAAGCCGTCGGTTGGGATCGAACCTTACCCCTTGTCCATGGTAGTCCAGTTCACTAACCACTGAGCTATCGCGGCTCCCATGACTGGATGTACTTCCTCTTTTTCTCCATTTATAACATTACTTGATACGTATTTTCATCTGAATGCAAAGATAGTAGGCATTGAATCCCTGAACACTTTTGCTATAAAGGGGTTTAACCACCATTTTTTGCATTTTTATAAATTTGAAATAACAGTGATAAAATAAATTAAAATGAGCTAAAACACACATTTTATTGGGTTAAATTATTTATGAAGTCAGAAAAGTGGGTAATAAGAAAATTACAAAGTTTTAGCGGAAATAATTGTGAAAGCACTAATAAATTAAAATCTGTATATCATGGGTTTTAGGCTCGGTGTGTCTGCTACAAAAACCACTAATTGCGACTCGTAGTATGGTATGTATATTTGCGTCCTCTCACCACTCCTCTTCATCATATATATGGACAAAATAAATCAGGAAACAACCAACAATAAGGAAAAATCAAATAATAACATAGAGGTAGAAAACTGGTGTGTGTTACTGGGGCCTCATTATGAGGGAGTAAAGAATAGTGACACTGTGACCTTCCAAGCATGTCATAAGAGGCGACAAAGGAGGTTGATCGATGGCTTGACAAGCTGTCATTGTAAAAAGCATTGTTATGGAAACAGAGCCATAGATTTTAGAAACAGTGATCTCTGCAATATGTGCCATTTTGGCACGCAAGGTTTCTGTTTTCGAGATTGTGGTTCTGCCCTATGTGCCGTCTTTGGCTCCAAAGGACGATAGATAGATAGAAAACTCCAACATCAACGAGCTACTCTTCGCAGATGACCAATGCCTAATATATGAGGATGAAAACCTGCTACAACAGCATATAACATCTCTAGAAAAAAGCTGCGCAAACTACAGTATGAAAATTAACACAGCAAAAACAGAGGCTATGAGAATAAGCACATTAAGACACCCATTAAACATTAAGATCAAAGAAAAAGAAATAAAACAAGTAGAGGAATTCAAGTATTTAGGCACAATGTTCACAGAAGATGGAAAACTAGACAGAGAAATTGACATGAGAATACAAAAAGCAAATGCTGTCACATACCAGCTTTCACCATTGCTAAGACTTCCAAACATTTATATGCCAGCTAAACAACAAATAATAAATAGCATTTTAATACCAACTTTGTGCTATGAAAGTCAAACATGGACCCTTTCTAAATCCCATTTAAGAAAGATCAATACATGTGAGATGCGATGCTTGAGAAAAGTAACAAACAACACAAGAAGAGATAGAATACCAAATGAAACCATAAGAAAAATGGTAGGAACTAAACCCTGCCAAGAATATATAGAACAACAACAACTTAAATGGTTTGGCCACCTGGTCAGAATGAATCCTTACCAATCACCATCAAGGGCGTTCTTCTCGAGAATGCATGGAAAAAGACCAAGAGGAAGACCCAGAAGAAGATGGATAGATGCAGTGACAGTGACATGTAACAACAAAGGGAAATCACTAATTCAGACAGTTCGAGCAGCTCAAGAACGACAAATAATATAAACCACAACACCTTTTAGGTATCAGTGAGAAAGAGAAAAGAAGAAGATGGATAGATGCAGTTACAGAGACATGTAACAACAAAGGAAAATCACTAATTCAGACAGTTCGAGCAGCTCAAGAACGTCAATTGATATAAACCACGACACTTTTTAGGTATCAGTGAGAAAGAGAAAAGAAGAAGAAGAAGTATGGTATGTGTTAATGAGATTTACAAGTTCACTCAGAATAAGGATTTATGATAAGGTACACAATGGGCTCAATGAGATAGTTGCTTGCACAGAACAGAAACAAATAGTAGATTTGATAAAAGATCTTTGCAAGGATTGAGACTGTTAGACAGAAAATTTAGAAAAAGAGAGAAAGAGTATCTTGGTCTATGCCCTATGGGCCAGCTACGGCTCGAAAGATCAATAGATGGATGGATGGTTGGGTGGGTGGAGGGAGGGAGGGACGGGGACAGACAAATAGATATGAGATTGAAATCCTTGCACAGAACTGAGACAAATGGTGAGATTTGATAAAATATCTTTGCAAGGATTGAGACTGCTGGAAAGAAAATTTTGAAGAAAAAAAGAGTATCTGGGGCAACGCACTATGGGCCGGCCACGGCTTAAAAGGTCAATAGATAGATAATAATAATTTTGGCTGTAGTCACCATAAAACAGTAACTAACAAGTTATATCTCCTTCTTACCATCTTTAGATGGCCTGGCCTTGCGAATCAAATCTGTGAGATGTCGCACAAAGTCAAAGAAGAAATCTCCTTCCGGAACACTGATCACTAAATTAGAAATAACACACAAGTTATTAACAAAACAATTTACAAATAATTAACAAATGAGTTAATAAAATTATTTGAGTTCACTCCTCTTTACATTTATTTCTTTATTTGTAGAATGGAGCTTTACCACCAACGTATGCCCCATAATGTTGGCAGTTGTTAGATATAATGTTTTTTTTATGATGTTTTCATAATTTACTTTCAACCTTTATGTCTAAGAGCTGCTATTTACAATGTGAAGATTGTTAGTTTTTAGTCTTTAGTTCAGAGCGCTATCACCATATTCAGGGCATTTCCATATCTGTTCTGCTACGCATTCCAATAACCATTGAAGTATTCGTCAATTGATTGTTTCCATTCAGCATTAATTGACAGTGTGGCATTTTTTTTCACTGATTATACTTTTCCTGCTTTTGCCTTTTGAAGAGAGTTAATCATGCTCGTTCTTTGATGTTGTCCTCTTACCTTTTCCTGCCTTTTTTTTTCCTGGCTTGGTCACAGGCTAACTAAGCCACAACTTAAGGCAGTACAATCCAGGAGGCCTCAAATTTGTTTATTTTGTAATCTGTAATAGAGAACTTCTGGTATTAATTTTGTAACATGGGAATTGAGGGATCCAAACAAAGAAAGGCAGCTGCAGTCCCCAACATAGCAGCTACAGCACATGCCAAAAGACATAAGGCCAAGCAGCACCGAAAGTGAATGCAGCTGAACTGTCCTTCATCATACGATATCATCATTCATCATAAGCAATCGGAATATCGAAACACAACCTGGATAAAAAACACAGCTCACGGTGCGCACAAAGCACTAAATTCAGTAGCTCCGGCTATTGCTCCATTGCATACTTTTTAACAATCCAAAGTATGAGAATGAAGAATGAAGCAGTCACTGCTGCTCTCTAGTGGTTTTTAATGACACAATAGATACAAAAAAGAGCAACATACAGCTTGGTATTTCTGCCAAGATTGTGCTTTCAGTGTCACACTGGGAAACATAACAGCAGCAGAGGCCAAAAGAAAAGTAAAAGACAGCAAATTATATGTCCCCTCAATGCTGAAAGGCAAATGAAGAATGAAAGAAGAAGTGTCAAATGTGGACACTAACAGCAAGGAAGAAAAAAAAAATTACAAATACTGAAATGAGATTGAGATGTCTTTGATGAGATGTCTTTGAATAATAGTAAATGAAAATAAGAGACAAAATAAGAAATGAAGAAATCAGGAATAGAGTGGGATTAACTCTTTCCATATGGAAACTTTTTATCAATGCAACGGAAGAGATTTTAGAGACAAAATTGTTCATGGTTTTAAGAATCAATCTACATATTTATATTTATCTAACATATAACATATTATATATGAATGTTTAGATAACTGAACAAGGTATTAGATTTCACCAATATCATGATGATACAAGACATGTAAAATGAATATGGTTTGAAGGCATTCACATTAATCAAATTGAGTGTGGCGCACTATGTGGCAAAACGTATGCTGCAGAAATCGGCATGACGCAAAGTGCAGTGAAACATTTGGAAAGAGTTAACACTAGCTCTGAGCTTCATCCAGAGACAAATTAAATGGTGTGGATGTATAATGTGGTTAGTGGCAAATAACATTCCACAATAATTATTAACAACCAGAGGCAACAACAGAAGAGGCAGAGGAAGACTCCTTATGATGTGATGGACAAGCAAATTTTATGATGCCACATAAAGTAGCATGTGTATTGTCCAGAATATTTTCCCTGGATGCTGAGATGCGGAAGAGAACAAGACAAAACAACTTCTTTCCACTGACCGGTCACTTGCCCTTATTTCTTTCTCTCTCTATCTCTCTCTGTGATCGAGTCTCAATCAGAGTAGGATTCCAGACTCTCTTATGAAGTCAGCTGTCAGTTTAATTGAATACCTGCTAGAACGTTGCACTGTGTTCTGTGCCAGTGGCCAGAGCATCCAATTTCTGCCAGAATTTTTTTTAGGTTTGCTTTCCTTAGCCTTTGATTGTCCCCAATCTTCCTGCAAGGCAGCAGATTGTCTTTTCTGTAGGGGGATTCTGCCCTTACAGATTGTCGGCCCTCCCAGGTTTACGAGCACCATCTGCCCGAGATTGATGTAGATATTATCCAAACATTTGTAACACAGCTGGTCATCAGACCATCACACATCAAACAACAGACACTCCGATTCAATGCAGCTGGTAAATGGCTCATCGAACCCTTACAGTATTCTTTGCCCTTATTTGACATCCTTTTTAGGTGTGTTTATGTTGCAGTCCACACACTTGGATCTTTCTCTGCAATGTGTAGATATAGGGTCAAGGCAAAGAAATGCACAAAATAGCATCAAAATGTGAAGCTGCAGTGAAGCTAATAATAAGGAGAAATGAAACAAATATTTGTATTAAAAAAAAAATAGAAAAAATTGTCCACTATATCTCTTACCCTATTTTTTTTTTGTGGTAGTCTGTTTCTTGCGCTTTTTGTATGCATACGAACCAGTTTTTGAAAATTTCTCTTACTGCATGCTGTGTGCACACATTTTCAAGTTTATGCACACACACACGTCCGCCATGCACACTTCCATTTTTGCCACATCAGATCAAACAGGGAAAACTTTATTCTTATTTTCCTTTCATTTCTCCGTCTAGTTCTAAATTACTATATTTTTTTATTATTTATTGTTTATTTTAAATACATATTTGTACGTGTATTGTATGTTTGTTCCTATTGAAGGCCTATTGTACTGAAATGTTGTTCTGGTGTGTGTTGTCCACTTGTTGCATGAAGCTTTAACCATACAGTTTTTTTCTATATTTTTATATTTGTTTATATATTTATTTTTTTGTTTCATTTCTCCTCAGTGTGTAGATGCCTGCTTGAAATTCTGACTTTTATAAAAACTTTAGTCTCATACTTTATCCTGCCACTTTATTCTGGGTAGTCTTTCAAAAAAATCCACACAGGAAGTGGCTCTATTTCTTTCTATCTATTGTCCTTTCGAGCCGAAGACGGCACATAGGGCAGAATTACAATCTCAAAAACAGAAACCTTGCGTGCCAAATAGGCACAGATTGCAGAGATCACTGCTTTTAAAATCTATGGTTCTGTTTCCATAACAATCCTTTTTACAATGACAGCTTGTCAAGCCATCGATCAATCTCCTTAGTCGCCTCTTACGACATGCCTGGAAGGTCACAGTGTCACTATTCTTTACTTCCCACAAAATGAGGCCCCAGTAACACACGGGAGTCTATTTCTTTGGCTTTTATAAATATTCATATGTTGGTCAAGTGACGAGACGAGCCAAGAGAATCTCAAGGCAGGTTCTCAAATGAGAACCACAGGGTAAAAGGAAAAGAGGCTGACCTAGATATTCACGCTAAAAAAACGTTAAGGTGAAAAGCAACAACAGCATATTATCTCCCATGAGGTTGAAAAGCTCGCCAAGAACATGGACACAATGCAGGTCCTGTGCAAAGTTTGCCACTATCGAATATGGAGAGTCTGGAATTCTTGTTCTATGTGCCATCAATGGCTCAGAAGGACATTAAATAGGTAGATGAATAGATAGGATGGATGGATGGGATAAGATTAGATATACAGACAGACAGACAGACAGATGGATAGACAGATATATTATAAATAGTGTTCATAAAACTATACAGTATACTTTCAGTATTTGTGAAATGTAATTCAAATGCAGCTCTGGTTTTCTGGAGTTTGTGTTTTGGGGAAAGGAGGAGGTGCTGGGATGAGGTTAGTTTCCAGATAAAGTGCTTACCTTTGTCAGCTATCTTAACAAACAAGCTGAATCCATCAAAAGTGCTTACCTTTATCAGCTATCTTAACAAACAAGCTGAATCCATCACAAGTGCTTACCTTTATCAGCTATCTTAACAAACAAGCTCAATCCATCACAAGTGCTTACCTTTATCAGCTATCTTAACTCTTTCCATAAGGAAGCTTTTTATCAACGCAATGGAAGAGATTTCAGAGACAAAATTGTTCATGGTTTTAAGAATCAAACTACATATTTATATTTATCTAACATATAACATATTATATATGGATGTTTAGATAATTGAACAAGGTATTAAATTTCACCAATATCAAGATGATACAAGACATATAATAAAAAGAATATGGTTTGATGACATTCACACTAATCAAATTGAGCATGGCGCACTATGCAGCGAAACGTACGCTACCAAAATCGTCATGGCGAACAGCGCAGTGAAACGTAAGGAAAGAGTTAACAAACAAGGTGAATCCTTCAGAAGTGCTTACCTTTATCAGCTATCTTGACAAACAAGCTGAATCCGTCACAAGTGCTTACCTTTATCAGCTATCTTGACAAACAAGCTGAATCCGTCAGCAGACTTAAGACCCACTTTGTTGGCAATGGTCTGACAAAAGTCCTTGGCCTTGGTGCTAGACTCCACTTCAAAGCTCTGTTAAAAGATGAAAAAAGGACATCGATGTACAAAATATTGCAGAGGAGATCTTTTACTTCTGCTACAAGCACCTCTAGACATCATCATCATCATTGAGTGCCATCTCCGCATCGAAGGTTGGCTACCATGGAACGCCATTCAACTCTGTCTCTTGCTTTGATGGTACAGATTGTCATAGGCTGACTTGTCTATCTTTTGATCTTACTCGTCCATGTTAGTCTTGGTCTGCCTCTGCCTCTTTTACCTTCTATTTTCCCCTCCAATATTACTTTTATTAGGCTGTTGTGTCTTTTAACATGACCCAAAAATTTCATTTGTCTTGCTCTAATTGTGTTTAGTAGTTCTCTTTTCATTTTTAGTTGTTTTAAAACTTCCTCGTTTGTTTTCTTTTCTTTCCATCCAATTCTACCTATTCATCTATAAATCCACATTTCAAAGGGTTCAATTTTCTGTTCTGTTTTCTGGTCTAATGTCCATGTTTCTGCACCATACAGGAATATTGAGAAGATGTAACATTTTGCTATTCTTAGTTTTAACCCTGGTGTTATTTGTTTTGATGTCAGTATATTTTTCCTGGCATTGAAATTACTTTTTGCCATACCTATTCTTTTACCTCTAGACATCAAATTTAATAAGTACAAGGAACATTCATCAGGGAGAGAAGATCTGAGAACTTATGGATTTTTGTGTTGTGTTGGTTGACAAGCCTTCTTTGGATTCCAGCAAGCACTCTCATCAGGCATCTCGCACATTGACATGATATTCATGAAGTCTGTTCATGGCTGCAGATTCAAAGTAATTTTTAGTTGGTTTTTCATCCACCATCATCTAGGGCACTCAGAATGTCATCGTTGTCCATTTCCCTTCTGTGTTGAACATCAGCCAAACTGGCAAGCCTGTCAGATCACTCATTACCTCTTTCACCCACATGCCCCTGGCATGAAAATGAAGCAGACTTTTGTCAGACTAGACCTCCCCAGAGACTCCAAACACAGCCAATGAGCCCAGCAAGTTGCTATCTTCCTGAGTATACTCACAGAATCACAGAGAAAACACACAAGTGTATAAATATATGTTAAAAGCCATGCCAATGCTTTCTATCGATCTACTGACCTTTTGAGCCGTAGCTGGCCCATAGGATATAGACCCAGATACTCCTTCTCTTATCTGAATTTTAATTCTAGCAGTTTTCAATCCTTGTAAAGATCTTTTATCAAGTCTTGCCATTTGTCTCTGTTCTGTGCAATCAACTCTATCTCATTGAGGGAGCCGATTCCTGCAGCTCTTGCCTCTCTCATCAATGTTTTTTTCAGTGTCTCTCTGGGTCTTCCTCTTTTCCTCTTACCTGTTGTTTCCCACTCAAGGGCTCGTTTTGTTATTCGGTTATTATCTCTTCTCATCACATGTCCAACATATGACCATTGCCTTTTCTTGATTACTGAAGACATTAGTGGTTGATTGGTGATTTTTCTAATTCCCTCGTTTGTTTTGAATTCGTTCCACACTATACCAAATATTTTCCTTAGACATCTATTTTCTAACGCGTTCAACTTTGTTTCAATGTCTCTTGTTGTTTTCCAGCAATGCTTTAGTAACAGCAATAACTTCCACAGTCAAACTAGACATACTAGACTTACAATGATATGATACAAGGTTATCGAGTTATTGAATTTCTGCCCTTTGTGCCGTTTATGGCTTGAAAGGACAATAGATAGATATATTCAAACATTCTGTTTAGCTTAATTCAATTAATTTTTCTCAATTTTAAATTGTTGTATCAATTCTCTCTTTCCCCATTGTTTTCTCAATCCCATGGTAATTTGTGTTTGCTTCTTCTTCTTCTTGATCCTTCCAGCGCCGCTAGATGTCCCATACAGCTCATAGTGTTTTTATTTTGCTGTACATCTCTATTCTCAGGAAGACGTTCGATCTCATCCAAAGAGTCTATGCCTGCCAACTTTGCTTCTCTTATAAACATTCTTTTTAGTGACTCTCTAGGTCTTCCTCTTTTTCTGTATCCTGATGTTTCCCATAAAAGAGCCTGTTTTGGAATTCTTTTGTTGTCTCTTCTTAACAAATGCCTGACACATGTCCATCTCCTCTTCTTAATTGTAGATGAAATCGTTGGATGCATGACCATTTCTCTTATCTCTATATTAGTCTTGAATTCATTCCATTGTACACAGAGTATTTTGTCTATTAGACATTTGTCTCCAAATGCGTTCAGTTTTTTTCTCAATCTCTTTTGTTGTTTTCCAGCTTCCACATGTGTATGTAAGGGTTGATCATATGTTTGAGTTGTATATTCTAAGTTTGGTTTTCTTGCTTAATATTTCTGATTGCCATATTTTGTCCAGGTTTTTTAAATTTTCTTCTGCTTTTGCTATCCTACCTCTGATCTTGTTCTGTGTTTCACCTTCTTGATCTATATTATTACCAAGATATACATGGTAGTGTATTTTTTCCAATGCCTGATGATTTGGATATACATTACCCTCTGTTATATTTTTATTTTTCATAATTTTTGTATTATCCCTGTTGATTTCAAGTCCTATTCTTTCCGGCACGGATGATAATGTATATGTGATATTTTGCTAATTGTTGATAGTGTCGCTTAGAAGCACTATATCATCTATAAAATCAAGATCTTTCAGGTAATTTTAGCTTGTTCTATCAATTCCCCACTTTCCCCATTGCCTTGACTCAATTCCAGTGTTAATTTATTTTTATTCTTCTTCTTTCTTCTTTTCTCTTTTCACTGATACCTAAAAGGTGTCGTGGTTTATATCATTTGTCGTTCTTGAGCTGCACGAACTGTCTGAATTAGTGATTTTCCTTTGTTGTTATATGTCTCTGTCACTGCATCTATCCATCTTCTTCTTTTCTCTTTTCACTGATACCTAAAAGGTGTCGTGGTTTATATCATTTGTCGTTCTTGAGCTGCACGAACTGTCTGAATTAGTGATTTTCCTTTGTTGTTACAAGTCTCTGTCACTGCATCTATCCATCTTCTTCTTTTCTCTTTCTCACTGATACCTAAAAGGTGTCGTGGTTTATATCATTTGTCGTTCTTGAGCTGCACGAACTGTCTGAATTAGTGATTTTCCTTTGTTGTTACATGTCTCTGTCACTGCATCTATCCATCTTCTTCTTTTCTCTTTCTTACTGATACCTAAAAGGTGTCGTGGTTTATATCATTTGTCGTTCTTGAGCTGCACGAACTGTCTGAATTAGTGATTTTCCTTTGTTGTTACATGTCTCTGTCACTGCATCTATCCTTCTTCTTCTTTTCTCTTTTCACTGATACCTAAAAGGTGTCGTGGTTTATATCATTTGTCGTTCTTGAGCTGCACGAACTGTCTGAATTAGTGATTTTCCTTTGTTGTTATATGTCTCTGTCACTGCATCTATCCATCTTCTTCTTTTCTCTTTTCACTGATACCTAAAAGGTGTCTTGGTTTATATCATTTGTCGTTCTTGAGCTGCACGAACTGTCTGAATTAGTGATTTTCCTTTGTTGTTACATGTCTCTGTCACTGCATCTATCCATCTTCTTCTTTTCTCTTTCTCACTGATACCTAAAAGGTGTCGTGGTTTATATCATTTGTCGTTCTTGAGCTGCACGAACTGTCTGAATTAGTGATTTTCCTTTGTTGTTACATGTCTCTGTCACTGCATCTATCCTTCTTCTTCTTTTCTCTTTTCACTGATACCTAAAAGGTGTCGTGGTTTATATCATTTGTCGTTCTTGAGCTGCACGAACTGTCTGAATTAGTGATTTTCCTTTGTTGTTATATGTCTCTGTCACTGCATCTATCCATCTTCTTCTTTTCTCTTTTCACTGATACCTAAAAGGTGTCGTGGTTTATATCATTTGTCGTTCTTGAGCTGCACGAACTGTCTGAATTAGTGATTTTCCTTTGTTGTTACATGTCTTTGTCACTGCAACTATCCATCTTCTTCTTTTCTCTTTCTCACTGATACCTAAAAGGTGTTGTGGTTTATATCATTTGTCGTTCTTGAGCTGCACGAACTGTCTGAATTAGTGATTTTCCTTTGTTGTTACATGTCTCTGTCACTGCATCTATCCATCTTCTTCTTTTCTCTTTTCACTGATACCTAAAAGGTGTCGTGGTTTATATCATTTGTCGTTCTTGAGCTGCACGAACTGTCTGAATTAGTGATTTTCCTTTGTTGTTACATGTCTCTGTAACTGCATCTATCCTTCTTCTTCTTTTCTCTTTCTCACTGATACCTAAAAGGTGTCGTGGTTTATATCATTTGTCGTTCTTGAGCTGCACGAACTGTCTGAATTAGTGATTTTCCTTTGTTGTTACATGTCTTTGTCACTGCATCTATCCATCTTCTTCTTTTCTCTTTTCACTGATACCTAAAAGGTGTCGTGGTTTATATCATTTGTCGTTCTTGAGCTGCACGAACTGTCTGAATTAGTGATTTTCCTTTGTTGTTACATGTCTCTATCACTGCATCTATCCATCTTCTTCTTTTCTCTTTCTCACTGATACCTAAAAGGTGTCGTGGTTTATATCATTTGTCGTTCTTGAGCTGCACGAACTGTCTGAATTAGTGATTTTCCTTTGTTGTTACATGTCTCTATCACTGCATCTATCCATCTTCTTCTTTTCTCTTTCTCACTGATACCTAAAAGGTGTCGTGGTTTATATCATTTGTCGTTCTTGAGCTGCACGAACTGTCTGAATTAGTGATTTTCCTTTGTTGTTACATGTCTCTGTCACTGCATCTATCCATCTTCTTCTTTTCTCTTTCTCACTGATACCTAAAAGGTGTCGTGGTTTATATCATTTGTCGTTCTTGAGCTGCACGAACTGTCTGAATTAGTGATTTTCCTTTGTTGTTATATGTCTCTGTCACTGCATCTATCCATCTTCTTCTTTTCTCTTTTCACTGATACCTAAAAGGTGTCGTGGTTTATATCATTTGTCGTTCTTGAGCTGCTGGAACTGTCTGAATTAGTGATTTTCCTTTGTTGTTACATGTCTCTGTAACTGCATCTATCCATCTTCTTCTTATCTCTTTCTCACTGATACCTAAAAGGTGTCGTGGTTTATATCATTTGTCGTTCTTGAGCTGCTCGAACTGTCTGAATTAGTGATTTTCCTTTGTTGTTACATGTCTCTGTAACTGCATCTATCCATCTTCTTCTGGGTCTTCCTCTTGGTCTTTTTTCCATGCATTCTCGAGAAGAACGCCCTTGATGGTGATTGGTGAGGATTCATTCTGACCAGATGGCCAAACCATTTAAGTTGTTGTTCTATATATTCTTGGCAGGGTTTAGTTTCTACCATTTTTCTTATGGTTTCATTTGGTATTCTATCTATACTTGTGTTGTTTGTTACTTTTCTCAAGCATTTCACATGTATTGATCTTTCTTAATTATGATTTAGAAAGGGTTTTGTTTTTATTACTCAACTATAATTCTGACTTCAGTGGCTGAGTGGCTAGCATGCTTGTTTCCTGACAAGAAGAGTCCAGGTTCGATCCCCAGCAGTTGCGGATTTTATATTTTTCAGAGTGACAAGGCTGCGGGGTTCACCCATCCTCTAAAAAATGGGTACCAGAGATTTTTCTGAGAAGTAAAGGTGGCCTGAAGTGACACCGACCACATCACTCAAAAATGTGCCGTGGTCATAGAAAAATATGGTCACTACCCCCATATTCTCCATATGCTTAGCAAGGTAGGGGAGGGAACTTGTACATTTATAATTATGATCATGATTATACAAAGAATTTATGACGGTGGTTTTCTGTTGCCTTCCGTCGGTTTGTTTACAGTTGGCAAATGTTATGTAGAGCCAGTCTAAACATATGGATGTGAATCATGGACAATAGGACAACAGGCAAGAAAATAACTGAAAGTTGAAGAAATATGGTTTTACAGAAGAATGTTGAGAATACCATGGACAGCTAAGAAGAGTAATGAAAATGTTCTGAAAGAGGCCAAGGCAAAAAGAGAGCTAATATCCAATATTAGGAAGAGATAATCATCATTTTTTTAATCATGTTATGAGAATGGAACAGCTGGAATATATTGTAACAACTGGAAAAATGGAGGGATGAAGATATAGAGGAAAGCAAAGAGAAAAATTACCAGACAGCTTAAGAGAATCGCTTGGCAGAAGGTCAAGAAAAGAGATATGATAAATAACCGTCAAGATCGAAAATTGTGGAGAGACATGATCACCTACGCCAGCAGGTTTGATACTTGCTGAAGGAGAATTGAAATAAAAAAATAGAAAAAATTGAATGGTTAACGCCTTATGGTCTCAGTCTGAATAGTAAGAGAACAGAAGTAATGGTTATATCAAAGAAACAATCATCACCAGCATGCAGCATAAAAATAAACAGGACAAATCTGATTCAAGTGCAACGTTTCAAATACTTGGGCACAATAATAACATCAGATAGAAAATGCACCACAGAAATAAAAAGTAGAATAGCTCAGGCCAAAATAGCATTTCAGAAAATGAAAAATATCTTATGCAACAAATCTATGTCAATAGAAATGAGAAAGAGAGTTCTTCGGTGCTATATAGAACCAATTCTGACCTATGGAAGCGAATCATGGACAGTAGACAAACAAATGAAAAGATGATTAGAGGCCACAGAGATGGGATTTCTCAGAAGAATGTTGAAAGTTCCCTGGACAGCTAAAAAGACCAATGAGGAAGTTCTCAAAGAGGCCAACACAAAAAAGGAGCTCTTAAAAAAAACATCAGAAAGAAACAATCAACATTTTTCGGGCACATCATGAGAAGAGGAAAGTTTGAATACTTGGTTACAACTGGCAAAACAATAAGAAAAGAGAGATCGTGGACGACAAAGAGAGAAAATACTAGATAGCTTGGTGTCATGACATGGAAAACAGTCAACAACAGAACTGATATGATGCACTATGAATAGTAGATTGTTGAAGGACATGATCGCCTACTCCAACCGGTATGGCATATGATGATAATGAAAGCTTTATGTTTGCTTTAAGCTTTTTATTTGCTTTTATTTGCTTTTATTTACTTTTATTTACTTTTATTCACTTGTATTTACTTTATTTACTTTAATTTAATTTTATTTACTTTTATTCACTTGTATTTACTTTATTTACTTTTATTTACTTTTATTCACTTGTATTTACTTTATTTGCTTTTTATTTGCTTTTATTTACTTTTATTTACTTTTATTTACTTTATTTACTTTTATTTGCTTTTATTCACTTGTATTTACTTTTATTTACTTTTATTTGCTTTTTATTTGCTTTTATTTACTTTTATTTGCTTTTATTTGCTTTTATTTACTTTTATTTGCTTTTTATTTACTTCTATTTGCTTTCATTTGCTTTTATTTGCTTTTTATTTGCTTTTATTTGCTTTTATTTGCTTTTATTTGCTTTCATTTGCTTTCATTTACTTTTATTTGCTTTTATTTGCTTTTTATTTACTTTTATTTGCTTTTATTTGCTTTTTATTTTCTTTTATTTGCTTTCATTTGCTTTTATTTACTTTTATTTGCTTTTATTTGCTTTTATTTACTTTTATTTGTTTTTATTTTCTTTTATTTGCTTTTATTTGCTTTTATTTGCTTTTTATTTACTTTTATTTGCTTTTATTTGCTTTTTATTTACTTTTATTTGCTTTAATTTTCTTTTATTTGCTTTATTTGCTTTTCTTTACTTTGACCCCTTAATGGTAATTGATGATGATGATGATAATTATGACAATAGAATCGCTGTTTTAAAAAACAATGACACCACATAATGTTTTTAATAACGCACCTCATTACTATCATCTGGGAAGTACACTTTGTGCAATATTTGTACCATCTTATGTTGAATGGCCTCAACTTCTACCTGGTGAGGTGGATATTTGCGGACACCATTTCTGTAAATGAGTAACGAACTGGATCATATCACTGCCAGGATAAAAAAAAAAGGTTATTGCTTTTTCTTCTTCTTCTACCTTTTTAGCTCCCTGTGGAGCATAGGTCTTCAACAAACACTTTCAGATCCTGTGGAGCATAGATCTTCAATAAACACTTTCCAAGTCATTCTGTTTTTTGCCATTCTTTTAAGATCATTCCATGTCTTCCCCATCATCTTCATCTCTGCTTCTATCTGTCTTCTCTAAGAATTCCTTGGTCTTCCTCTTTGTCTTTTTCCTTGGGGATTCCAAAAAAAGGGCATGTTGTGTAATACTCTCAATTGACTTCCACAGTGTGTGTCCTATCCAGCGTTATCGTCTTCGCTGTTATCTCTTTATGCACTGGTATTTGACTGGTACATTTCCATAATTCTATGTAAGTGATTCTGTCCTGCCATTTCCATCCTTATATTCTGCGTAAGCATCCATTAATGAAAGTCTGTATCAGGGTTATTGCTGAGGAAACATATTGTCACTCACGATTAAACAGATTGGGTCAGAGAAAACAATTAAAATATTTAACTTCATTTAAAAATGACTCATTTTGTATAGTAATAACAGATGGTAAATAACAAGAACTAGTCATGTTGTATAGCAATAACAGATGGTAAATAACAAGAACTAGTCATGTTGTATAGCAATAACAGATGGTAAGTAACAAGAACTAGTCATGTTGTATAGCAATAACAGATGGTAAGTAACAAGAACTAGTCATGATGTATAGCAATAACAGATGGTAAATAACAAGAACTAGTCATGTTGTATAGCAATAACAGATGGTAAATAACAAGAACTAGTCATGTTGTATAGCAATAACAGATGGTAAATAACAAGAACTAGTCATGTTGTATAGCAATAACAGATGGTAAGTAACAAGAACTAGTCATGATGTATAGCAATAACAGATGGTAAGTAACAAGAACTAGTCATGATGTATAGCAATAACAGATGGTAAGTAACAAGAACTAGTCATGATGTATAGCAATAACAGATGGTAAGTAACAAGAACTAGTCATGTTGTATAGCAATAACAGATGGTAAGTAACAAGAACTAGTCATGTTGTATAGCAATAACAGATGGTAAGTAACAAGAACTAGTCATGTTGTATAGCAATAACAGATGGTAAGTAACAAGAACTAGTCATGATGTATAGCAATAACAGATGGTAAGTAACAAGAACTAGTCATGTTGTATAGCAATAACAGATGGTAAGTAACAAGAACTAGTCATGTTGTATAGCAATAACAGATGGTAAGTAACAAGAACTAGTCATGTTGTATAGCAATAACAGATGGTAAGTAACAAGAACTAGTCATGATGTATAGCAATAACAGATGGTTAATAACAAGAACTAGTCATGTTGTATAGCAATAACAGATGGTAAGTAACAAGAACTAGTCATGTTGTATAGCAATAACAGATGGTAAGTAACAAGAACTAGTCATGATGTATAGCAATAACAGATGGTAAATAACAAGAACTAGTCATGTTGTATAGCAATAACAGATGGTAAGTAACAAGAACTAGTCATGATGTATAGCAATAACAGATGGTAAATAACAAGAACTAGTCATGTTGTATAGCAATAACAGATGGTAAATAACAAGAACTAGTCATGTTGTATAGCAATAACAGATGGTAAGTAACAAGAACTAGTCATGATGTATAGCAATAACAGATGGTAAGTAACAAGAACTAGTCATGATGTATAGCAATAACAGATGGTAAGTAACAAGAACTAGTCATGTTGTATAGCAATAACAGATGGTAAATAACAAGAACTAGTCATGTTGTATAGCAATAACAGATGGTAAATAACAAGAACTAGTCATGTTGTATAGCAATAACAGATGGTAAATAACAAGAACTAGTCATGATGTATAGCAATAACAGATGGTAAGTAACAAGAACTAGTCATGTTGTATAGCAATAACAGATGGTTAATAAAAAAAACAAGTTATGTTGTATAGCAACATTATGTTAAGACATCTTTCATTTAAAAAAAGCACATCTTAAAATAATTCCCACTTTTAAAAATAGTTATTCAAAGAGTACTTGCCTTCCAGCACAGTAAAGTATATTTATATAAATGAATACAAACTGTATTAAGGAGAGTCATAGATTTATATTTTTTTAATGCAGAAAGTGATTCAAATGGTCTATAACTTCCATATAAAAGCCTTGTTTTGACTAACATGTATATTTTCTTTATTTAAAAAAATTATGTACAAATTAAACATTAATTACGACAACTATCTGTAACACTCCCATTTACGATACCTTAGTAAAAATTACTACCACTTAAATGTCAGATTAGATGATCTAAAAATTGTATTTTCTCTGAACTTTAACACACAGCCGTGTGTTCACACTACACAAAAATTGGAAACTCAGAAGTCCTGGCACAGGTTGATTTATAACCTGAGTTTCACATCATGGACCGGACATGTTACAATGTCTATCAGTATGGTCACCAAAAGTCCATCACTATGTTTGGCTACTTCATAGCATTATTTGCTGAGTTTCTTGAGTCACAAATGGTTGTTTGATGTCAGTCAATAGCCGATAAAATTAAATAAATTGGAAAATCTAGTAATTTTTTTAAAATTGGCGTGCTTTTTTTTTTTTGCAAAAACAATGTATCTCGCAAAATAAAATAAAAAATTAATTACACATCAATAGAAACAAATCCAACAGTCAGGGATCATGCAAAAGTAGTAATTAGAAAGGAACACGGTGGGGGGTGTAATGTTTCACCACAGCAAAATGTCAAATTTTGAAGAAAATTGTGTTTTGCTTTTATGTGGTAATTTTTACAATTCATAATCTAAAAAACATGAAAAAGAGTTCTTAAATGTTATGTAGAACCAGTCTTAATATATGGATGTGAATCATGGACAAGAGGACAACAGAGAAGAAAATCACTGGAGTCTGTAGAAATGTGGTTTTACAGAAGAATGTTGAGAATACCGTGGACAGCTAAGAACAGTAATGAAAATGTTCTGAAAGAGGCCAAAGCAAAAAGACAGCTCTAATGACAATTTTAGAAAAAAGAAAAAAAGTAATAAGGTAACAGCTTTCACCTAGTTAAAACTGTTACTATACCACTTTTTTTTTTTAAATTGTCATTACTGTCTACACTCGGATCAGTTGCTGGATAGGTGTCTTTTTCCCCACCTGAAAAGGTATATGAATTTTATTTTAAGCAGCTTACCTGAGACATTTGTGCACACAGACAAAGCACTCCGGAACAATGCTTACCTGAGATATTTGTGCACACAAAGCACTCAGGAACAATGCTTACCTAAGACATTTGTGCGCACGGACAAAGCACTCTGAAACAATGCTTACCTGAGACATTTGTGCACACAAACAAAGCTCTCAGGAACAAAGCTCACCTGAGACATTTGTGCAAACAAACAAAACTCAGGAACAAAGCTAACCTGAGACATTTGTGCAAACAAACAAAGTACTCAGAAACAAAGCTTTCCTGAGACATTTGTGCACACAAACAAAGCTCTCATGAACAAAGCTAACCTGAGACATTTGTGCACACAAACAAAGCTCTCATAAACAAAGCTTCATCATCATCATCAACAAGTACTGAGCCTGCTGGCGTACATGATCATGTCTCTCCACAACTTTTGATATTCTTCTTCTTTCTTTCTTCTTTTCTCTTTTCACTGATACCTTAAAGGTGTTGTGGTTTATATCACTTGTCATTCTTGATCTGCTCGAACTGTCTGAATTGGTGATTTTCATTTGTTATTACATGTCTCTGTCACTGCATCTATCCATCTTCTTCTGGGTCTTCCCTTGGTCTTTTTCCATGCATTCTCGAGAAGAACGCCCTTGATGGTGATTGGTGAGGATTCATTCTGACCAGGTGGCCAAACCATTTAAATGTGATACAACTTTTGATCTCGACAGTTATTTATCATTTCTGTTGTTGACCTTCTGCCGAGCCATTCTCTTAAGCTGTCTGGTATCTTTTCTCTTTGCTTTCCTCTATCTTTTTGTCCCTCAATTTTCCCAGTTGTTACAAAATATTCCAGCTGTTCTCTTCTCATTACATGGCCAAAAAATGATAAATGTTTCATCCTAATATTGGAAATTAGCTCTCTTTTTGCTTTGGTCTCTTTCAGAACATTTTCATTACTCTTCTTAGCTGTCCATGGTATTCTCAACATTCTTCTGTAAAACCACATTTATACAGACTCCAGTGATTTTCTTCTCTGTTGTCCTATTGTCCATGGTTCACATCCATATGTTAAAACTGGCTCTACATAACATTTAAGAACTCTTTTTGAGAAGAAACTCTTTTTGTTTAAGAACAAAGCTTACCTGAGACATTTGGGTACATGAACAAAGCACTCAAAGAAAGCTTACCTGAGACATTTGTGCACACGAACAAAGCTCTCAGGAACAAACTCAATGTTAGACCTTGTTCTCAAGAAAGCTGTCAGTTCCTTCAGCAGGCCAGAGCTTGGTGGAAAGCATCCTGTAGCCAGCCACATCAGCTCCCAACCTCTTTCTTCACTCACACTGAAGACAGAAAAGTATACACTAACATTGACATAGCTAATTTTACACATGATTATGTTGTTTGTTACATGCACCAGGTTTATATCTGTAGTGAAATCCAAAGGGACTTAATTTTATGTGAAAAATACTTTTCCCTATCTTTCAAACCAGCAGCTGTGTGCTCAGGTGCCCCTCGCCATAAAAAAAAAAAGTAAAGTGCCCCTGTCATGTCAAATGGCGTATAGGGATGGTTATGGTTATTGGTTATGGAAGGCCTCGGTTTCACAGCAAACGAATTAAAATCCATAATTGCTCAACCGCCCGTGCCAGTGGAATCATCCGAATTACTAACTCATCTCCCAAACAAAGAAAGGTAACTGTAGTCCTCATTGTAGCAGTCTCAGCACACGCCAAAAGACATAAGGCGAAACCGCGCAGAAAGTGAACACAGCCAACTGTTCCCTGTCATACGATATCATCATTCATCGTAAACAAGCGGGATATCGAAGCAGGATCAAAACGGACGAGACACACAGCTCACGGTGTGCACAGAGCACTTAACTCAGTAGCTCCTGCAACAAGCCGGACTTGGAATATGAGGAAACTGCAAGAAGGAACACTTTTCAGACACAGCCTTCAATGGTTCCTGCCGCCTATCCACCATATACCATGGGAGTTCACGTCCTCCCGAAAATGATGATCGTCATAGCACTTGATGTTAGGCCGTCATTGATGACTCCAATTCCAAACATATAGACACACAGTGGTGGTAAGTTATCATTTCCAATCCGACAGAAGCCACATGACCTGTAGTTAGTAAAACCACAGAGAGAATATGATTTTGTGACCTTCACTGATTCACTCTTAGATGTGAATGTGTAGTTTACACAAGAGGAGAAGTTTTCAACTACAGTGATCCCATTTAAGGCAATTCTGGGATAGCAAGGTCTATAAAAATGACGTCCCTAACACCAATTTCCCTATACGCCACTTGGCGTGACGGGGCTATTTACCTTTGCAACTGGTAACTCCATATTCATCAACATGTTCTCCAGTTTGAAGTATGCCCACCACACTCTAATAAAAGCATTGAAGATGACTAGCTCAGATGTATAGACTCTGTTACACTAGTAAAGACCATGACCCCAAACTTCTTAGTTGCCTTTTACAACATGTGTAGCAGGTGGCATTAAGTTGATTCTTTTCTCACACTGAAGCCAAATCGGCGAAATAAAGAAATACATTAAGAAATAAGCGTTTCAATCTATAATTTGAAACAGAAATACATCTAGAAGAAATGAAAAAAATAGATATAGAAAATAAATAGAAAAAAAACGGTAGGGTTAAATCTTCACGTAACATGTGGACAACACAAACCAGAACAATGTTTCGGCTCAACAGGCCTTCAGCAGGAACAAACATACAACACACATACAAATATGTATTTTGTAAAAAATAATTTAACATGATAATCATTTCGAACTAGAAGAAGAAATAAAAGGGGAATTAGAAATAAAGGAAATGAAATTCCTTCTTCTTCTTCTTCTTCTTTCCTTCCTCATCTGCCATGCAGCATCGAGGGGAGATATAATTTGCAGTCTTTTGCTCTTCTGTTCGCCTCTGCTGCTGTTATGTTTCCTAGTGCTTCTAATATTCCATCGACCCATCTTTTACATGGTCGACCCTTGGGTCTGGTGTTCTCACAACATTTGTTGAAGGCTCATTGTGTTGTGTTTTGTCCTTTCTGCCTTGTCACGTGGCCAAACCATTGTATCTGTTGTTCCTTATATATTCTATGGCGGGGGCTATTCCTAGCTTTTTTCTCAGTTCTTCATTTCTTATCTTATCTCTCAGACTGAAATTCCTTCATTTTCTTTATTTTCCTTTATTTTTAATTTAACTTTATTTCTTCTTCTAGTTCAAAATTATTATATTTTAAAATTATTTTTTATTTTAAATACATATTTGTATGCGTGATGTATGTTTGTTCCTACTGAAGGCCTGTTGAGTCGAAACGTCATTCTGGTTTGTGTTGTCCGCTTGTTACCAGAAAAACACCAACCTGTGGGCTAGGATTCAAACTGGCAGTGACCAAAATAAATAGACATGACATATCACCACAAACAATACCTGCTTCTGTTATCTGTGAGCTGCTTCATAATCTGACAGTAAATCTCATCTCTCAAAATCTCCTGAAAGCACAAACAAAATGTTCAAAATGAATTTGTTTCACATGATTGATCAACATGAGGATCGTCACTACTACTGCATATGGCATTCATTCTATATATAATTGTCCTTTCGAATTGAAGATCTATATATCTATCAGGCCAAAATGGCATTTCAGAAAATGAAAAATATCTTATGCAACAAATCTATGTCAATAAAAATGAGAAAGAGAGTTCATCGGTGCGATATAGAACCAATTCTGACCTATGGAAGCGAATCGTGGACAGTAGACAAACAACGGAAAGACCATTAGAGGCCACAGAGATGGGATTTCTCAGAAGAATGTTGAAAGTTCCCTGGACAGCTAAAAAGACCAATGAGGAAGTTCTCAAAGTGGCCAACACAAAAAGGGAGCTCTTAAAAAACATCAGAAAGAAGCAATCAACATTTTTTGGGCACATCATGAGAAGAGGAAAGTTGGAATACTTGGTTACAACTGGCAAAATAAAAGGAAAGAGAGATTGCAGGCAACAAAGAGAGAAAATACTGGATAGCTTGGTGTCATGGCATGGAAAACAGTCAACAACAGAATTGATACGATGCACTGTAGATAGAACATTGTGTTACACTGTCTTCTTTGCACACTGTAGTTTATTAAACATCTCTGTTCTAGCAAATCTTCTTAATCTCTGCAAGAGAACAATATGAACTCTATAAAAGAGTAAAGTAATGTAAAGAGCTCTGTCATGCCAAATGGTGTTTAGGGAATATGGTGTTAGTGACCATAAATTTTACAGACCTTCTGAACATGATATATGGGGTAATGTGGTCAACATTACGTCTGTGCTGCTTTACTTTCCCATAAAAAAAACAATACCCATTTAAGGTTGAATGAACCCAGAAGCCATTGATTAGGATCGAACCCGAACTCTTGTCTTTTTTAGTCCAGTTCACTAACCACTGAGCTATCGTGACTTCCATAAAGGAGTGAAAAATGTATGTTTCATATCTATCTATCTATTGACCTTTCAAGCTGTTGTCGGCCCATAGGGCATAGACCAAGATACACCTTCTCATATATGAATTTTTGTTCTAGCAGTTTTCTTTTAAAGATATTTTATCAAATCTCGCCAGGAGACAGGAAACAGTCTGAGAGATAAGATCAGAAATGAAGAACTGAGAAAAAAGCTAGGAATAGCCCCCGCCATAGAATATATAAAGAAACAATAGATAAAATGGTTTGGCCACGTGACAAGGCAGAAAGAACAAAACACAACACAACAAGCTTTCAACAAACATTGTGAGAACACCAGACCCAAGGGTCGACCACGAAAAAGATGGGTCGATGGAATATTAGAAGCACTAGGAAACATAACAGCAGCAGAGGTGAAGAGAAGAGCAAAAGACTGCAAATTATATCTCCCCTCGACGCTGAAAGGCAAATGAGGAAGGAAAGAAGAAGAAGAAAGGTAGAACAAACTATATTAACTGAAGATAGAACTAGAGAAAAGAAAACCATGACCCTACTGAGCTGATAAACGACAAAGATGGACAGCCAATATCAAATAAGCAATGTATGCAACAGAGATGGAAAGAATATTTTGAAGATCTGTTAAACATACCAACTACCAATAAGACAACAAAAACCATGCTAGAACTCACAAATACTGAACCCAACATCATGAAAGAGGAAATCGAAGAAGTAATCAAATATGCACCAAGAAATAAAGCGCCGGGGATAGATAACATACCAATAGAAATAATAGCAGCAGCAGGAGAAACAGGAATGCAATGGCTGCACAGAATATTTAATGCAGCATGGCACTAACAACAAGCCCCAGAAGACTGGCAACAGGCAATCATCATACCAATATGGAAAAAGAAAGGTAGCAAAAGAGACTGCAATCAATAGAGAGATATATCTATTCTCAGCCATGTAGGAAAGCTATGCGCCAAAATCTTGGAAATAAGGCTGAGACCAATAATAGAACTGCAGTTAAGTGATTCTCAAATGGGGTTCCGAAAAAACAGAGGATGTACCGGCGCACTATTCACACTAAAACAGCTTGCAGGAAAAACGACAGAACACAATCAAAACTTATACATAGCCTTCAATGACCAGGAAAAAGCATTCGACAGAGTAAACAGAGAACAAATGTGGGATATACTAACAACATACGGAGTAAGCCAACATCTAACCAACCATATTAAAAGCCTCTACGTCAACAGCAGCTGCAGGGTCAGAGCGGCAGCAGGCTACACAGACCACTTCGAAGTTAGATCAGGCGTAAGACAGGGTGTGTACTATCCCCCCTACTGTTTATTACATACATGGACCATATATGCAAGCTAGCCAACCCATCAGAGACAGAGGAGATCAACGAGCTTCTATTTGCAGATGATCAGGCACTAATACATGAAACAATAGAAGACCTACAAGAACACTTAAACAAACTCAACATCTCAGGCACAAAATACAACATGAAAATCAACATCAACAAAACAGAAGTCAAGAACGTCGCCAAAAATAAACAGAACATCAACATAACTATAGAAGGCAGACAAGTAAAACGAGTAGAGGTATTCAAATACCTAGGAAGTCTAATGACAAACGATAATTCTCAAACGGCAGAGATAGAATCAAGATGCAACAAAGCTTGTCAAATCATCGGACAGTTATCACCACTATTGTCCAACAAGGAAATAACTTTAGAGGCAAAACGAGCACTATACAATACAATCTTCATCCCAACGTTGTGCTACCAATGCCAGACCTGGACCCTAGATGCAAGAACAATAAGAAAAATAACCTCTACAGAGATGAAATGAGTTAGACGAATGACAGGAAACAGTCTGAGAGATAAGATCAGAAATGAAAAACTGAGAAAAAAGCTAGGAATAGCCCCCATCATAGAATATATAAGGAAACAACAGATAAAATGGTTTGGTCACGTGACAAGGCAGAAAGAACAAAACACAACACAAAGAGCTTTCAACAAATGTTGTGAGAACACCAGACCCAAGGGTCAACCACGAAAAAGATGGGTCCGTGGAATATTAAAAGCACTAGGAAACATAACAGCAGCAGTGGCAAACAGAAGAGCAAAAGACCACAAATTATATCTCCCCTCGACGCTGAAAGGCAGATGAGGAAGGAAAAAAGAAGAAGAAGATAGAACTATATTAACTAGAGGTAGGAAAAACTATATTAACTAAAGGTAGGAAAAACTATATTAACTAAAGATCGAACAAACTATATTAACTAAAGGTAGAACAAACTATATTAACTAGAGGTAGGAAAAACTATATTAACTAGAGGTAGAACAAACTATATTAACTAGAGGTAGGAAACACTATATTAACTAGAGGTAGAACAAACTATATTAACTAGAGGTAGGAAAAACTATATTAACTAGAGGTAGAACAAACTATATTAACTAGAGGTAGGAAAAACTATATTAACTAAAGGTAGAACAAACTATATTAACTAGAGGTAGGAAAAACTATATTAACTAGAGGTAGAACAAACTATATTAACTAAAGGTAGAACAAACTATATTAACTAGAGGTAGGAAAAACTATATTAACTAAAGGTAGGAAAAACTATATTAACTAAAGATCGAACAAACTATATTAACTAAAGGTAGAACAAACTATATTAACTAGAGGTAGGAAAAACTATATTAACTAGAGGTAGAACAAACTATATTAACTAGAGGTAGGAAACACTATATTAACTAGAGGTAGAACAAACTATATTAACTAGAGGTAGGAAAAACTATATTAACTAGAGGTAGAACAAACTATATTAACTAGAGGTAGGAAAAACTATATTAACTAAAGGTAGAACAAACTATATTAACTAGAGGTAGGAAAAACTATATTAACTAGAGGTAGAACAAACTATATTAACTAAAGGTAGAACAAACTATATTAACTACAGATAGACTAAACTATATTAACTAGAGGTAGAACAAACTATATTAACTAGAGGTACAACAAACTATATTAACTAAAGGTAGAACAAACTATATTACCTAAAGGCTGGACAGACTATATTAACTAGAGGTAGAACAAACTATATTAACTAGAGGTAGAACAAACTATATTAACTACAGATAGGACAAACTATACTAAATACAGGTAGAACAAACAGGATTAACTATATGCAGGATTAACAATATTAGCTAAAATAAGACAAGCAATATAAGCAAAAGTAAGACAAGCAGTATTAGTTAAAGTAGAAAAAGCAATATTAGCTAAGGTAAAATAAGCAATATTAGACAAGACAAGCAATATTAGTTAAAGTAGGACAAGCAATAACAGCTAAAGTAAAACAAGCAATATTAGCTAAAATAAGACTAGCAATATTAGTTAAAGTAGGACAAGTAATATTAGGTAAAGTAAGACAAGCAATATTAGCTAAAGTAAGACAAGTAATATTAGACAAAGTAAGACAAGCAATGTTAGCTAAAGTGGGACAAGTAATATTAGCTAGAAGTAAGACAAGCAATATTGTTCTACAGAACAGAGACAGATGGCGAGATTTGATAAAATATCTTTAAAAGAAAACTGCTAGAACAAAAATTCATATAGGAGAAGGTGTATCTTGGTCTACGCCCTATGGGCCGGTTACGGCTCGAAAGGTCAATAGATAGATAGATAGAAGACAAGCAATATTAGCTAAATTAAGACAAGCAATATTAAAATATTAGCTAAATGTAAGACAAGCAATATTAGCTAAATGTAAGACAAGCAATATTAACTTTATGTAGAACAAGAATGACTAAAGTACGAGAGACATGAAACATTAGTTTTGTAATAAACATATTTATGGAAACAGACAATATTTTTTTTTATGTGAGGGAAAATATCTCATATCATAAAGAAGAAAACATTTCTTCTCGAACAAGAATTGAAAGCTGTCTTCTTCTTCTTTCCTTTTTTCTTTCAAGGATAGATATAACTTGCAGCCTTTTACTTCTCTGTTGGCTTCTACTGCTGTTATGTTTTTCCAGTGTTTCTAATATTCCAATAGCCAATTTTTTTTGTGGTTGTCCCTTGAGTCTGGTGTTCTCGTAACATTTATTAAAAGTTCATTGTGTTGTGCTTGGTATTTCAATCTTATCGCATGACCAAACCACTTTATCTGTTCCTTCTTTATTTATCAACATATATGAAGTTGCCACCATCAACATATGCAGACTTCCGGTCAATATGGTGGATAGGTGACAGAAGCCATTGATCCTCTGTTTGAAAAGTGTTCCTTGTTGCAGTTTCTTCATATTCCAAGTGTGTCTTGCTGCCGGAGCTACTGAGTTTAGTGCTCTGTGCACACTGTGAGCTGTGAATTTCATCAAGATCGTGTTTCCATTTTCCGATTGTTTATGATGAATGATGATATCGTATGATGAAGAACAGTTTGGCTGCATTCACTTTCGGTGTAGTTGTGCCTTATGTTTATTGGTGTTTGCTGTATGATGGTGACTGCAGCTACCTTTTTTTGTTTGGATCCTTCAATGTGATGAGATGTTAATTCTGATGATTTCACTGGCTCGGGCAGTTGAGCAATTGTGGATTTTAATTTATTTGCAGTGATACCAGGGCCTTCAACTAACTACAACTACAACAAATGCAGAATAAAGAACAAAAATGTAGAACTTCTTGAAGGGAGTTTTTGGTTATCAAAGTGGCTGTGTGTCTCAATCTTGCAGCACTAATTATGTGACAAAATCAGCTCTTTGGGACACATATAGCAATAATTTTTCAAGTAAACAGACAAAGTCAAGAAAATTAACATGCAAACAAATCTAGTACATACCTGGCTTAACGGAATTGCAAAAATCTGGTCTGTCAACTCATTGGTCGCTCGGCTTTTTCGACTAGGATGATCACCCATGTACTTCATGATACGTACACATTGTTAAAGAAATGGTTTTGTTCCAATGGATTGAAGATGTAACTGAGATAACTTTACATTCAAAGTATAAGAGAGACTGAGATAACTTTACATTCAAAGTATAAGAGAGACTGATATAACTTTACATTAAAAGTATAAGAGAAACTGAGATAACTTTACATTCAAAGTATGAGAGAGACGGAGATAACTTTACATTAAAAGTATAAGAGAAACTGAGATAACTTTACATTCAAAGTATAAGAGAGACTGAGATAACTTTACATTAAAAGTATAAGAGAAACTGAGATAACTTTACATTCAAAGTATGAGAGAGACGGAGATAACTTTACATTAAAAGTATAAGAGAAACTGAGATAACTTTACATTCAAAGTATAAGAGAGACTGAGATAACTTTACATTCAAAGTATAAGAGAGACTTAGATAACTTTACATTCAAAGTATGAGAGAGACTGAGATAACTTTACATTCAAAGTATGAGAGAGACAATTAACTTTACATTCAAAGTATGAGAGAGACGGAGATAACTTTACATTCAAAGTATGAGAGAGACTGAGATAACTTTACATTCAAAGTATGAGAGAGACTGAGATAACTTTACATTCAAAGTATGAGAGAGACAAATAACTTTACATTCAAAGTATGAGAGAGACTGAGATAACTTTACATTCAAAGTATAAGAGAGACTTAGATAACTTTACATTCAAAGTATGAGAGAGACTGAGATAACTTTACATTCAAAGTATGAGAGAGACTGAGATAACTTTACATTCAAAGTATGAGAGAGACTGAGATAACTTTACATTCAAAGTATGAGAGAGACTGAGATAACTTTACATTAAAAATGTAAGAGAGACAAACAAAATTACCTATGGCATTTATATCATTCCTTGGGGAAACTGGTTGGTCTCGAGGTAAGATGCTGGCCTCGAGACAGAGAGTTTGTGAGTTCAAATCCCGGCTGAACCAGTCGGGATCTTTATTCATAATTTCTCTATGTGGTAACCACCCCTGGCCTCAGCAGCGAGGCCCAGCTTGAAACATCAATTACTCATCGACGAAAAAATATGAGTACCTCCGAAGACGGAGTTATCTGCCTGTACAATGAGGGAACCCCCTTGCATACGGCTGCCAGAGAAAAACGGATTAACACGCAAAATTCAGTTCCTAGTCTCTTCATCCCAACATTGTGCTACCAATGCCAGTCAAGGACCCTAGATGCAAGAACAATAAGAAAAATAACCTCTTCTGAGATTAAATGTGTTAGACGAATGACAGGAAACAGTCTGGGAGATAAGATCAGAAATGAAGAACTAAGCAAAATCTAGGAGTAGCCCCCGCCATAGAATATATATAAGGAAACAAAAGATAAAATGGTTTGGCCATGTGACAAGGCAGAAAGATCAAAACACAACACAACGAGCCTTCAGCAAACATTGTGTGAACACCAGACCCAACGGTCGCCCATGAAAAAGATGGATCGATGGAATATTAGAAGCACTAGGCAACACAACAGCAGCTGAGGTGAACAGAAGAGCAAAAGACCATAAATTATATCTCCCCTCGATGCTGAAAGGCAGATGAGGAAGGAAAGAAGAAGAAGAAGAAGAGTCTCTGTGGACTTTGTCAGAGGTGAAAGCTGGCGAACTCTTAAAAAAAATATATCATTCCTGGGGATCCTTATGGGGAGGGTTAATAGGACTAGAGAATAAAGGCCACATGTTCAGTGCATTCACTACAAGGTGTTCAAATCAGAGTTTTTATTTCACCCCTGATAAATCTTTTATATCCTTCAGACTTTAGAATGGATTAGTGACACTACAAGCTGGGCATTCCTATGTCTGCTGAGCTCCTGTTCCAGCAACTAACTGATAAAAGGTGCACAACTCATGATGCACACTTCTGGGCTGCTGTAGCGGTCATGACAGATAAAAGTCTCCTGGTTTGGAACATGATAAGTTATCAATTTGGTCACTCACTCTCAGTCATATGAGACTACTAGTTGGGGGGACTGGTTGGTCTCGAGGCAAGATGCCGGCCTCGAGACAGAGAGGTTGTGTAAGTTCAAATTCCGGGTGCACCAGTTGGGATTTTTATTTACGATTTCTCTCTGCGGTAACCACACCTGGTCTCAGCAGTGAGGCCAGGCTTGAAACATCAATTACACATTGGCGGAAAAAATATGAGTACCTCCGAAGACGGAGTTATCTGCCTGTGTGGCGAGGGACCCCTGTGCACACGGCTTGCCAGGGAAAAATGCATTAACTTGCAAAATTCTGTTCCTAGTCTCTATGGACTTCGTCAGAGGTCAAAGCTGGTGAATGAAAAAAAAAATATCTGTCTATTGTCCTTTTGAGATGAAGACAGCACATAGGGCAGAACCATAATCTCAAAAACAAAAACCTTGTATGCCAAAATGGCACATGTTGCAGAAATCACTGCTTCTAAAATATATGGCCTGTTTCCATAACAATACTTTTTACAATGACAACTTATCAAGCCATTGATCAACTTCCTTAGTCGCCTCTTACGACATGCCTGGAAGGTCACAATGTCACTATTGTCCCTTATATCTATTGACCTTTCGAGCCGTAGCCGGCCCATAGGGCGTAGACCAAGATACTCCTCCTCTTATCTAAATTTTTGTTCTAGCAGTTTTCAATTCTTTTAAAGATATTTTATCAAATCTCGCCATTTGTCTCTGTTCTGTGCAAGCAGCTCTATCTCATTGAGGGAGCCGAATCCTGCTGTTCTTGCCTCTCTCATCAATGTTCTTCTCAGTGTCTCTCTGGGTCTTCCTCTTTTTCTCTTACCTGTTGTTTCCCATATGAGGGCTTGCTTTGCTATTCGGTTATTATCTCTTCTCATCACATGTGTGTCCCTTATATCTATCTATCATCCTTTCGAGCGAGCAAAGACAGCACATAGGGCAGAACCACAATCTCAAAAAACAGAAACCTTGCATGCCAAAATGGCACATATTGCAGAGATCACTGCTTCCAAAACTTATGACTCTGTTTCCATAACAATACTTTTTACAATGACAACTTGTCAAGCCATCGATCAACCTCTTTAGTCACCTCTTACGACATGCCTGGAAGGTCACAGTGTCACTATTCTTTACTTCCCTCATAATGAGGCCCCTGTAACACACAGGAGTCCCTTATATGGTGTACATAAAATAAGAACAAGACTCTACTACACTATCTTGAAGCTATCTTGAGGAGCAGAAATCTTGTACTGGAAGGATATTCAAAAAACAGGAGCATGCATCAGCACTAAGTTGCTCTTTGCCATTCAACTTTTTCAGAAGAGGTTGCTTCAAGGGCTCTTTGGTATGTCTCCAGAGATCTTCATTTTGCCTCTGTCTGTTCAATGTTTCACTTAATGTACGCTTCGTCGTTTGAGGTCTGAGGAAATCAGAAACAGAGAATTAAAATCAAACATATACGAGATTACAAACAATCAATATTATCAAACATGTATATAGACCACAAACAATCAATATTATCAAACATGTATATAGACCACAAACAATCAATATTATCAAACATGTATATAGACAACAAACAATCAATATTATCAAACATGTATATAGACAACAAACAATCAATATTATCAAACATGTGTATAGACAACAAAATGAGGAAGATACTATGCAATCCATTTTTGACAATAGAAACAAGAAAAAGAGTTCTTAAATGTTACGTAGATCCAGTCTTAACATATGGATGCGAATCATGGACAATAGGACAACAGACAAGAAAATCACTGGAGTCTGTAGAAATGTGGTTTTACAGAAGAATGTTGAGAGTACCATGGACAACTAAGAAGAGAAATGAAAATGTTCTGAGAGAGGTCAAAGCAAAAAGAGAGCTAATTTCCAATATTCGGAAGAAACAATCATCATTTTTTGACCATGTTATGAGAAGAGAACAACTGGAATATATTGTAACAACAGGAAAAATTGAGGGACGAAGAGATAGAGAGAAGCACCGAGAGAAAATAACAGACAACTTAAGAGAATGGCTTGGCAGAAGGTCAACAACAGAGATGATAAATAACTGTCAAGATCGGAAGTTGTGGAGAGACATGATCACCTACACCAGCAGGTCCGGCACTTGATGATGACGATGTAGACCACAAACAATCAATTCTTTTTGTTCCCTCTTTAACTCTTTCCGTACCTTTCGGCGCACCATGTGTCATGCCAATTTCAACCAGGTACGTTTAGCCACACAGTGTGTCCCTCTCAATTTGATTAGTATAAACTGTCATCAGACAATATTCTTTTTATAGGTCTTGCATCATTTTGGTCTTCTTCTTCTTCTACCTTTTTAGCTCCCAGTGGAGCATAGGTCTTCAACAAACACTTTCCAAGTCGTTCTGTCTTTTGCCATTCTTTTAAGATCATTCTATGTCTTCCTCATAATCTTCATCTCTGCTTCCATCTGTCTTCTCCAAGAATTCCTTGGTCTTTCTCCTTGTCTTTTCCCCTGGGGATTCCAAAAAAGGGCCTGTTGTGTAATACTCTCAGTAGTCTTCCGTAATGTGTGTCCTATCCAGCGCCATCATCTTCGCTGTATATCTTTATCCACTGGTGTTTGACTGGTACCTTTCCATAATTCTATGTTAGTGATTTTAATATTGGTGAAATCTAATTCCTTGTTTAATTATCTAAAAAATGCATATACAATGTGTTTCTCCACTTCATGTAGTCCATGATCATCCTTCAATACCTCTATTTCAACTCTTCTTCACCTGACTGTCCTCGGTCTCTCTCTCTCTCTATTTCACCTTCTATTCAAAGCCCAAGAGGCCAACACAAAAAGGGAGCTCTTAAAAAACATCAGAAAGAAGCAATCAACATTTCTGGGCACATAATGAGAAGAGGAAAGTTGGAATACTTGGTTACAACTGGCAAAATAAAAGAAAAGAGAGATCGAGGATGACAAAGAGAGAAAATACTGGATAGCTTGGTGTCATGGCATGGAAAACAGTCAACAACAGAACTGATACGATGCACTGTAGATAGAAGATTGTGGAGGGACATTTTCACCTACGCCAACCGGTATGGCACATGATGATGATGATTCAGAGCCCACTTTATAATAGTTAATGTGATTGCTTCTGAAGCACTTCTGTGTATGTGACCTATCCAGCTCCACCTTACTCCTGTTATCACTATTTGATTTATTACAATATTAAGAAATAATTTTAAATTGTTTAGTTATCTTTCTATCTATTGACTTTTTGAGCCATAGCCGGCCCATAGGGCATAGACCCAGATACACTTTCTCTTATCTAAATTTTTATTCTAGCAGTTTTCAATCTCCCGTGTTTTACCGGGGCCTCATTATGAGGGAGTAAAGAATAGTGACACTGTGACCTTCCAAGCATGTCGTAAGAGGTGATTAAGGAGGTTGATCGATGGCTTGACAAGCTGTCATTGTAAAAAGTATTGTTATGGAAACAGAGCCATAGATTTTAGAAGCAGTGATCTCTGCAATATGTGCCTTTTTGGCACGCAAGGTTTCTGTTTTTTGAGATTGTGGTTCTGCCCTATGTGCCGTCTTTGGCTCGAAAGGACAATAGATAGTTTTCAATAAACAAATTAGGAAATTAGAGAAATCGCCAATCAACCACTAATATCTTCAGTAATAAAGAAAAGACGATGGTCATATGTTGGACATGTGATGAGAAGAGATAATAACCGAATAGCAAAGCAAGCCCTCATGTGGGAAACAACAGGTAAGAGGAAAAGAGGAAGACCAAGAGAGGCACTGAGAAGAATATTGATGAGAGAGGCAAGAGCAGCAGGAATCGGCTCCCTCAATGAGATAGAGATGCTTGCACAGAACAGAGACAAATGACGAGATTTGATAAAATATCTTTAAAAGAATTGAAAACTGCTAGAATAAAAATTTAGATAAGAGAAAGAGTATCTTGGTCTATGCCCTACGGGCCAGCTACAGCTCGAAAGGTCAATAGATAGATAGATAATTTTCAATCCTTGTCAAGATCTTTTATCAAGTCTCGCCATTTGTCTCTGTTCTGTGCAAGCAACTGTATCTCATCGAGGTACCTGATTCCTGCAGCTCTTGCCTCTCTGATCAATGTTCTTCTCAGTGTCTCTCTGGGTCGGCCTCTTTTCCTCTTACCTGTTGTTTCCCACATGAGGGCTTGCTTTGTTATTCGGTTATTATTTTATTAATGAAACAAAGACCTGACACAGAAAATTGTATATAGGATCTACTTATTGTCATGATATATACTTATCACTTCTTTAGAAGAGCAATTCCTTAATAAGAGCTGTTTAAATTTGCTGCCTTCCAAACAGTGGACATAGAAGAGTTATTGTCCTTAACACAGACAAATTAGAGTTATTGGCAATTACACAGACAAATTAGAATTATTGGCAATTACACAGACAAAGAAGACTGGTGACAAAATAGAGTTATTGGCAATTTATACAAAGTAGACGGGTGACAAAGCAGAGTTATTGGCAATATACACAAAGTAGATGGGTGACAAAGCAGAGTTATTGTCCTTAACACAGACAAATTAGAGTTATTGGCAATATACACAGACAAAGTAGACTGGTGACAAAGTAGAGTTATTGGCAATATACACAGACAAATTAGAGTTATTGGCAATATTCACAGACAAAGTAGACTGGTGACAAAGTAGAGTTATTGGCAATATACACAGACAAATTAGAGTTATTGGCAATATACACAGACAAATTAGAGTTATTGGCAATTACACAGACAAAGAAGACAGGTGACAAAATAGAGTTATTGGCAATTTACACAAAGTAGACTGGTAACAAAGTAGAGTTATTGGCAATATATACAAAGTAGACGGGTGACAAAGCAGAGTTATTGGCAATATACACAAAGTAGACGGGTGACAAAGCAGAGTTATTCTCAATATACACAAAGTAGACAGGTGACAAAGCAGAGTTATTGGCAATATATACAAAGTAAACAGGTGACAAAGCAGAGTTATTGGCAATATATACAAAGTAAACAGGTGACAAAGCAGAGTTATTGGCAATATACACAAAGTAGACAGGTGACAATGTAGAGTTTATTGGCAATATACACAGACAAAGTAGACTGGTGACAAAGTAGAGTTATTGGCAATATACTCAAAGTATACTGGTAACAAAGTAGAGTTATTGGCAATATTCACAGACAAAGTAGACAGGTGACAATGTAGAGTTATTGGCAATATACACAGACAAAGTAGACAGGTGACAAAGTAGAGTTATTGGCAATATACACAGACAAAGTAGACAGGTGACAAAGTAGAGTTATTGGTAATATACACAGACAAAGTAGACTGGTAACAAAGTAGAGTTATTGGCAATATACACAAAGTAGACTGGTGACAAAGTAGAGTTATTGGCAATATTCACAGACAAAGTAGACAGGTAACAAAGTAAAGTTATTGGCAATATACACAGACAAAGTAGACTGGTAACAAAGTAGAGTTATTGGCAATATACACAGACAAAGTAGACTGGTAACAAAGTAGAGTTATTGGCAATATACACAAAGTAGACTGGTGACAAAGTAGAGTTATTGGCAATATACAACAGAAAAGTAGATGGGTGACAAAGTAGAGTTATTGGCAAATTACACAAAGTAGACTGGTAAAAAAGTAGAGTTATTATTGATATACACAGGCAAAGTAGACTGATGACAAAGTAGAGTTATTGGCAGTATACACAGACAATGTAGACTGGTAACAAAGTAGAGTTATTGGCAATATACACAGACAAAGTAGACTGGTAACAAAGTAGAGTTATTGGCAATATACACAGACAAAGTAGACTGGTAACAAAGTAGAGTTATTGGCAATATACACAGACAAAGTGGACTGGTAACAAAGTAGAGTTATTGGCAATATACAACAGAAAAGTAGATGGGTGACAAAGTAGAGTTATTGGCAATATACACAGACAAAGTAGACTGGTAACAAAGTAGAGTTATTGGCAATATACACAGAAAAAGTAGACTAGTAACAAAGTAGAGTTATTGGTAATATACACAGACAAAGTAGACTGGTAACAAAATAGAGTTATTGGTAATATGCACAGACAAAGTAGACTGGTAACAAAGTAGAGTTATTTGTAATATGCACAGACAAAGTAGACTGGTAACAAAGTAGAGTTGTTAACGATATACACAGACAAAGTAGACTGGTAACAAAGTAGAGTTGTTGACAACATATACAGACAAAGTAGACTAGTAACAAAGTAGAGTTATTGGTAATATGCACAGACAAAGTAGACTGGTAACAAAGTAGAGTTATTGGCAATATACACAGACAAAGTAGACTGGTAACAAAGTAGAGTTATTGGTAATATACACAGACAAAGTAGACTGGTAACAAAGTAGAGTTATTGGTAATATGCACAGACAAAGTAAACTGACTACTCTTTGTATGTAAAACTCAAATTAAGATAAGACAACCAGAATATTTTGCTTTAATCAAAAGACAAGAAAGCCATACCTAAAGTGTTCATGTGAGTATTGCTCCAGTGTATGAAGCTCAGATGATGACTTGTTTTGGGCGTTCTCATCCAAGGAGAATTGATCAGACAATGATCCTGACTGTACAAAAAGGTTCTGTAACACAAGCCAGAACATACTTTTGTTACAACTTCTTTTTCTTGTACACCATAACTCTCATAATAATGAATTGCTGAAATGTGACAAATGTTAATTCTGTCCAATCACTGACGTTGTTCTTTCTCTGTCTACCTTGTCTTCTTTTACCAGGTGCTATGCCCTCTAGAATAATCTTGACAAGGCCTATAGGTTTTGTGAGATAGAATTTTTATTTTATAATTGATAGTAGTCCTGTGATTCGCTCCTTTTTGTTGCATACACCCTTGTTGATAATAAGATATCTGTAGCATTTGTGCAAGATCTTTAAAATCATTTCAAACTATCTCATTTTCAAAGCCTTCAATTTTCCATGGCAACAACAGCAGGCATAAGCTCCCTGGCCAAGACTGAACAACTCATCCAGAACAGAGTCATGTAGTGAGAAACAGTGCAAGTCCTGCAAGGTCTGATTTTAATAACAAAGATCGTCGGATGCAAATAGTCTAGAATTTTTGCTCTATGTGCCATCAAGAGGACAATAGCTGGACACACAGACAGATCCTTCTTACAGGATCAACAGTCAGATAGAAATACAGATACTATTGAGTTATTTGCGGGTCATCATCTTTGCACTCCGAACATGTCCATAGGTGCTCAGATCCCCTCCTCAGTTATTGAGTTATTTGCGGGTCATCATCTTTGCACTCCGAACATGTCCATAGGTGCTCAGATCCCCTCCTCATCAAGTCCCGCAGTGTCCAGCGACTGACGACTCCAGTTCTGTGTTGGTTTATAAGTCTCCTATTACACCAACTAAGTTTCTCATTTCTGGCTGTGCCCATCTCTTTTATCTGAAGGAGTGACATGGACTCATGATTGTGGAAATCCTGTGCCCTTCCCACATCGTGTAGGGCATTAATGATGTTCACCCGATCCATTGGTTGACCATTCTCAACAATAGCGCAGCTAGCCAACCTGTCCGCTCTTTCATTTCCCTCTACTCCCGCATATCCAGGGATGTAGACAAAGGTGACCGTACGTATTTTTTACTTCTGCAATGACTCTACCCATTTCATGCGTACAGAGCCTGCCTCCACTTTTTTTATCATGCTCATCGAATCACTTAGTTTGCAGGCGTCGGTGTGGTATGATAGTCATAGATACTACGACTGTCTGTATTAATCTGATCTTTGTTGCTAGGAAGACATTACAATTTCTGTTTTCAATTCTGTTTATGGTAAGCAATACCATACATAAGAAACCATATGTTCACTAAACTCAAAATAGGAACCACCGGTCTAGCCTTTTAATTCCTTAAGAGAAGAGGAGAAGAATTGCTGTGACAAAGATGTATATATTGAGAGACTAAGGAGTCTAAAGGTGGGACAAAAATGTATATATTGAGAGACTAAGGAGTCTAAAGGTGGGACAAAAATGTATATATTGAGAGACTAAGGAGTCTAAAGGTGGGACAAAAATGTATATATTGAGAGACTAAGGAGTCTAAAGGTGGGACAAAGATGTATATATTGAGAGACTAAGGAGTCTAAAGGTGGGACAAAGATGTATATATTGAGAGACTAAGGAGTCTAAAGGTGGGACAATGATGTATATATTGAGAGACTAAGGAGTCTAAAGGTGGGACAAAGATGTATATATTGAGAGACTAAGGAGTCTAAAGGTGGGACAATGATGTATATATTGAGAGACTAAGGAGTCTAAAGGTGGGACAAAGATGTATATATTGAGAGACTAAGGAGTCTAAAGGTGGGACAAAAATGTATATATTGAGAGACTAAGGAGTCTAAAGGTGGGACAAAGATGTATATATTGAGAGACTAAGGAGTCTAAAGGTGGGACAAAAATGTATATATTGAGAGACTAAGGAGTCTAAAGGTGGGACAAAGATGTATATATTGAGAGACTAAGGAGTCTAAAGGTGGGACAATGATGTATATATTGAGAGACTAAGGAGTCTAAAGGTGGGACAAAGATGTATATATTGAGAGACTAAGGAGTCTAAAGGTGGGACAATGATGTATATATTGAGAGACTAAGGAGTCTAAAGGTGGGACAAAGATGTATATATTGAGAGACTAAGGAGTCTAAAGGTGGGACAAAGATGTATATATTGAGAGACTAAGGAGTCTAAAGGTGGGACAATGATGTATATATTGAGAGACTAAGGAGTCTAAAGGTGGGACAAAGATGTATATATTGAGAGACTAAGGAGTCTAAAGGTGGGACAATGATGTATATATTGAGAGACTAAGGAGTCTAAAGGTGGGACAATGATGTATATATTGAGAGACTAAGGAGTCTAAAGGTGGGATAATGATGTATATATTGAGAGACTAAGGAGTCTAAAGGTGGGACAAAGATGTATATATTGAGAGACTAAGGAGTCTAAAGGTGGGACAAAGATGTATATATTGAGAGACAAAGGAGTCTAAAGGTGGGACAAAGATGTATATATTGAGAGACTAAGGAGTCTAAAGGTGGGACAAAGATGTATATATTGAGAGACTAAGGAGTCTAAAGGTGGGACAAAGATGTATATATTGAGAGACTAAGGAGTCTAAAGGTGGAAAAGGGATCTGTCAATCCGGAATGCTTAGTGGGAAAAGCATATGTATCTATAATCAACACCTTACAGGAGCAATCAGTCTGCATATGCTTTGAAAAATGCTGGGACTGCGAGGTGGAGCAGATATGGGGATGCCCTGGCTGTGGAGAAACAGATCCCAAAAGTAGAATAGAATAGAATAGAATAGAATAGAATAGAATAGAATAGAATAGAATAGAATAGAATAGAATAGAATAGAATAGAATAGAATAGAATAGGTCTGTGTTAGTCACCTCTAGTGACTCGAGCAGATGGTTCTCGTAAACCTGGGAGGGCAGACCATCTAAGGGCAGAATCCCCCTAAAGAAAAGACAATCTGCTGCCTTGCAGGAAGATTGGGGACGATCAAAGGCTAAGGAAAGCGAACCTGAATAAAATGCTGGCTGAAATAGGATGCACTGGGCCACTGGCGCAGAACACAGTGCAACGTATTAACAGGTGTTCAGTCAGAGTGGATCTGGCAGACTCTAAATGTGATGTTCTGTCTGTGGGGGTGATCAACACACTTAACCTGACAGCTGACTTCATGTGGGAGTCTGGAATCCTACTCTGATTGAGTCCTGATCGCAGAGAGAGAGAGAGAGAGAGAGAGAGAGAGAGAGAATAGAATAGAATAGTCTATGGCTCTGTACCCAAGGTGATATGACAACAAAACACATCCTACAGGTGCTCCCCAGTACACAGATCCAAGGAAGTGAATGTGGCCTATGATCACCACCCTGGAAGAGATTAGTCTGAATGAGCCATGATTGCAGAAAAAGAAGAAACAGATAGCAGCCTCGAGACAAAGAGATTTCTCTCTGCCACAACCACCCCTGGTCTCAGCAGTGAGGTCCGGCTTGAAACGTCAATTACTCATTGATGGATAAAATATGAGTACTTCTGAAGTCTGAGTTATCTGCCTATGTGGTGAGGGACCTCTGTGCACATGGCTGCCAGGGAAAAATGGATTAACACACAAAATTCAGTTTCTAGTCTCTAGGGACTTCATCAGAGGTAAAAGTTGGCGAACGAAAAAAAAAAGAGATTCCAGATTCCCAATCTGAATGAGCCATGATCATAGGAAAAGAAGAAACAGGCAGCAACCTGCAAAAGAGAGTCCAGAATCTTAGTCTGAATGAGCCATGAATTGCAGAAAAATAAGAAGCACAGCAGCCTTCAAAAGAGATTCCAGAATCCCAAAAGAAGAGAAAAAGTAATGTATGCCAGGTAACAATAATTTGAAAAGTGTAGATACAACAGCTTGCCATAAATTACCAACACATCTACATCCACACACATTCTTCTAAGGGCGGATGATATAAATAAATAGATCTCGGTTCAACACAGAAGACGAAGAACTAACATTTCTCCAACAAATATAAAGAATGAACAAAAACTCCAACACTAACCAGTATCTCAGCCGGCGGTCGGTTGATCGTTGGTATCACGTATACACACTCAGCAGGGAAGTCTCCCTTCTTTTTTGTGTTAGTATTTTCCCCATAACACCAGCCATGTTTCATGACAGGTTCTCCATTGCTGACTTGATCTAAGACAATGAGGTCTCCTTTCTTTAGAGTTAAAAATGAGGCATTCTCTGGAAATTAGAGATGGAAAGTCATATTTACAACATAAACATTTTGCAATATGGAATCTTAAGAATACATTTGTATGTTGACTTACAACCATCTGGCATAACACAGTTCATATTTATGACCAGATATCATCAGGATCTTGATACTTCCAGCACCACTAGATGTCGCATGGGGCTTGTAGTGTTTTTTCTCATTCATCTTTATTCTTGGCGAGAGGTTTGAACTTATCTAATGAGTCTATGCCTGCCTACTTTGCTTCTCTTATAAGTATTCTTTTAAGTGTCTCTCTAGGTCTTTCTCTTTTTCTGTATCCTGATGATTCCCATAGAAGAGACTGTTTTGGAATTCTCTTGTTTTCTCTTCTCAACACGTGTCTGACATATGTCCATCTTCTCTTCCTAATAGTAGATGAGACCATTGGTTGCATGGCCACTTCTCTTATCTCTATAAATACTATATGGTGAACTAACACACGGAAAAAGACAAATCGGCAGACCTTAACTTCAATATAGAGATATCTGTAAATTATCTCTGAATGATTTCTTCATCCATGAAAATGACCGGGAACATCTGGCAAGTGATCGCACATCATGGACAGCATGTATAAGGAATGGCATAACATCATTTGAGACTCTGCTAAGGCAAAACTTAGAAGAGAAAAGACTCATGAAAAAGGATGGAAAACCCTGTGGATCAGCGAGCCTGACTTTTTCATTCTGTGGCCGTGTGTGTTTGTCAAACATTGGTAGAATTAGTCACGAGAGAAGTTGTTCGACGAAAACAAAACCTAAAAAAAACAGAATAGCCTCCACTAGACCATCTGACAAGATGAAAAGGGCCATAACATATTGTTCTTGAATTCATTCCATTGTACACAGAGTATTCTTCTTCAGCAATTGTCTTCAAAATCATTTAGTTTGCTGAAGTCACATGTGTTGGGCAGAAAGGCGCAAATATCACAATTATACTGCAAACAACAACTCAATGCAGACACGCCCACTTAACGTCCTTTTAAGGGAAGATGATGAAGAGGTGTACTCCCTTAGTCATCAGGCGAACGCAGGCAAGCAAGCATTGAGTTTTCTCTTAATCTTGTTAATTGTTTTCCAGCATTCACATGCACAGGTATGTGTTGATAACACATTTGAGTTAATTATTCTAATTTTAGTTTTCTTGTTTAATATGCCAGATATCATAGTCTTCTTAAGATTGTATCAAGAACCTTGTATAAATTGATGTCATAAAATGGCACAGTAAGTTGTTTGAATGCAATCTACAGATATAACTCATCATCATCAAGTACCAGGAATGCTGGCGTAGGTGATCATGTCTCTCCACTACTTTAGATCTTGACAGTTATTTATCATTTCTGTTGTTGACTTTCTGCCAAGCCATTTCTCTTAAGCTGTCTGGTATCTTTTCTCTTTGCTTCCCTCTATCTCTTTGTCCCTCAATTTTCCCAGTTGATACAATATATTCCAGCTGTTCTCTGGTTAGTGAACTGGACTGCAAAGGACAAGGGGTAGGGTTTGGCCAAAAAATGATGACTGTTTCTTTCTAATATTGGAAATTAGCTCTCTTTTTGCTTTGGCCTCTTTCAGAAAGTTTTCATTACTCTTCTTAGTTGTCCATGGTATTCTCAACATTCTTCTGTAAAACCACATTTCTACAGAGTCCAATGATTTCCTTTTCTGTTGTTCTATTGTCCATGATTCACATCCATATGTTAAGACTGGCTCTAAATAACATTTAAGAACTCTTTTTCTTGTTTCTACTGTGAAAAATGGATTGCATAGTATCTTCCTAATTTTTTGGAAAGCTGCTCTTGCCTGAGCCATTCTGCATCTCACCTCTTTTGTACATCTTCCGTCTCAGGTTAACAAAGTTCCCAAATATTTAAATTCATTTACCTGTTTTAATATTGTTCCACTTGTCTTTAGTCTGCACTGAAGTGATGTCTTTGACAGCACAGATATAACTATTCTATTCTATTCTGTTCTGTTCTGTTCTGTTCTGTTCTATTCTGTTCTGTTTTGTTCTATTCTATTCTTTTCATGGAATTAGTTTCATTGCAGTCGGGGCATCCCGATCACCATCATCTATTTCACCGGTATCCCAGCTTTTCTCGAAGTGTATACAGACTGATTGTTCCTTTAAGGTGTTGATTGTTGGTGTATCTACTTTTCCCATTAAGTACTCCAATCAACAGCTGTAATAAATATGTGCAAGTGATAAATATAAATCCTCATTATTTATTATTGTCATAAGTGACTGTTTAGTGTCTTCCTCTTGAGCCAAAAGTCTGTATCTTCATGATTGTCATTTTTGTTGTTCTCCATGTTTCACAGCCATATAATAGGACTGATTTAACTCTTTTCATATGTTTCGCCACACTGTGCGCCATGCTGATTTCGGCAGCGTATATTTCACTGCATAGTGCGCAACGCTCAATTTGATTAGTGTGAACGCCATCAAACCATATTCTTTTTACATGTCTTGTATCATCTTGGTATTGGTGAAATCTAAGACCTTATTCAATTATCTAAACATTCATATATAATATGTTATATGTTAGATAAATATAAATATGAAGATTGATTCTTAAAACGATGAAAAATTTTGTCTCTGAAATCTCTTCTGTTGGGTCGATAAAAAGCTTCCATACAGAAAGAGTTAACATGGAGTTGGAAATGTTTATTTTTGTATTTAACCTAATTTCTTTGGATTTCCATGTTTCCCAGTGCAATGAAAGCTTCTCTTGCTTTTTGGTATCATTCTCTGTTCCTCCTTTTGTGTCAATGTTATTGCTTAGATATAGACAGTATGAGATAGATAGATCCCATGTAGACTTCAGCAACACAAGATCCTGAGATCTGTTCAGTTCAGACAGTTATATAATGTAGAGATTGTTGGTCCATCTCGGACAGTGCTGAACTTTAGAGGTTTGAATAGAAAGATTGAAAACTGAGTAGAGGTTTGTAGGAATATTATTTCAGTGACAATGGTTTGTATTATATTTGAATAGTGATGATTTCCATTGATGTTTATATAGCATGCAGAGTTTAATAAATTCATGGACAGCTGGTCTGTTATAGCCTGCTGCTTGATCTTTACAAGCTACCAGTTAATACTTTGTTACCCAATGTGTTTCTGTCAAGTATTGTCCTGTCCTGTCTGTCTCCACAAATCAACAGGATCAACTAAAAATCTGTTTGGTGATCTTCCCTCCCATGCACAATAATATATGATCAGATACAGGATCGTTCGTTCGTTCGTTCGTTCGCTTTCGTCAGCTTTGACCTCTGACGAAGTCCCACCCACTCAATTTTGTGGGACTGAATTTTGCGTGTAAAGTCTGTTTTATCCCATTACAGGATGCCCCTCGCCATGCAGGCAGATTTACTCCGACTTCAGAGGTACTAATTTTTAGGGAATTAGTAAAACCCAGGTGTCCTCGCCAGGGTACGAACCCCGGCTGTTGCCGTGGTAAGCCAACCGCCTATCGATTGTGCTAACCGGACACCCAGATACAGGATCGATCTATCTTTTCATGGGTCTATCTTTTCATGGATCTATCTTTTCATGGATTATCTTTTCATGGATCTTTCTATTCATGGATCTATCTTTTCATGGATTATCTTTTCATGGATCTTTCTATTCATGGATCTATCTATCTATTCATGGATTCATCTATCTATTCATGGATCCATCTTTTCATGGATCTATTTATCTATTCATGGATCTATCTTTTCATTGGTCTATCTTTCTATTCATGGATCTATCTTTTTATAGATCTATCTATCTATCTATTCATGGAACTATCTTTTCATTGATCTACCTATCTATTCATAGATCCATCTTTTCATGGATCTATCTATCTATTCATGGATCTATCTTTTCATTGATCTACCTATCTATTCATAGATCCATCTTTTCATGGATCTATCTATCTATTCATGGATCTATCTTTTCATTGATCTATCATTCTATTCATGGATCTATCTATCTATTCATGGATCTATCTTTTTCACTGATCTATCTATTAGATCTATATTTTCATGGATCTATCTTTCTATTCATGGATCTATCTATTCATGGATCTATCAGTTTATTTATTCATGGATCTATCTATTCATTGATCTATCTTTCTATTCATGGAACTATCTATCTATTCATGGATCTATCTTTTTCATAGATCTATCTATCTATTTATAGATCTATCTATTTATAGATCTATATTTTCATGGCTCTATCCATCTATTCATAGATCTATCTTCTCCATGGATCTATATATCTATTCATGGATCTATCTTTTCGTTGATCTATCTGGTCATGGATCTATCTTTTCATGGATCTATCTGTTCATGGATCTATCCTTTCATGGATCTATCTGTTCATGGATCTATCCTTTCATGGATCTATCTGTTCATGGATCTATCTTTTCATGGATCTATCTGTTCATGGATCTATCTTTCTATTCAATGATCTATCTATCTATTCATGGATCTGTCTATCTATTCAGGGATTTCTTTATCTATTCATAGAAAGCTAGATTGTTGATCTAGCCACCTAGATCTTTACAAGCTACCAGTTAGTTTGTTGTCTATTCAATGTTTTTCTGTCAAGTATTGTCCAAACCAGTGTGTCTCAATAAAATAACAGGGCTAGCTAATAGTCCATTTAAGAACCTTCCATAATCCCATCATCTCCAACAAACTTTCCATAATCCCATCATCTCCAACAAACTTTCCATAATCCCATCATCTCCAACAAACTTTCCATAATCCCATCATCTCCAACAAACTGTCCATAATACCATCATCTCCAACAAACTTTCCATAATCCCATCATCTCCAACAAATCTTCCATAATACCATCATCTCCAACAAACTTTCCATAATACCATCATCTCCAACAAATCTTCCATAATACCATCATCTCCAACAAACTTTCCATAATACCATCATCTCCAACAAATCTTCCATAATACCATCATCTCCAACAAATCTTCCATAATACCATCATCTCCAACAAACCTTCCATAATCCCATCATCTCCAACAAATCTTCCATAATACCATCATCTCCAACAAACTTTCCATAATACCATCATCTCCAACAAACTTTCCATAATACCATCATCTCCAACAAACCTTCCATAATCCCATCATCTACAACAAACCTTCCATAATACCATCATCTCCAACAAATCTTCCATAATACCATCATCTCCAACAAACCTTCCATAATACCATCATCTCCAACAAACCTTCCATAATCCCATCATCTCCAACAAACCTTCCATAATACCATCATCTCCAACAAATCTTCCATAATCCCATCATCTCCAACAAATCTTCCATAATACCATCATCTCCAACAAACTTTCCATAATACCATCATCTCCAACAAACTTTCCATAATACCATCATCTCCAACAAACCTTCCATAATCCCATCATCTACAACAAACCTTCCATAATACCATCATCTCCAACAAATCTTCCATAATACCATCATCTCCAACAAACCTTCCATAATACCATCATCTCCAACAAACCTTCCATAATCCCATCATCTCCAACAAACCTTCCATAATACCATCATCTCCAACAAATCTTCCATAATACCATCATCTCCAACAAATCTTCCATAATACCATCATCTCCAACAAATCTTCCATAATACCATCATCTCCAACAAACCTTCCATAATACCATCATCTCCAACAAACCTTCCATAATACCATCATCTCCAACAAACCTTCCATAATACCATCATCTCCAACAAACCTTCCATAATACCATCATCTCCAACAAACCTTCCATAATACCATCATCTCCAACAAATCTTCCATAATACCATCATCTCCAACAAACTTTCCATAATACCATCATCTCTAACAAATCTTCCATAACACCATCATCTCCAACAAACTTTCCATAATACCATCATCTCCAACAAACCTTCCATAATCCTATCATCTCCAACAAACTTTCCATAATACCATCATCTCCAACAAATCTTCCATAATACCATCATCTCCAACAAATCTTCCATAATCCCATCATCTCCAACAAACCTTCCACAATACCATCATCTCCAACAAACCTTCCATAATACCATAATCTCCAACAAACTTTCCATAATACCATCATCTCCAACAAATCTTCCATAATACCATCATCTCCAACAAATCTTCCATAATACCATCATCTCCAACAAACCTTCCATAATCCCATCATCTCCAACAAATCTTCCATAATACCATCATCTCCAACAAACTTTCCATAATACCATCATCTCCAACAAACTTTCCATAATACCATCATCTCCAACAAACCTTCCATAATCCCATCATCTACAACAAACCTTCCATAATCCCATCATCTCCAACAAATCTTCCATAATACCATCATCTCCAACAAACCTTCCATAATACCATCATCTCGAACAAACCTTCCATAATCCCATCATCTCCAACATACCTTCCATAATCACATCATCTCCAACATATCTTCCATAATACCATCATCTCCAACAAACCTTCCATAATACCATCATCTCCAACAAATCTTCCATAATACCATCATCTCCAACAAACTTTCCATAATACCATCATCTCCAACAAACCTTCCATAATCCCATCATCTACAACAAATCTTCCATAATACCATCATCTCCAACAAATCTTCCATAATCCCATCATCTCCAACAAACCTTCCATAATCCCATCATCTCCAAAAAATCTTCCATAAAACCATCTTCTCCAACAAATCTTCCATAATCCCATCATCTCCAACAAACCTTCCATAATCCCATCATCTCCAACAAATCTTCCATAATACCATCATCTCCAACAAACTTTCCATAATACCATCATCTCCAACAAACCTTCCATAATCCCATCATCTCCAACAAACCTTCCATAATACCATCATCTCCAACAAATCTTCCATAATACCATCATCTCCAACAAATCTTCCATAATACCATCATCTCCAACAAATCTTCCATAATACCATCATCTCCAACAAACCTTCCATAATCCCATCATCTCCAACAAACCTTCCATAATCCCATCATCTCCAACAAACCTTCCATAATACCATCATCTCCAACAAATCTTCCATAATACCATCATCTCCAACAAACTTTCCATAATACCATTATCTCCAACAAACCTTCCATAATCCCATCATCTACAACAAATCTTCCATAAAACCATCTTCTCCAACAAATCTTCCATAATACCATCATCTCCAACAAATCTTCCATAATACCATCATCTCCAACAAATCTTCCATAATACCATCATCTCCAACAAATCTTCCATAATACCATCATCTCCAACAAACCTTCCATAATCCCATCATCTCCAACAAATCTTCCATAATCCCATCATCTCCAACAAACTTTCCATAATACCATCATCTCCAACAAATCTTCCATAATCCCATCATCTCCAACAAATCTTCCATAATACTATCATCTCCAACAAACTACTTCACACATGAACTGACTTTTCTTACAAATTACCTTGTGAGTGATAGTCTTGGACAGCAATAACATATTTAGATCTTTTCTTGAGTCCCTCTAAAAAGGTGTTGATAAGTTCGTAGATGTCCTCAGCACTTACAGATGTAAATGTGTACTCATCTCCCTTGATGGTTACCAAAGTGAAACTCTGGCCATGTGTCTTGCTAGTTCTGAAACACACACAAAAAAACAAACCCATCTTGAAATTTTGACTGTTATTTCTTTTTCAGTATTAAAGAAAATGTTCTGAAAGAGGCCAAAGCAAAAAGAGGGCTAATTTCCAAAATTAGGAAGAAACAATCATAATTTTTTTGGCAAAATTGTTATGCAATGAGAAGGGAACAGCTGAAATATAGTGTGACAACTGGGAAAATTGAGGGATGAAGAGATAGAGGGAAGCAAAGAGAAAAGATACCAGACAACTTAAGAGAATGGCTTGGCAGAAGGTCGTTCGTTCGTTCGCTTTCGTCAGCTTTGACCTCTGACGAAGTCCCACCCACTCAATTTTGTGGGACTGAATTTTGCGTGTAAAGTCTGTTTTATCCCATTACAGGATGCCCCTCGCCATGCAGGCAGATTTACTCCGACTTCAGAGGTACTAATTTTTAGGGAATTAGTAAAACCCAGGTGTCCTCGCCAGGGTACGAACCCCGGCTGTTGCCGTGGTAAGCCAACCGCCTATCGATTGCGCTAACCGGACACCCTGGCAGAAGGTCAACAACAGAAATGATAAATAACTGTCGAGATCAAAAGTTGTGGAGAGACATGATCACCTATGACAGGAGGCATGTTACTTGATGATGATGATGATGATGATGATGATGATGATGATGAATCAAGTTTTGTGATCATACCAACTTGGCTCTTTGTCCTGCTTTATGATGGAAGGGTAAAAACAAATGATGAGCTGGTCATATGGTCAGTACTCGTATATACATGTTTCCTAATTTTTCCATACACCTACTGACAGACTCCACTTTCGGAAGGCTGGATCTTGGTTTAACGTAGTTTTCCTTCTACTGGCTGGGACAGTTGCCAGCTTGGGCTGCTGGACCAAACCTGCCCATGATTCCTGCCTGGATTTCTCCCATAACTTTTCCAACTCCTGATGGTAACTGTTTTTCTGTTGGCTGTTCCAAAATATATTCAAATGATCTCCATAAACAGCTGTCTCTACCACTTTAGTGCTCCTAGACTTATCACACAAGCTCTCTATGTGTATCTCATGCACAATGTCTATAGTGAACACAGTAATGTTCTTACTCTCTTGCTTCTTTATCCCATAACCATGAGTAGCATGGTTGGGGCCTTGGTAACCTGGTTGGGTAAACCACCCAACTGGGCTACAGATGATCAGACAACCTGGGTTCGATTCCTGCTCGAAGCAGTGTGAGTTGTACTCGAGGTTGGAAAAAAAATTACCCACCCGGGGGCAACCCAGACATTGGAGAAATGGGTACCAGGGTGGTACTCTGGGAAGGTGAGGTATGCAGCCTCGCATCATAAGTTTCAATGCTTGAAGCAACACTATCCAGAAGTTTCTGAACACTCATGGATAGTCAGCCGAGCACATTTGGGTGAAAACTTGCATGCTAAGATGCCGATTCATGTCTCATACTGTACCTTTACCCATTACCCTGGAGATCATTGGGGGTTTAACAACAGACTCCATCAACTTTCTCCACATACCTCTATATTCAGTCATTCTATAAGACTGTGAAGTTGAAGACTTCCATTCTTTGATGTTATCTTCCCATTTTATTCTCTATCTCTCTTCCTTACACCCCCCTTCCCCCCAACCTTTCCCCTTTCACATCCCAGTTCCTGCAGATTGGCCTTTGCCAGACCAGATAATCATGATACAAGGCCAAACCAATTCATTTTGCATTTCTTCATAAAAAGATCATGAACTCCAGTAGCTTGCTGTCTCTACAACATTTTGTCACTTCTACTGAATAATTCTTATCACGTATCGTAATTTTTCTGGTTATCTTCCTCTCTGTTATCTTCTATATTTCTTACCTTACAATTTCAAGATCGTAATATCCCAGTTATCTTCTCCCTATATGGTCAGAAATTTCCTTCTAATGCTGATACTAAACTTCGTTCTTTTCTTCTACTTTTTATTCCTCTTCTTCTCCTCCTCCCTTTTCTACTTCTTATATTTCTCCTGCTTCTTCTTCTTCTTCTTTTCAACACTCTCGGAAACACATGTCTTCAACACTCTTGGAAACACATGTCTTCAACACTCTCGGAAACATATGTCTTCAACACTCTCAGAAACACATGTCTTCAACACTCTCGGAAACATATGTCTTCAACACTCTCGGAAACATATGTCTTCAACACTCTCGGAAACATATGTCTTCAACACTCTCGGAAACACATGTCTTCAACACTCTCGGAAACATATGTCTTCAACACTCTCGGAAACACATGTCTTCAACACTCTCGGAAACATATGTCTTCAACACTCTCGGAAACATATGTCTTCAACACTCTCGGAAACATATGTCTTCAACACTCTTGGAAACACATGTCTTCAACACTCTTGGAAACATATGTCTTCAACACTATCAGAAACAAGGCCAAACCAATTCATTTTGCATTTCTTCATAAAAATATCATGAACTCCAGTAGCTTGTAGTATTCTTTTGAGAACTTTTTCAACATTTTCATTCATGCTGTGACCTATGTAAGAGATACCAAAAACCTTTTGATAACATTCCACCTCCATAGCTTGTATTTTCTCCTGTAGCTCTGCTGTAAGAGATTCATGTTTTGGACAGATAAGATAAGAAGATAAAGAGCCCCATCACGCCAAGTGACGTTTAGGGAATATGGTGCTAGGGACCATTATTTTTTTAAAGACCTTTGGCACATGATTATTGGAGTAATGTGGTAGGTATTACACTCGTGCTGCTTTACTTTTCCAGAAAAAATCCGGTACTCGTTTAACGCTGAATGAACCCAGAAGCCGTCGATCAGGATCGAACCCAACCTCTTGTCCTGTGTAGTCCAGTTCATTAACCACTGAGCTCTCATGGCTCCCTATGTTTTAGAAATTTATCGAAAAAAAAGATGATACAACAAAGGTGTGCATCATCCTGATTTTAGAGCCATGAGGGATTTTCTTATCTTTCCAAATTGGTTTTAACTTTGTAAGGACTGCAGTAATTTGCACTAATCTAGTCGATGTTCCAAGTCATATATTAATGAGACTAAGAAATCAAGAAGTCAGGAATTGTTAGCACTGTCTGTCTATTGACATTTTGAGCCATGGCTAGCCCATAATAGACCCAGATACCCTTTCTCTTTTTCTAAATTTTCTTTCTAGCAGTCTCAATCCTTGCAAAGATCTTTTATCATATCTCACCATTTGTCTTTGTTCTATGCAAGCATCTCAATCTAATTGAGGAAGCCGATTCCTGCTGCCTTTGCCTCTTTCATCAATATTCTTCTCAGTGTTTCTCTGGGTCAGCCTTATTTCCTCCTACTTGTTGTTTCCCACATGAGGGCTGGCTTTGTTATTTGGTTATTATCTCTTTGAATCACATGTTCAACATGTGTCCAACATCTTTTCTTGATTCATCATCATTGTGTGCCTTCTCCGCAACGAAGGTTGGCTACCATGGATCGCCATTCTACTCTGTTTCTTGCTTTGATGGTGCAGGCTGTCATAGATTGACTTGACCATCTTTTGATGTTACTCGTCCATGTTAGTCTTGGTCTGCCTCTGCTTCTTTTACCTTGTATTTTTCCTTCCAATATTACTTTTAGTAGGCTGTTGTGTCTTTTAACATGCCCCAAAAATTTCATTATGATTATTGGAGTAAAGTTTCTTGATTACTGATGATATTAATGGTTGATTAGCGATTTCTTCGTTTGTTTTGAGTTCATTCTACGCTATATCAAATACTTTCCTTAGACATTATTTTCAAATGCGTTCAACTTTGCTTCTATGTCTCTTGTTGTTTTCTAGCTCTCACATGCATATGTAAGGGTTGATAATTCGTTTGATTTGAATAGTCTAAGTTTTGTTTTTGTGCTGATGAGTTTTGATTTCCACATCTTCTCAAGGCTTTTGAAGGACATTTCTACTTTAGCTATTTGATTCTAAATTTCTTTACTTGTATCCCCTTCCCAATCAATGTGACTTCCAAGAAAGATAAATTTTGTTATTTTGTTAGCACTCCTGAACTACAAAAAAGAAAACAGCATATAACCTGTTCTTGCTTACTTGAATTCACTCAATGAAAAATGGAAAACACATGTCATCATTCACTCAATGAATAATGGAAAACACATTGCGTCATTCACTCAATGAATAATGGAAAACACATTTCATCATTCACTCAATGAATAATGGAAAACACATTTCATCATTCACTCAATGAATAATGGAAAACACATTTCATCATTCACTCAATGAATAATGGAAAACACATTTCATCATTCACTCAATGAATAATGGAAAACACATTTCATCATTCACTCAATGAATAATGGAAAACATATTTCATCATTCACTCAATGAATAATGGAAAACACATTTCATCATTCACTCATTGAATAATAGAAAACACATTTCATCTCCACCCTTAAAAGGATGTCAATTGGGCATATATGTTGAAATTTGCTGTAGAACTTTGATATTTATGCCTTTCGGCCCAACGCATTCAACTTCAGCATGGCATTTTTTAGTATTAGGTTGCCTTCCTTCTTGAATCCTACTCATTTGGCCAAACTAGACTGGTTAGTCTGTTTCTAGAGCATCCACAAAGAAATGGAGTAGGGTTTGGATTGTTCTTGTTTGTCGATCTTCAGGAAAACCATCAGCTGTGATTCACTGTCAACTTCAGCCATGTTGTTGTCAGTTGTCTTTTCCTTCATGACCTGCTCTGAACTACAACTCACCTATTGCTGGTGACGGCAGTGATTTCAGGAAAAGATAACTCCAACAGCACTTGTTCCTGATCATCAACCACATACGTCCCAGTCCAGTTGATAGCGATGATGACATCATTCTTTGGCAAACTGGGTCCTGAAAATTTGCGAGCCTCATAAAACCTGGAGAACAGGAGAGGCCACTTGTATCTGGAAAAACTGACGATGTCTTCCTTAACCTGTGAGAGATAAGGAATTGTTGGGAAATTATTTGTTTATCAGAAATAATATGTAACTCACCCACTGTCACAAATAATGTTGTAATAACACATGTCACAAATAATGTGTAACTCATACATGTCACAAATAATGTGTAACTATACATGTCACAAATAATGTGTAACTCACCCACTGTCACAAATAATGTTGTAATAACACATGTCACAAATAATGTGTAACTCATACATGTCACAAATAATGTGTAACTATACATGTCACAAATAATGTGTAACTCACCCACTGTCACAAATAATGTTGTAATAACATGTCACAAATAATGTGTAACTCATACATGTCACAAATAATGTGTAACTCATATACTGTCACAAATAATAACTCACACATATCACAAATAATGTGTAACTCACACAATTCACAAATAATGTGTAACTCACACAATTCACAAATAATGTGTAACTATACATATCACAAATAATGTGCAACTATACATGTCACAAATAATGTGTAACTCACATACTGTCACAAATAATGTGTACCTCACACACATGTCACAAATAATGTGTACCTCACATGCATCACAATTAATGTGTAACACATGCATCACAAATAACGTGAACTCACACGTCACAAATAAAGTGTAACTCACACGTCACCAATAATGTGTAACAAACAATTGAACATCATTTATTTTTGTTAAGCTTATGTTTCAAAGTGTTTTTGTGACCATTAACGTAACATCATGGTGGTGACAGACAGTGTTGTAAGATGGGCTGTGCAATTTTCTACAAAGGAAACACAACCCAATGATGAGGAAGACTATTGACATAAAACAACACATATAAAACAGAAATAGACAAGATGCAACAAAGCTTATCAGATCATAGGACATACATCACCTCTATTGTTCAACAAAAAAAATAACTCTAGCGGCAAAACAAGCACTCTACAACACAGTCTTCATTCCAGTGTTGTGAAGCCAGACCTGGACATTAGATATAACAGTAATCAGAAGAATAGTTATCATCAAGTGCCGGGCCTGCTGACGTAGGTGATCATGTCTCTCCACAACTGTCAATCTCGACAGTTATTTATCATTTCTGTTGTTGACCTTCTGCCAAGCCATTCTCTTAAGCTGTCTGGTATTTTTTCTCTTTTTTTCCCTCTATCTCTTCATCCCTCAATTTTTCCAGATGTTACAATATATTCCAGTTGTTCTCTTCTCATTACATGGCCAAAAAATGATGATTGTTTCTTCCTAATATTGGTAATTAGCTCTCTTTTTGCTTTGACCTCTTTCAGAACATTTTCATTACTCTTCTTAGCTGTCCATGGTATTCTCAACATTCTTCTGTAAAACCACATTTCTACAGACTCCAGTGATTTTCTTGTCTGTTGTCCTATTGTCCATGATTCACATCCATATGTTAAGACTGGCTCTACATAACATTTAAGAACTCTTTAAGAATAGTTATATCCAAACAAAGAAAGGCAGCTGCTGTTCCCGTCATAGCAAACACTGCACATATCAAAAGACATAAGGCATATCAGCATAGAAAGTGAACACAGCTGAACTGTCCTTCATCATATGATCATGATGATACATTCATCATAAGCAAAAAGAATATCGAAACAATCCAGGTGAAAAAACACAGCTCACAGTGTGTACAGAGGACTAAATTCAGTAGCTCCGGCAGCAAGCCAGACTTATAATATGAGGAAACTGCAGCAAGAAATACTTTTCAGACAGTGCCTCAATGGTTCCTGTTGTCTGTCCACCATATTGACCAGAAGTCCAATCAAAAGAATAACTAACAATTAAATTAAATGTTTTTGACGAATGACAGAAAACAGTCCAAGAGATAAGACCAGAAGTATAGAATTAAGAAAAAAACTAGGAATAATTCCCGTCATTCAAAATATAAACATTTTGGTGCAGTTACATGAAGAGAAATAGAACAAATTAGAACACAATGAACCTTCAACAAACATAACAAGAACACCAGAATCAAGGGTTGATAATAAGAAAGTTTGATTACTGGAATATTAGAAAACTGAGTTAGCAGAAGTGGCAAACAAAAGAGTAAATGACTGCAAACTAGTCTATATATCCCTTGGTATATAGATTAGTTTCTTTTCCTGTCCTTTCTTGAGTATCTAGCATATTATTGCCATGTAGTTAGATTTTTGTGTATATCCTTATTTATATATACATAAATATATTTTTTTCTTGGGACTGATAGGTCTCAAGGCAAGACGCCGGCCTTGAGACAGAGAGGTTGTGAGTTCAAATCCCGGCTGAACCAGTTGGAATTTTTATTTATAATTTCTCTCTGCGGTAACCACCCCTGGTCTCAGCAGGGAGACCCGGCTTGAAATGTCAATTACTCATGGACGGAAAAAGAATATGAGTACCTCCGAAGATGGAGCTATCTGCTTATAAGGCCAGGGACCCCTGTGCACATGGCTGCCAGGGAAAAACAGATTAACACGCAAAATTAAGTTTCTAGTTTCCAGGGACATCACCAGAGGTGAAAGCTGGCCGAAAGAAAAAAAGAGAAAAAAAAAAAGAAAGATATTATATTTTTGTGTTGCTGTTTCTTGTTCCAGCTGAAGTCTTACTTGGCTGAAACATTGTTTCAGATTTTGTTTCGTTTCTCACCTTTGTAAAGCTGTTACCATACCACTTCTTTTAGTTTTTTCTTAAAAATTGTCATTATTAACATTAGCTTTACAGCAGCTTTGCGTATCTGTACATCTTGATTCATCTTGATGCCTTTACTTCCTATATATACCCTCAAAGCTGAAAAACAATCGAGGTGGAAAAGAGAAAGAAAATACATTCCCAATGTCATCGAATCACACATTCTGTCCATACTTGTCATCAAATCACACTTTCTGTCCATACTTGTCATCAAATCATACATTCTGTCCATAAAAAAAAAGTAAAAAGTAAAGAGCCCCATCACGTCAAGTGGCATATAGGGAATATGGTGTTAGTGGCCATAATTTTTACAGACCATCGGCACATGAATTTCGGGGTAATGTGGTCAGTATTACGCCTGTGCCGCTTTACTTTCCCAGAAAAAATCCAGTACCCATTAAAGGATGGGTGAACCCAGAAGCCATCGATCAGGATTAAAACTGACTTCTTGTCCTTTTGTAGTCCAGTTTACTAACCAGTGAGCTATCACGGCTCCGTAAATTCTGTCGATGCTTGTCATCAAATCACACATTGTTCTCATACTTGTCATAAAATCACACATTCTGTCCATGCTTGTCATCAAATCACACATTCTGTCCATACTTGTCATCAAATCACACATTCTGTCTATACTTGTCATCAAAGCACACATTCTTCTCATACTTGTCATCAAATTACACATTCTGTCCAGCTTGTCATGAAATCACACATTCTGTCCATACTTGTCATCAAATCACACATTGTTCTCATACTTGTCATCAAATCACACATTCTGTCCATACTTATCATCAAATCACACATTCTGTCCATACTTGTCATCAAATCACACATTCTGTCCATACTTGTCATCAAATCACACATTCTGTCCATACTTGTCATCAAATCACACACTCTGTCCATACTTGTCATCGAATCACACATTCTATCCATATTTATCATCAAATCACACATTCTTCCCATACTTGTCATCAAATCACACATTCTGTCCATACTTGTCATCAAATCACACATTCTGTACATACTTGTCATCGAATCACACATTCTGTCCATACTTGTCATCAAATCACACATTCTGTCCATACTTGTCATCAAATCACACATTCTGTACATACTTGTCATCGAATCACATATTCTGTCCATACTTGTCATCAAATCACACATTCTGTCCAGCTTGTCATCAAATCAAACATTCTGTCCATACTTGTCATCGAATCACACATTCTGTCCATACTTGTCATCAAATCACACATTCTGCCCAGCTTGTCATGAAATCACACATTCTGTCCATACTTGTCATCAAATCACACATTCTGTCCATACTTATCAACAAATCACACATTCTTCCCATACTTGTCATCAAATCACACATTCTGTACATACTTATCATCAAATCACACATTCTTCCCATACTTGTCATCAAATCACACATTCTTCCCATACTTGTCATCAAATCACACATTCTGTCCATACTTGTCATCAAATCACACATTCTGTCCATACTTGTCATCAAATCACACATTCTGTCCATACTTGTCATCAAATCACACATTCTGTCCATACTTATGATCAAATCACACATTCTGTCCATACTTGTCATCAAATCACACATTCTGTCCATACTTGTCATCAAATCACACATTCTGTCCATACTTGTCATCAAATCACACATTCTGTCCATACTTGTCATCGAATCACACATTCTATCCATAAAAAAAAAAGTAAAGTACCCCCCGTCACGCCAAGTGGCGTATAGGGAAATATGGTGTTAGTGACCCTATATTTTACAGACCTTCAGCACATGATTTTTGGGGTAATGTGGTCGGTATTACGCCCGTGCTGCTTTTACTTTCCCAGAAAAAATCCGGTACCCATTTAAGGCTGGGTGAACCCGGAGCCGTCGGTTGGGATCGAACCCTACCCCTTGTCCGTAGTAGTCCAGTTCACTAACCACTGAGCTATCGCGGCTCCTACTAATTTTTAGGGAATTAGTAAAACCCAGGTGTCCTCGCCAGGATTACGAACCCCGGCTGTTATTCATACTTATCATCAAATCACACATTCTTCCCATACTTGTCATCAAATCACACATTCTGTCCATACTTGTCATCAAATCACACATTCTGTACATAGTTGTCATCGAATCACATATTCTGTCCATACTTGTCATCAAATCACACATTCTGTCCAGCTTGTCATCAAATCAAACATTCTGTCCATACTTGTCATCGAATCACACATTCTGTCCATACTTGTCATCTAATCACACATTCTGCCCAGCTTGTCATGAAATCACACATTCTGTCCATACTTGTCATCAAATCACACATTCTGTCCATACTTATCAACAAATCACACATTCTTCCCATACTTGTCATCAAATCACACATTCTTCCCATACTTGTCATCAAATCACACATTCTGGCCATACTTGTCATCGAATCACACATTCTATCCATACTTGTCATCAAATCACACACTCTGTCCATACTTGTCATCAAATCACACATTCTGTCCATACTTGTCATCAAATCACACATTCTATCCATACTTGTCATCAAATCACACATTCTGCCCATGCTTGTCATCAAATTACACATTCTGTCCAGCTTGTCATGAAATCACACATTCTGTCCATACTTGTCATCAAATCACACATTGTTCTCATACTTGTCATCAAATCACACATTCTGTCCATACTTGTCATCAGATCACACATTCTGTCCATACTTGTCATCAAATCACACATTCTGTCCATACTTGTCATCAAATCACACATTATGTCCATACTTGTCATCAAATCACACATTCTGTCCATACTTGTCATCGAATCACACATTCTATCCATACTTATCATCAAATCAAACATTCTTCCCATACTTGTCATCAAATCACACATTCTGTCCATACTTGCCATCAAATCACACATTCTGTACATACTTGTCATCGAATCACATATTCTGTCCATACTTGTCATCAAATCATACATTCTGTCCATACTTGTCATCGAATCACACATTCTGTCCATACTTGTCATCAAATCACACATTCTGCCCAGCTTGTCATGAAATCACACATTCTGTCCATACTTGTCATCAAATCACACATTCTGTCCATACTTATCATCAAATCACACATTCTTCCCATACTTGTCATCAAATCACACATTCTTCCCATACTTGTCATCAAATCACACATTCTGTCCATACTTGTCATCAAATCACACATTCTGTCCATACTTGTCATCAAATCACACATTCTGTCCATACTTGTCATCAAATCACACATTCTGTCCATACTTATTATCAAATCACACATTCTTCCCATACTTGTCATCAAATCACACATTCTGTCCATACTTGTCATCAAATCACACATTCTGCCCATACTTGTCATCAAATAACACTTTCTGTCCATACTTGTCATCAAATCATACATTCTGTCCATAAAAAAAAAGTAAAAAGTAAAGAGCCCCATCACGTCAAGTGGCATATAGGGAATATGGTGTTAGTGGCCATAATTTTTACAGACCATCGGCACATGAATTTCAGGGTAATGTGGTCAGTATTACGCCTGTGCCGCTTTACTTTCCCAGAAAAAATCCAGTACCCATTAAAGGATGGGTGAACCCAGAAGCCATCGATCAGGATTAAAACTGACTTCTTGTCCTTTTGTAGTCCAGTTTACTAACCAGTGAGCTATCACGGCTCCGTAAATTCTGTCGATGCTTGTCATCAAATCACACATTGTTCTCATACTTGTCATAAAATCACACATTCTGTCCATGCTTGTCATCAAATCACACATTCTGTCCATACTTGTCATCAAATCACACATTCTGTCTATACTTGTCATCAAAGCACACATTCTTCTCATACTTGTCATCAAATTACACATTCTGTCCATACTTATCATCAAATCACACATTCTGTCCATACTTGTCATCAAATCACACATTCTGTCCATACTTGTCATCAAATCACACATTCTGTCCATACTTGTCATCAAATCACACATTCTGTCCATACTTGTCATCAAATCACACATTCTGTCCATACTTGTCATCGAATCACACATTCTATCCATACTTATCATCAAATCACACATTCTTCCCATACTTGTCACCAAATCACACATTCTGTCCATACTTGTCATCAAATCACACATTCTGTACATACTTGTCATCGAATCACATATTCTGTCCATACTTGTCATGAAATCACACATTCTGTCCAGCTTGTCATCAAATCAAACATTCTGTCCATACTTATCGAATCACACATTCTGTCCATACTTGTCATCAAATCACACATTCTGCCCAGCTTGTCATGAAATCACACATTCTGTCCATACTTGTCATCAAATCACACATTCTGTCCATACTTATCAACAAATCACACATTCTTCCCATACTTGTCATCGAATCACACATTCTGTCCATACTTATCATCAAATCACACATTCTGTCCATACTTGTCATCAAATCACACATTCTGTCCATACTTGTCATCAAATCACACATTCTGTCCATACTTGTCATCAAATCACACATTCTATCCATACTTGTCATCAAATCACATATTCTGCCCATGCTTGTCATCAAATTACACATTCTGTCCAGCTTGTCATGAAATCACACATTCTGTCTATACTTGTCATCAAATCACACATTGTTCTCATACTTGTCATCAAATCACACATTCTGTCCATACTTGTCATCAGATCACACATTCTGTCCATACTTGTCATCAAATCACACATTCTGTCCATACTTGTCATCAAATCACACATTCTGTCCATACTTGTCATCAAATCACACATTCTGTCAATACTTGTCATCGAATCACACATTCTATCCATACTTATCATCAAATCAAACATTCTTCCCATACTTGTCATCAAATCACACATTCTGTCCATACTTGTCATCAAATCACACATTCTGTACATACTTGTCATCGAATCACATATTCTGTCCATACTTGTCATCAAATCATACATTCTGTCCATACTTGTCATCGAATCACACATTCTGTCCATACTTGTCATCAAATCACACATTCTGCCCAGCTTGTCATGAAATCACACATTCTGTCCATACTTGTCATCAAATCACACATTGTGTCCATACTTATCATCAAATCACACATTCTTCCCATACTTGTCATCAAATCACACATTCTTCCCATACTTGTCATCAAATCACACATTCTGCCCAGCTTGTCATGAAATCACACATTCTGTCCATACTTGTCATCAAATCACACATTGTGTCCATACTTATCATCAAATCACACATTCTTCCCATACTTGTCATCAAATCACACATTCTTCCCATACTTGTCATCAAATCACACATTCTGGCCATACTTGTCATCGAATCACACATTCTGTCCATACTTGTCATCAAATCATACATTCTGTCCATACTTGTCATCAAATCACACATTCTGTCCATACTTGTCATCAAATCACACATTCTGTCCATGCTTGTCATCAAATCACACATTCTGTCCATACTTGTCATCAAATCACACATTCTGTCCATACTTGTCATCAAATCACACATTCTATCCATACTTGTCATCAAATCACACATTCTGCCCATGCTTGTCATTAAATCACACATTCTGTCCATACTTGTCATCAAATCACACATTCTGTCCATACTTATCATCAAATCACACATTCTTCCCATACTTGTCATCAAATCACACATTCTTCCCATACTTGTCATCAAATCACACATTCTGTCCATACTTGTCATCAAATCACACATTCTGTCCATACTTGTCATCAAATCACACATTCTGCCCATACATGTTATCAAATCACACATTCTGTCCACATTTGTTATCAAATCACACATTCTGTCCATACTTGTTATCAAATCACACATTCTGTCCATACTTGTCATCAAATCATACATTCTGTCCATACATGTTATCAAATCACACATTCTGTCCATACTTGTTATCAAATCACACATTCTGTCCATACTTGTCATCAAATCACACATTCTGTCCATGCTTGTCATCAAATCACACATTCTGTCCATACTTGTCATCAAATCACACATTCTTCTCATACTTGTCTTCAAATTGCACATTCTGTCCAGCTTGTCATGAAATCACACATTTTTTCCATACTTGTCATCGAATCACACATTCTGTCCATACTTGTCATCAAATCACACATTCTGTCCATACTTGTCATCAAATCACACATTCTGTCCATACTTGTCATCAAATCACACATTCTGCCGATACTTGTCATCAAATCACACATTCTGTCCATACTTGTCATCAAATCACACATTCTGCCCATACTTGTCATCAAATCACACATTCTGTCCATACTTGTCATCAAATCACACATTCTGTCCATACTTGTCATCGAATCACACATTCTGCTCATACTTGTCATCAAATCACACATTTTTCCCATACTTGTCATCAAATCACACATTCTGTCCATACTTGTCATCAAATCACACATTCTGCCCATACTTGTCATCAAATAATACATTCTGTCCATACTTGTCATCAAATCACACATTCTGCCCATACTTGTCATCAAATCACACAATCTGTCCATACTTGTCATCAAATCACACATTCTGTCCATACTTGTCATCAAATCACACATTCTGTCCATACTTGTCATCAAATCACACATTCTTCCCATACTTGTCATCAAATCACACATTCTGCCCATACTTGTCATAAAATCACACATTCTGTCCATACTTGTCATCAAATCACACATTCTGTCCATACTTGTCATCAAATCACACATTCTGCCCATACTTGTCATCAAATCACACATTCTGCCCATACTTGTCATCAAATCACACATTCTGTCCATACTTGTCATCAAATCACACATTCTGCCCATACATGTTATCAAATCTCACATTCTGTCCATACATGTTATCAAATCACACATTCTGTCCATACTTGTCATCAAATCACACATTCTGTCCATACTTGTCATCAAATCACACATTCTGCCCATACATGTTATCAAATCACACATTCTGTTCACACTTGTCATCAAATCACACATTCTGCCCATACATGTTATCAAATCACACATTCTGTATACACTTGTCATCAAATCACACATTCTGTCCATACTCATCATCAAATCACATATTCTGCCCATACATGTTATCAAATCACACATTCTGTCCACACTTGTCATCAAATCACACATTCTGTCCATACTTGTCATCAAATCACACATTCTGTCCATACTTGTCATCAAATCACACATTCTGCCCATACATGTTATCAAATTACACATTCTGTCCACACTTGTTATCAAATCACACATTCTGTCCACACTTGTCATCAAATCACACATTCTGTCCATACTTGTCATCAAATCACACATTCTGTCCACACTTGTCATCAAATCACACATTCTGCCCATACATGTTATCAAATCACACATTCTGTCCATACTTGGTATCAAATCACACATTCTGTCCATACTTGTCATCAAATCACACATTCTGCCTATACTTGTCATCAAATCACACATTCTGCCCATACTTGTCATCAAATCACACATTCTTCTCATACTTGTCATCAAATCACACATTCTTCCCATACTTGTCATCAAATCACACATTCTGTCCATACTCATCATTAAATCACACATTCTGTCCATACTCATCATTAAATCACACATTCTGCCCATACTCATCATTAAATCACACATTCTGCCCATACTCATCATTAAATCACACATTCTGCCCATACTCATCATTAAATCACACATTCTGCCTATACTTGTCATCAAATCACACATTCTGTCCATACTCATCATCAAATCACACATTCTTCCCATACTTGTCATCAAATCACACATTCTGTCCATACTCATCATCAAATCACACATTCTGCCCATACCTTAGAAGCTTCGACCCTGGAGCTCTGAAAGTATGGACTCTTCAGTTTGACAATAATTGCATTCATCCACATCTGGAGAGCATTAGCCTTCTGGAGATTGGCATCAGGAATATATGATGGCAGCAGTGACTGCAAACGCTGATGGTCAATGTTCAAACCATGTTCTATAAAATACTGCTGTGCTGCAATCATTGCCAAATCATCATCCTGAAAGGTGAACCACGTAGGAAACATATGTAGATAATTCTTTAACTCTTAACATACGGAAGCTTTTTATTGATGCAACGGAAGAGAGACAAAGTTTTTCATGGTTTTAAGAATCAATCTACATATTTATATTTATCTAACATATAACGGAATAGATCTGGAGACAGTTCAGAACTACAACTACCTTGGACATACTATATGTACAGTATAATATAACCAGTGATTGAAAATGTACAACTGAAATAAACAAAAGAATAGGAATGGCAAAAAGTAATTTTAATGTCATGATGAACATACTAACATCAAAACAAATAACACCAGGGCTAAAACTAAGAGTAGCAAAATGTTATGTCTTCTCAATATTCCTATATGGTGCAGAAACATGGACATTAGACAAGAAAACAGAACAGAGAATTGAAGCCTTTGAAATATGGATATATAGAAGAATAGGTAGAATTGGATGGAAGGAAAAGAAAACAAATGATGAAGTCTTAAAACAACCAAAAATGAAAAGAGAACTACTAAACACAATTCAAACAAGATAAATGCGATTTTTGGGCCACGTTAAAAGACACAACAACCTAGTGCTTTTAGTATTCTGTCAATCCATCTTTTCTCACTTCTATTGATCTAAATAAAATACAATTTAATTTCACCATACCTGGAACAAAAAACTGTCTTAACTATTATTAAAGCTTATATATTACCTTATCACATCTGTACTCCCCAAACTTGATCCCACGAACAATCTGGAAGTCATAAAAACAGAATCATGTATTTGTATTCATAATGCAGTTATTATTTTTTAAATAAAGTAAAGTACCCCTGTCACGTCAAGTGGCATATAGGGAATATGGTGTTAGTGACCATAAATTTTACAGACCTTCGGCACATGTTTTTTGGGGTAATCATCATCATCATCATCGGGTGCCATCTCCGCAGCGAATATTGGCTACCATGGATTGCCATTCCACTCTGTTTCTTGCTTTGATGGTGCAGGCTGTCATAGATTGGCTTGTCTATCTTTTGATGTTACTCGTCGTTCCTAAAACAGTATTTAAAATTTGGGGTAATGTGGTCGGTATTACGCCCGTGCTGCTTTTCTTTCCCAGAAAAATTCCGGTACCCATTAAAGGCTGGGTGAACCTGGAAGCTGTCGGTTGGGATCGAACCCTACCTCTTGTCCTTTGTAGTCCAATTCACTAACCACTGAGCTAATTATTATTTAATTTTATTATTCTTCAATTTTTCTATATGCTTGAGAAATATGGACCCTTACAGCAGCTGTGAAAGATGAAATGTTATTGAAATATTTTGGGCATCATTTACATAGATTGTATCCCAACGTTGTGCTACCAATGCAAGACCTGGACCCTAGATGCAAGAACAATAAGAAAAATAACCTATACAGAGATGAAATGTGTTAGACGAATGACAGGAAACAGTCTGAGAGGTAAGATCAGAAATGAAGAACTGAGAAAAAAGCTAGGAATAGCTCCCGCCATAGAATATATAAGGAAACAACAGATAAAATGGTTTGGCCACGTGACAAGGCAGAAAGAACAAAACACAACACAACGAGCCTTCAACAAACGTTGTGAGAACATCAGACCCAAGGGTCGACCATGAAAAAGATGGGTCGATGGAATATTAGAAGCACTAGGAAACATAACAGCAGCAGAGGCGAACAGAAAAGCAAAAGACCGCAAATTATATCTCTCCTCGACGCTGAAAGGCAGATGAGGAAGGAAAGAAGAAAAAGAAGTATCACAAATGAAAAAGTTAGCAAAATGATACAACAAGCAATAGGGGTACATGATGTACATTTAATGGACTATTGTAAAGAAATGCAAAATGAAATGGTTTGGTCATGCATCTCAATAATCTAATCTGACAAAGGTTGTTATACAAGGCAATGTAAAAGGAGGAAGAAAGAGAGGTATGTAGAAAAAGAGATGAGAAGAAAACATAAAGCAAAGGATATGTCTCAACTTTGCAGAGTCCCAAAAAATTACCTTGAAGCCTTGAAAAGTTGTGGAAATCAAGACTCATCAGCGCAAACACAAAATCTAGACTATTCAAATCAAATGTACTATCAAACCGCAAACACAAAACTTAGACTATTCAAATCAAATGTACTATCAAACCGCAAACACAAAACTTAGACTATTCAAATCAAATGTACTATCAAACCGCAAACACAAAACTTAGATTATTCAAATCAAATGTACTATCAAACCTTACGTATGCATGTGAGAGCTGGAAAACAACAAGAGATATAGAAACAAAGTTGAACGCATTCGAAAATAAATGTGTAAGGAAAATACTTGGTATAGCGTGGAACGAATTCAAAACAAATGAAGAAATTAGAGAAATCGCCAATCAAAAACTAATATCTTCAGTAATCAAGAAAAGACGATGATCATATATAGGACATGTGATGAGAAGAGATAATAACTGAATAACAAAGCAAACCCTCATGTGGGAAACAACAGGTAAGAAGAAAAGAGGCCAATCCAGAGAGACACTGAGAAGAACATTGATCAGAGAGGCAAGAGCAGCAAGAATTGGCTTCCTCAATTAGATAAAGTTGATTGCACAGAAGAGAGACAAATGGCGAGATTTGATAAAAGATCTTCACAAGGATTGTAAACAGCTAGAATAAAAATTTAGATAAGAGAAGGAATATCTGGATCTATGCCCTATGGGCCCGCTACAGCTCAAAATGTAATAGATAGATAGATAGAAAGAAATACTGAAAATAGAGAGAAATAAAGAAGGTTGACGAAGTTTGCCAGTTGGGCTCCAATGACCATTAGGTTTATGGGATGATGAAGAAGAAAATGGAGAATGAAATAATTAAATCAGAACATCAAACAATTTATACATAACAAGATTTATCATCATCAAGTACCCTGCCTGCTGGCGTAAGTGATTATGTTTCCCCACAAATTTTGATCTCGACAGTTATTTATCATTTCTGTTGTTGACCTTCTGCTAAGCCATTCTCTTAAGCTGTCTGGTATCTTTTCTTTTTGCTTCCCTCTATCTCTTCGTCCCTCAATTTTCCCAGTTGTTACAATATATTCCAGTTGTTCTCTTCTCATTACATAGCCAAGAAATGATGATTGTTTCTTCCTTATATTGGAAATTAGCTCTCTCTTTGCTTTGACCTCTTTCAGAACATTTTCATTACTCTTCTTAGCTGTCCATGGTATTCTCAAAATTCTTATGTAAAACCACATTTCTACAAAGTCCAGTGATTTCCTTGTCTGTTGTCCTATTATCCATGATTCACATCCATATGTTAAGACTGGCTCTACATAACATTTAAGAACTCTTTTTCTTGTTGCTATTGTTAAAAATGGATTGCATAGCATTTTCCTCATTTTTTGGAAAGTTACTTTTGCCTGAGCCATTCTGCATCTTTCCTCTGTTGTACATCTACATCTTTGTAATTCTGTAAAAACCACATTTCTATAGCCTCCAGTTATTTTCTTATCTATTGTTTTCTTGTCTTTTATTGTCCATGATCCACATCCATATGTTAATACTGGCTCTAAATAACATTTAATAAGAACTCTTTTTCTTGAGAAAATATAGAAATACAGAAATAAAAAAATCCTAACTTATGTTTATATATTTTAGAATATTCAGCCCAGTTCTATCACATCTCTAATTCACACAAACCTTACGTCATCTGGACTGTATATTTATCCATTTTTTTTTACAGTTTAAGACTTCTATGTATGTCTTCAATTCATATTGGAAACATCAATTTCACAACTGGAATGTTGACTCTAAGTCTGACACAACTACCCATGATTTTCGGACAACCCATGTTCGATTCCCGCTGGAAGCAGTGTGAATTGTAAACGTGGTTGGAAAAAAAATATCCCCGCGGTCGACCCAGCTGCTGGCAGAAATGGGTACCAGGGTAGTACTGTGAGGAGGTGAGGAACGCCGCCTCACATCATGAGTTTTGATGCTTGAAGAGACACTGTCCAAAAGTCTCCAAACACTTCTGTATAGGTAGCCAAGAACATATGGGTGAAAACTTGTGTGCTAAGACGCCAATTAAAGTCTCGTACTTTACCTTGACTTTTACCTATCAATGATTTACATCCATAAAGAATATAACATTACAGTACTCACCTGCTGATAAATTAAACTTGTTGCCACTGGATCCTCACTCGGATCATGCCAGGGTGCAAATATCTCCTTACGGTAGAATAGCCTCCATGGAGCATTCCTCTCTTGTGCACCTTGTTCCTTGGCATATTGTTCACACTGGGAGACTGCATCCATCACATGATCTCCTCCACTCCCTAGTGATGACACCTACAGAAACATAAAGATAGACAAAAATCTTGATTTATGAAATTATATATGGTCTTCAGGGACTCAATCTTAGTCAAAATAAGAAATTGATTCCATGGAAAATATAGAACATCATTTGAATACCGGTCAATGTGGTGGATAGGCAGTAAGAACCATTGAAGTTTAGTCTGAAAAGTGTTCCTTGTTGCAGTTTCCTTGTTTCATATTCCAAGTCAGGCTTGCTGCTAGAGCTACTGAGTTTAGTGCTTTGTGCACACAGTGAGCTGTGTTTTTCATCCAGATCATGTTTCAATATTCTGATAGCTTATGATGAATGATGATATCATGTAATGGACAGTTCAGCTGCGTTCACTTTCAGTGCCACTGTAGCTGTTATGATGTGGACTGCAGCTGCCTTTCTTTGTTTGGATCCTTCAATGAGATGAGTTTTAATTTGAATGATTCCATTGCCACAGGCAGTTGAGCAATTATGGATTTTAATTCATTTGCAATGATACCAGGCCCTTTGATTAACCATAACCATAATATACAGAACAGAATAGCATGGACAATTATGTATGAGGATTACTGTTACCCACGTAGCAGATTCTGCAACTCCAATTATTTAGTGTATTCGAGGGAATGACTGCATCAACAGCACCTTAGAACTGGTTATGTCACAGAAATTGTCAGGTGATTATTGAACACAATGATAAACCCTTGTCCTGATCTTGATCCTTCCAGTGCTATTATACATCACATAGGGCTTGTGGTGTTTATCACCACCCGTTTCTATTCTGGATGAGATGTTCATCTTATCAAATGAGTCTATGCCCGCCAACTTTGCTTTTTTCAGTGTTTCTCTGGGTCTTCCGCTTATTCTGTATCCAGATGTTTCCCATAGAAGAGCCTCTTTTATAATTCTCTTTTTGTGTCTTCTCAGCATATGTCCATCTTCTCTTCATAATTGTAGATGAGATCGTTGGTTGCATGACCATTTCTTTTATCTCTATATTAGTCTTGAAGTCATTCCATTGTACACAGAGTATTCTTCTTAGGCATTTGTCTTCAAAAAGTAAAGAGCCCCCATCACACCAAGTGGCATATAGGGAATATGGTGTTAGTGACCATAAATTTTACAGACCTTCAGCACATAATTTTTGGGGTAATGTTTTCGGTATTACACCAATGTCGCTTTACTTTCCCAGTAAAAAAATTCAGTACCCATTTAAGGCTGGGTGAACCCGGAAGCCACCGGTTGGGATCGAACCCTACCCCTTGTCCTTTGTAGTCCAGTTCACTAACCACTGAGCTATTACGGCTCCCTCCCCTGTCTAGAGGTACCCCTAAATGAGTCTCAGGGAAAGGTTGTCTGCCCCACGTCAATTGATCAAGCAAGATGGAAAGTAAACAATGATAAATTACCTAATAATTGTTAGTAATATGGCCTGTGATGTCTTGACAGATAGTTGGTAGCAGGCAATCATGATTTGTCAGTAGTGTGGTAAAATATTAGCGTTTTATGCTAGATACTGTTTTACTGAGCAGCTTCTCTCATAGCTGAATCTACCAATATTGGAAAAACAGATTCAACCATAGAATTAACAAGATGTATTTGTGGTATCTGGCCTTATCTCCTTTCATCTACTCCATTTGGCTTTTTATTTTGGCATTGTTTCCCAAAAAGTTGCTGTGCCATTTCATATTTTTGTTCTCCATGTGCTACGATCTGAAGCCAGATTTTTCCAATTTCTTTCACCGATAGAGAATTCACTCAAGGAGGCCCAGCAAACATCTTCATATCTTGGATAGGTCTGCCCTTCGGTCTATGTCCCTCCGTAAATTCTCCATACAGTATGGTTATGATTATGGTTAGTTGAAACCCCCGGTATCACTGAAAATGAATTAAAATACATAATTCACTGAAAATGAATTAAAATCCATAATTCACTGAAAATGAATTAAATTATGAAATAAAATCCATAATTGCTCAACTGCCTGTGCTAGTGGAATCATCCGAATTAAAACTCATCCCATTGAAGGATCCAAACAAAAAAAAGGCAGCTGCAATCCCCATCATAGCAGCTACAGTACATGCCAAAAGACATAAGGCCATGCAGCACCAAAAGTGAACGCAGCTGAACTGTCCATCATATGATATCATCATTCATCATAAACTATCAGAATATTGAAACATAATCCGGATGAAAAACACAGCTCACAGTGTGCACAGAGCACTAAACTCAGTAGCTCTAGCAGCAAGCCTGGCTTGGAATATGAGGAAACTGCAACAAGGAACATTTTTCAGACTTGAGTCTGAATGGTTCCTGCCACCTATCTGTCATATTGACCTGCAGTCCTCTCCATATAGTAATTGTTCGGGTATACGATTATTAGTACAAGAACAAGATTCCTTACTTCATCATTATCAAGTACCGGGCCTGCTGGCGTAGGTGATCATGTCTCTCCACAACTTTTGATCTTGACAGTTATTTATCATTTCTGTTGTTGACTTTCTGCCAAGCCATTCTCTTAAGCTGCCTGGTATTTTTTCTCTTTGCTTTCCTCTATCTCTTCGTCCTTCAATTTTTGAAGTTGTTACAATATATTCCAGTTGTTCTCTTTCATTACATGGCCAAAAAATGATGATTGTTTCTTCCTAATATTGGAAATTAGCTCTTTGTTGGTCAAAATAAGATTCCTTACTTACCTTGTCAAAAAGAGCTATGTAAAGTGAAAACCCAAAGCTGTCCTTGAGACCAATCTTGCTTGCTAACTGTTGGCACAGTTCCCTGGAAGTTGTGGCTGAGTCTGCATACAAAGCCTTGGAGTTGCTGTCCATGAAAGTGATTGGCAGAATGATTGGTTTTCTTGACTTGCTAGCCTGAAATGAGAAAAACAGGAAAAAAAATCTACCACATCCCCAAACTAACTATTGCATCATGATGAAAATTGAAAAAAAAAAAAAAAGGAAAAAGTGGTATGGTAAGCACATATATTGAATATTCTAAATTTGGCTTTCCTGCTTAGTATTTTTAATTTCCATATTTTGTCCAGGTTTTTAAAATTTGTTGTTGTTTTTGCTATGCTGCTTCTGATCTCTTTCTTTGTTTCACCTTCTAGATCTATATTACTACAAAGATATATGTATATTTGAGTATTCTATATAAACAATGAGAAGAGCATTGATCAGTAAGGCAAAGGCAGCAGGAATCGGCTCCCTCAATGAGATCGAGATGCTTGCACAGAATAGAGACAAATGGTGAGATTTGATAAAAATCTTGGCAAGGATTGAGACAGCTAGAAAGAAAATTTCAAAACAGAGAAAGAGTATCTGAGTCTAAGAACATAGAAGGTGTTACTATAAGCGGAGAGAGAGAGAAGGGGTGTACTGGAAGTAGATAACAAAGAGTTAGTGTATAGAAGTTAATATAGAGATGTACTAGGGATAGTGGAGTACAGAGATGGGAGGAGGGAGTGAGAGGAAGAGGGGTCATCAGAGGGACAGAGATACATTAATGCCACAAGGTGTGAGGCAACCCAAATGGGCAATCAGGCGATTCTCTAGAGTGAATCAGCTGTGGCTGTCAGAGGAGCATGATAATAGGCCGGTGACCAGGACATCAGCCTTACCACGATGACCCATAGAGTTAAAGTGGGATGATACGGGGGGTTCCTGCAACATGGGTGATGTCATATAGATGTTCACAGCATCTAGCCCCAATGGGTGATATCGGGTGAGAAGAGTCATAGTGGAGGAAACAATGGTAGTCGGTAGCTTTGTAGAAGATCAATGTGAGTAGACGAGAGGTACCTAAGAAGACTGATATCTATTTTACATAGCACAAATTGCAGTGATGTTTATGTCGCAATTACCAGGTAAAGGTCAACCTTAAAGTTCGGCCTTACGTCCTGGCCTTCTAGAGTTATCTGAGTTGGCCGTGTTCTCTCATCATCATCATAGAGTGCTGTCTCCGCATCGAAGGTTTGGCTACCATGGATTGCCATTCCACTCTGTCTCTTGCTTTGATGGTGCAGGTTGTCATAGGCTGATTTGTCCATCTTTTGATGTTATTCGTCCATGTTAGTCTTGGTCTGCCTCTGTCTCTTTTATCTTGTATTTTCCCTTCCAAGATTACTTTTAGTAGCCTGTTGTGTCTTTTAACATGTTCCAAAGATCTCATTTGTCTTGTTCTAACTGTATTTAGTAGTTCTCTTTTCAAGCTTAGTTGTCTTAAGACTTCATCGTTTGTTTTCTTTTCTTTCCATCCAATTCTGCTTAATCTTCTATAAATCCACATTTCAAAGGCTTCAATTTTCTGTTCTCTTTTTTCTTGTCTAATATCCATGTTTCTCCACCATACAGGAAAAGAAACTACCATAATTTTTTTTGGGCCAAGAATTGAGAAGAGAAGAGCTAAAAAAAAATGTGCGTGATAATTGAAAAAAACTGAGGGAAGAAGAAGAAATTGAGGAAAAAAAAAAAGAGATAAAATACAAAACAGTTTAAGCAAATTTTTTTATAGGAAGACAACAGACTCTATATACTACTCATCAGTCGATCCAAATTAAAAATGGGTAGCTCACTTACAGAGTTAAGAAGATAAGCAACAGCAAGAGAAATCACTGGGTCAACACTTAAACTAAAGTTTCTTATGCTGTTTGACTCATTTTAAATTGTTTCATTAAAATTTCATGTTTAAATTCAGTTTTTGATTTACCAATTTCAATCCACTTTACCTGAAGCTCCAGCCAACTAGGGGGTTGATTTCGGGCTCCGTTCAAAAGTGTTCGTCTCAGGCTGTTAGCACAATACGGAGCATAACCTGACGGACCATCCTTAATAAAGCTCAGCAGAAAGGGTCTCAGCTGTGGCCACAAAACATAACTTATCTTTACCATTCTTATCTGATAAAAAAATGGTGACATAACAAATCATCATCATCATCATCATCGAGCTCCATCTCCGCAGTGAAGAATGGCTACCATGGAGCACCATTCTGCTCTGTCTCTTGCTTTGATGGTGCAGGTTGCCATAGGCTGATTTGTCCATCTTTTGATGTTACTCATTCATTTTAGCCTTGGTCTGCCTCTGCCTCTTTTACCTTGTATTTTCCCCTTCATGATTACTTTTAGTAGGCTGTTGTGTCTTTTAACATGGCCCAAAAATCGCATTTGTCTTGTTTGAATTGTGTTTAGTAGTTCTCTTTTCATTCTTAGTTGTCTTAAGACTTCATCATTTGTTTTCTTTTCCTTCCATCCAATTCTACCTATTCTTCTATATATCCACATTACTTAACAAATAAAAGATAAAATACTTGTTAAAATTTAATTTTAAATTTCATTTTGAGAAAGTTACTTTGTTTGCGTTTGCCAGTTTTATATTTCTAGCAAAGTCCTGAAGGGACTGAAACATTATTCACATTGGCAGTCGTGTACTCAGATGCCCCTCGTCATACATGCAGATATTCTCCAACTTCAGAGGTACACTCATTTTTATTGTTGAGAGTTTTAACGTCTTGGGTAGATTTTGCCTATTAATTTTGTATGAGCAGTGGCCATGTTTGGCCAGCTCTTCTTAGATTCAACTGCCAGAGGTTCTTTAACATGGACAAAAAATATACACAAGACTTCCTGTTTCTTGCTGTTATCCAAGAGGGCTAGACATTGGATCTTATTACCCAGAGACCAGGGGAGAGTTTTTATTGGGGGAATAAAAATAGAAAAAAATGGTATAGTACCATTATTATGGCAAACCCTGTTTGCCGACTACATTGAGCAGATGGACCAAAGAAATGAGGCTGTAAGAATGAGGATACGGGGGTCAATCTCAAAATTGTGTGAGGGTGTAGTGCTCGGAGAAGATCTCACAATCACAACCGATGCCATTCACACAACACTTAAAAGGTCCCACAACACTGCTCCAGGTCCAGATGGTGTTCGATATGACAACATAGGCGATTTAGCCAACAACGACTTGAAAAAAACTGGCCAAAGAGTTTAGTGCCAGTATTTAGAGTGGCCAGATTAAGGAGGAGTGGCTACAAACAAGGACCATTCTCAGATCAGTGCCTAGTGAATCATCATGATGCAGAACACTGCGGACAAGCTACTGGAGAAAATAGTTGCCCGTGTACTCACCTGTCACTTTGAACAAATATAACAAAGAGACATGGCTCAATGCAGCAATATCTGCCTATGACGTCTTCGAAAGCTTCCACAGATGAGAGGAGACATGTACTGCTGCTATAGATCTGGAGGTTGCATAAAACAGGGTACCATTTAAAAACCTCATGCACATGCTTCTCAAACTGGCAGTGCACCCCAAAAGGGGTGTAAGATTTGTTTTATGGAGGTCTCATCTGAAAATGATCAGATTGCTTCCTGCTGCACATCTCTGTACAAAGCGTTTCCTATCACTTCTCAGCTGCAACAGTGGATCAAATAAATAATTTTTTGTATATTGTGAGGCAAGCTAACAATGAAATATGGCAACATTAAAGATTATCAAATAAATAAAATATACAATGAACAAAATAAAAGAATGAGTGCATTACAGAACATAACTAGTTTAGTTTATTTGACACGTCATCCTCATTGCACATTGGTCAAGTCCATAAGTGCTCAGATCTCTTCTGAATTATATTCCCTACTGTGTTGTGTTGGTTGATAAGTCTTATTTGGAGTCCTGCATAGTGGTCACATCTGGCATCTCCCACCTTGACATGATATTTGTGTTGCCTGTTCATGGTTGTGGATTCAGGGTCATTTTCTTGAGACCATAACTGCACACACACGTACACTCACCTTATCAGAAGGAGGGAAACAGCACACACACACACACACACAAAGACACTCACCTTATCAGAAGGAGGGAAACAGCACACACACACACACACAAAGACACTCACCTTATCAGAAGGAGGGAAACAGCACACACACACAGAGACACTCACCTTATCAGAAGGAGGGAAACAGCACACACACACACACACACACACACAGACACTCACCTTATCAGAAGGAGGGAAACAGCACACACACACACACACAAAGACACTCACCTTATCAGAAGGAGGGAAACAGCACACACACACACAGACACTCACCTTATCAGAAGGAGGGAAACAGCACACACACACAAAGACATTCACCTTATCAGAAGGAGGGAAACAGCACACAAACACACACACACACACACAAACACACACACAAAGACACTCACCTTATCAGAAGGAGGGAAACAGCACACACACACAAAGACACTCACCTTATCAGAAGGAGGGAAACAGCACACACACACACACACACAAAGACACTCACCTTATCAGAAAGAGGGAAACAGCACACACACACACACAAAGACACTCACCTTATCAGAAGGAGGGAAACAGCACACACACACACAAAGATACTCACCTTATCAGAAGGAGGGAAACAGCACACACATAGAGACACTCACCTTATCAGAAGGAGGGAAACAGCACACACACACACACAAAGACACTCACCTTATCAGAAGGAGGGAAACAGCACACACACAGAGACACTCACCTTATCAGAAGGAGGGAAACAGCACACACACACACAAAGATACTCACCTTATCAGAAGGAGGGAAACAGCACACACATAGAGACACTCACCTTATCAGAAGGAGGGAAACAGCACACACACACACACAAAGACACTCACCTTATCAGAAGGAGGGAAACAGCACACACACAGAGACACTCACCTTATCAGAAGGAGGGAAACAGCACACACACACACACACAAAGACACTCACCTTATCAGAAGGAGGGAAACAGCACACACACACAGAGACACTCACCTTATCAGAAGGAGGGAAACAGCACACACAGAGACAGAGCAGAATCCAGCCTCGAGCATGGGAGCTTTTTGAGTAATTGTCTGTGAGCTGTTTACAGATCTGGCAGTAAATCTCATCTCTGACAAATAAAAAAAATGTCACAGGGAAAAATACATAAAATTATTATGTAAAAGCTTTATCGTGGAAAAAAAAGTAAAAAAATTCCCTCCCCTGCCTTGCTAGGTGTGTGCAGATTATGGTGTTAGTGGCCTTATTTTTCCATAACCATATTCTTCCATGACCAGATTTATCTTTAATGATGATTTAATAATTTTAAAATTATAATTTGATGATTCATTGTTATATTGTTACCAGGGCCAAATTGGCACCGGGGGCCTCAGTAGCCTAGTTGGGAAAACCACCCGACTGGACTACTAACGTTTGGACGACCCGTGTTCAATTCCCGCTGGGAGCAGTGTGGGTTGTACTCGTGGTTAGAAAAAAAAAAAATACCCCCATGGTCGACCCAGCCGTTGGCAGAAATGGGTACCAGGGCATTACCCTGGGAAGATGAGGAATGTTGCTTCGCATCTGAGTTTCGATGCTTGAGGCAACACTATACAGAAATATCTGAACATTTCTGGATAGGCGGCCGAGCACATATGGATGTAAACTCACGTGCTAAGATGCCGGTTCAAGTCTCGCACTTTACCTTTATCTTTTACCGAATTGGCATAAAAAGAACATTGGACTCAGTGTTGAGATCTGAATCTGGACCAATCAGTATACAGATAAGTGCACTAACTGTTTCACCGCCACTGTGACAGAGAAAGTTACCAGATTCAAACAAATCTAAGTTCAGACCTCAAGATCCCATGTCCTATGATGAACTGCAGCTATGGGTCTCACAAACAAACAAGAATTAAAATAGGTCATGGCTGACTGTCAAACATGGAAAACTATAACTTCTGCTCTATGTGCCATATTTGGCCCAAAAGTATAATCAATCAATCAATCAATCAATCAATCAATCAATGAACAAACCTAAGCTCAGGCCTCAAGATCCTATGTCCTATGATTAAGTACAGCTATGGGTCTCACAAACAACCAAGAATTAAAACAGGTCATGGCTGACTGTCAAACATGGAAAACTATAACTTCTGCTCTATGTGCCCTATTTGGCCCAAAAAGATAATCAATCAATCAATCAATCAATGAACAAACCTAAGCTCTGGCCTCAAGATCCCATGTCCTATGATGAAGTGCAGCTTCTCCAGGTTGGACATAGGTCTGTCCTCCAGCAGGACATTGCCTCCCGTACTAACTTCATTCTCATAACCCTGCTGTAGACGACTGGCCACATCCTCAGTTATCTTTGATTTCCTCTTCAGAGTCATTGATATCATCTTCTTACGAACCGACCTCTTGGTGGAATTATAAGCATTTGGCATGCTGGCAGCCTCCCTTTCCTGGTTTGAAACAAAATGCAAACATCGTCAAACATCTTTCACATGTCAAAATCTATAAGTATGTTGAGATAAGGACAAATGTTAAAAATGTTAAAAAATATTTAAAATTAAATACTTTGCTAGGCTCTTATAGCAGTGTTTCTCTTTTTCATCTTACCATATGGGACACCCCCTTTCTAATTTGTCACTGTTTGGCTCCTTTTGGTCCAATTAAATCCTACCTGCCCTCTATCTATCTATTGACCTTTCGAGCCGTAACCGGCCCATAGGGCGTAGACCAAGATACACCTTCTCCTATATGAATTTTTGTTCTAGCAGTTTTCTTTTAAAGATATTTTATCAAATCTCGCCATCTGTCTCTGTTCTGTGCAAGCAGTTCTATCTCATTGAGGGAGCCGATTCCTGCTGCTCTTGCCTCTCTCATCAATGTTCTTCTCAGTGTCTCCCTGGGTCTTCCTCTTTTTCTTTTACCTGTTGTTTCCCATATGAGGGCTTGCTTTGCTATTCGATTATTATCTCTTCTCATCACATGTCCAACGTATGACCATCGTCTTTTCTTTATTACTGAAGATATTAGTGGTTGATTGGCGATTTCTCTAATTTCCTCGTTTGTGGAAATTATTTTATTTTCCTTAATTATTCTATTTATTTTCGAATGCGTTCAACTTTGTTTCTATATCTCTTGTTGTTTTCCAGCTTTCACACGCATACGTAAGGGTTGATAGTACATTTGATTTGAATAGCCTAAGTTTTGTGTTTGTGCTAATGAGTTTTGATTTCCACAACTTTTCAAGGCTTCTGAAAGACATTGCTGCTTTAGCCAGTCTGATTCTAATTTCTTTGCTCGTATCCCCTTCTCGATCAATGTGACTTCCAAGATAGATGAAGTGATCGATCTCTTCTACTGGTTTGTTTTCCATGTATATTTTGTCACTTGTTGGAATTAAACTTTTCATGACTTTAGTCTTTTCATGATTGACCTCAAGCCCAATTTTGCTGGCTATTGATGATAGTTCATTTGTGTTTTCCTGCATCGTTTTTATCTGATTGCTGATGAGAACTATGTCATCAGCAAAGTCCAGGTCCTCCAAATGGTCTCCTTGTATCCATTCGATGCCTTTATTACCAGTGCAGCATTTCTTCATTATGAAGTCCATAACAATTCCAAATAACAAGGGCGATAAAATACATCCTTGTTTAACCCCAGTTTCTATTGGGAAACATTCGCTCAGTCCTTCCTCTGTTCGAACTGCACATGTGTAACCATCATACATGTCTTTGATAATATTTATGATTTTTGATGGTAAGCCATATTGCTTCAGAATTTTCCACAAAGAATCTCTATGAATACTATCAAATGCTTTTTTGAAGTCGATGAAGTTGAGTACAAAAGGTTTTTGCTTTTCAATGTGTTCCTCCAATATAAGTCGTAGAGTGAAAATGTGGTCAAGACAGCTTCTCCCTTTTCTAAACCCAGCCCTACTGCCTATTAATCTTATATAACCAACATCTATGTAAATCCTGGCCACCATTTCTTTCCCCCATTTTTCAGATCAGTGTTTTGTTTTTCGTGCTTGGATTTCTTAATTTAATTTTAATAGTTTGTGTTATACCTGATGAAGGCTTATGCTGAAACGTTATAGTTTGTCTTGTATTTCAATTAATTTAGCTGCTTCATACCATATTATTTTTATTTTACATATAACTATGTTAATGCAAAAGGAGAAGAACGTAACAATAAAAATGGCTAATGAAGAATGTATGTGCTAGATTTAAAACTTATCAACTGTCCAACAGAAATGATCAAATAAACTACAAACCTGTTCCTCACTTCTTCGTCTACATCCCACAACCTTGAGGGTCATTTGGGCACCTCTGATAGACTTTGTCACCTTTCTCCATTTCTCTCCATCTTTCTCCATCTTCAGTCATTCTTTGGGGGCTCTGTAAATTTGAGGTCTGTCCATTCTTTAATGTTATCTTCCTATCTTGTAGTTGCAGTAGTTGTAGTTCGTCAAAGGCCCTGGTATCACTGCAAATGAACTAAAACCCCTAACTGCCCATGCCAGTGAAATCATCTGAATCTCATTGAAGGATCCAAACAAATATAGGTGGTAGCTGCAGTCTCCATCATAGCAGTCACAGCACGTGCCAAAAGACATAAGGTGCAGCCGCACTGAAAGTGAACGCAACTATCTGTCCTTCGTCAAATGATATCATCATTCATCATAAGCTATTGGTATATCAAAACATGATCCAGAAGAAAACCACAGCTCATGGTGTGCACAGAGCACTAAACTCAGTAGCTCCAACAGCAATCCAGACTTGGAATATAAGGAAACTGCAACAAAGAACACTTTTCAGACAGAGCCTCAATGGTTCCTGCTGCCTATCAGCCACATTAACCGGAAGTCCTATCTTCCTATCTCACTCTGTCTATCTCTCCTTCTTGCTCCTTCTACAATTCCTTATAGAATGATCTTTTCTAAGCCAGATGATCAATATATATATATGGCCAAACAATTTCATTTTGCGTTTCTTCACAATAATCAAAATATCATCATGCCCTCTGATTGCTTGTTGTATCTTTTAGCAAACATTTTTCATTTGTGATACAATCGAAGTAAGAGAACCCAAAATCTTACAATAACATTTCATCTCCGTAGATTGTATTTTCCTCCTCACAGACACCCAACCACCCATCCAACAAAAAAAAAAAAAAAGAAAAAAAAAGATATTTATTTTGTGCCATAATGGTAGTTTTTAGATAGTTTTACAGGAGTTACTAAACATGACAGACCAGACCTTAGTTAATATTACATGTGCCTTCCTAATTTTTTAAAGACAAAATTGTACAATAAAAATTTAGAAAATCCTTACATAGCTATAAGGGGAGTGTTAAAATTATAATATTGTTATTACTGTTTAGCAGTATGGCATATATTCATGTCTTTATTTAAACAATAAACTATAAACGATATACCCTTCTCTCTCTTCCTTTTACGGGGAAGACATTTCTATGTTTATTTGTGTTCCTCGAACTAGTTCGGAATTATTTTGTTTTAGATGCTTCATTATTAGGTAGCTATGTAGGTCTAAACAACTGAAATAAAAAAAAGAATAGGAATGGCAAAAAGTAATTTTAACGTCATGAAGAACTTACTAACATCGAAACAAATAACACAAGGACTAAAACTAAGAATATCAAAATGTTACATCTTCTCAATATTCCTGTATGGTGTAGAAACATGGACATTAGACAAGAAAACAGAACAGAGAATTGAAGCCTTTGAAATGTGGATATATAGAAGAATAGGTAGAATTGGATGGAAGGAAAAGAAAACAAACGATGAAGTCTTAAAACAACTAAAAATGAAAAGAGAACTACTAAGCACAATTCAAACAAGACAAATGCGATTTTTGGGCCATGTTAAAAGACACAACAGCCTACTAAAAGTAATCCTGGAGGGGAAAATACAAGGTAAAAGAGGCAGACCAAGACTAACATGGATGAGTAACATCAAAAGATGAACAAATCAGCCTATGACAACCTGCACCATCAAAGCAAGAGACAGAGCAGAATGGCGTTCCATGGTAGCCAACCTTCGTTGCGGAGAAGACACTCAATGAATGAAGAATGTATTTTTTTTTTTTTTTTTTTTAAAAAGTTATGTAAACGTGTATTAATGAAAAATAATAAGTACAATGGTTTGCATAGTTGTAGGACAGATGATCCTGTACTAGTTCTTCCCCAAACACATATATAATTATTTATGAACCCATACAACATGCCATCCACACAAATCATATCAACAAAGTGAAATGAAAGCTGAAGATATAGACAGACAGTTGTGAAAATTCACATTTATACATCTCAAAAATGTAAAATTTATGTTTCTAAAAATGACATCAAATTATTTAAAACAATGTGTTGCTCTTGCTGATCCAGTAACAACATCAAGACCGTTTCTGTAACTGAAGTGTTGAATCATCAGCCTTCTTCACTCCCTTATTATATTTCTCTATCAGAACCTTTTTATACAGCAGTTGATCCTTCCACAAATCAGCAGCATGAGTGTTTAGGGGACTGTCAATATTTGGTTCTCCAAGTAAACTCTGTATTGACAATAGTACTGTTCGGACATCATAAAGGGCTGACCATTTCTCCTTCAATATATCCAAACATATATTTCCATGACTGTCAACATTTGGATGGTAGCAGGGAGTCTCAAACTTGACCTTAACTGCCTCACTTGGGTACTGAGCAGGAAATGTCAGTGACAGCTTGTAAGTGAGACCCTCATAAACAGTTCCAGTGCCTCCTTCAGTCGTTCCAATCCATCTAAACATGTTGTCACCTTCTGGAAACGCTGAGATTCCTGGGCTCCCTGACATCATTAAAGTCCAACAATTTCATCTGATGCTCGTGTGGCAACAATTTCATCTGAGGCTCATGTGGCAACAATTTCATCTGATGCTCGTGTGGCAACAATTTCATCTGATGCTCGTGTGGCAACAATTTCATCTGATGCTCGTGTGGCAACAATTTCATCTGAGGCTCGTGTGGCAACAATTTCATCTGAGGCTCATGTGGCAATAATTCCATCTGATGCTCGTGTGGCAACAATTTCATCTGAGGCTCGTGTGGCAACAATTTCATCTGATGCTCGTGTGGCAACAATTCCATCTGATGCTCATGTGACAACAATTTCATCTGATGCTCATGTGACAACAATTTCATCTGATGCTCATGTGACAACAATTTCATCTGATGCTCGTGTGGCTACTAGGGCAATAACTACACCAGGGAAGAAAAGAAAAATAAGCCACTGTCTCCTGATATGCATGTCGTAAGAGGCAACAAAGGGTGAAGATATTCACTGGAGCTACAGAGTTCAAGCATCTGTGCTGATGTCATCTTCAATGTTTCATCTAGTGTGTGGCTTGATCATTTTATGGGGTCAAGACAAAGAAATGCACATAAATGCATCAAAATGCGAAGCTGCAGTGAAGCTAATTGTGAGGAGAAATGAAAATATATAGAAATATATATATTTATATATATAAAAAATGGTAAAAAAATATATATATATAGAAAAAAATATTAAAAAACGGTTCTGAACCTGGATTTGTATCCATTACGTGAAACATTATTTTTAAAATATATTTGTACGTGCATTGTATAATTGTTCCTGTTGAAGGCCTGTTTCACTGAAACTCTCTCTCTCTCTCTCTCTCTCTCTCTCTCTCTCTGCGATCAGGACTCAATCAGAGTAGGATTCCAGACTCTCACATGAAGTCAGCTGTCAGGTTAAGTGTGTTGATGCACAGACAGAACATCACAATTAAAGTCTGCCAGATCTACTCTGATTGAATACCCGTTAAAATGTTGCACTGTGTTCTGCGCCAGTGGCCCAGTGCATCCGATTTCAGCCAGCATTTTATTCAGGTTTGCTTTCCTTAACCTTTGATTGTCCCAATCTTCCTGCAAGGCAGCAGATATACAGAAACATCATTCTGGTTTGTGGTTGTCCTCTTCTTTCATGAAGCTTTAACTACAATGTGTTTTTCTATTAAAAAATAAATATATATATATATTTTTTTTGTCATTTCTCCTGATTATTTTATACTGGAAAAAGTGCTGAGGAGGGGATCACAGGACTACAGAGTTGTCAGTTGTGCAATGAAAATGAACTGTCAACTAAACTAAACTAAATTATTTCATCTGTGATAATTTGTACCATTTCTTCGCCCATCCTCAAGGCTTCTTCCAGGTCTTTCTTGTTGAATTTGCGCCCCAGAGTAGAGTAAATTTTAGTCATTACTGGAGTACTGTCCTAGAGAACAAGCAAATATTTATAACATTAATAATATTGTTAACAAAGTGGTAATTAAAAAAAAGATTTGTAACGCTCTTTCTTTTTCCTTCTCTCCCTCTCTCTCTCATTCTCTCTCACACTCTCCCCCCCTCTCTCTCTCTCACTTTCTTTCATTCTTTCTCTCTCACACTCTCCCCCTCTCTCTCTCTCTCACTCTCTTTCACTCTCTCTCTCTCTCTCTCACTTTCTTTCATTCTCTCTCTCACACTCTCCCCTCTCTCTCTCACTCTTTTTCACTCTCTCTCTCTCTCACTCTCTCCCTCTCTCTCTCTCACTCTCTTCACTCACTCTCTCTCTCTCACACTCTCCCTCTCACTCTCTCTCTCACTGTCTCCCTCTCTCTCACTCTCTCTCACACTCTCCCTCTCTCTCACACTCTCCCTCTCTCTCACTCTCTCTCTCACACTCTCTTTCACTCTCTCTCTCTCTCTCTCTTTTCACTCTCTCTCTCTTTCTCTCTTTTTTTCACTCTCTCTCTCTCACTCTCTCTCTTTCACTCTCTATTTCTCTCTCACTCTCTTTCTCTTTCACACTCTCACTCTCTTTCACTTTCTCCCTCTCTTTCTCTCTCACTCTCTCTCTCTCTCTCTTTTTCTCTCTCTCTTTCACTCTCTCACTCTCTCTCTTTCACTCTCTCTTTCTCTCTCACTCTCTTTCTCTTTCACACTCTCACTCTCTTTCACTCTCTCCCTCTCTCTCTCTTTCACTCTCTATCTATTACTCTCTCACTCTCTCTCTCTTTCTCTCTCACTCTCTTTCTCTTTCACTCTCTCACTCTCTCCTTCTCTCTCTCTTTCACTCTCACTCTATTTCTCTTTCACTCTCTCACTTTCTCTTTCTCTCGCTTTCTCTTTCACTCTCTCACTCTCTTTCTCTCTCACTCTCTTTCACTCTCTATCTATTACTCTCTCTCTCTCCTTCTCTCTCCTTCTCTCTCATTTTCTCTCTCACTCTCTTTCTCTTTCACTCTCTCCCTCTCTCCTTCTCTCGCTCTCTTTCTCTCTCACTCTATTTCTCTTCCACTCTCTTTCACTCTCTTTTACTCTCTCACTCTCTCTCTTTCTCTCACTCTCTTTCTCTCTCACTCTCTTTCACTCTCTCACTCTCTCTCTCTCACCACTTCCTCTTATACCTCTTCTTGTGTAGAGGAAAATACAAAGTTCTAGTTCTTCCCCTGTTGGAAGCCTCAACCATTATCTGTTGCTGCTTTAGCATTTCTTGGATGTCATCAGTCCATCTTACTCTGGGTCTACCATGGGACCCTTCCTCCAACTCCTTTTACAATGTACACTATGTCTAGTATAGAATCTCTTATCATTCTTTCCAAATGGGCAAACCATTAAATTTGATGTAAGATTTGTAGATCATTAACATCAAGTACCATTTTGTTTTGGGTGTTTCGTTATTAGTTTTGTGTGTGTGTGTTTTTTGTTTGTTCCTGCTGAAGGCCTATTGGGCCGAAACATCGTTTAATCTGTGTCGTCCACTAATCACGTAAAGCTTCTAACATACCATTTTTTTCTATTTTTTAATGTTTCCTCACATTCAGCTTTACTGAAGCTTCGCTTTTTTATGCATTCATTTGCATTTCTTTGCCTTAACCCCTATCAAGTACCATGCCTGCTGGCATAGGTGATCATGTCTCTCCACAGCTTTCAATCTCATCAGTTATTTGTCATTCCTGCTGTTGACCTTCTGCCAAGCCAATCTCTTAAGCTGTCTAGTATCTTTTCTCTCTGCTTCCCTCTATCTCTTCGTCCCTCAATTTTCCCAGTTGTTACAATATATTCCAGCTGTTCCCTTCTGATTACATGGCCAGAGAAGGATGATTGTTGCTTCCTAATATTGGAAATTATCTCTCTCTTTGCTTTGGCCTCATCAGAATGTTTTCATTATTCTTCTTAGCTCTTCATGGTATTCTTAACATTCTTCTGTAAAACCACATTTTTACAGCCTCCAGTGATTTTCTTGTCTGTTGTCCTGTTGTCCATGATTTACATCCATATGTTTTTCTTGTTTCTAATGTCAAAAATGGATTGTATGGTATCTTCCTTATTTTTTGGAAAGCTGCTTTTGCCTGAGCCATTCTGCATCTCACCTCTGTTGTACATCTACCGTCTGATGTTAATATTGTTCTCAGATTTTAAAATTTATTTTACCTGTTTTAATATTGTTCCACCTGTCTTTATTGTGCATTGCGGTAATGTTTTTTTTGTTGTTCCTACCATTACTTTTGTCTTTTTTTGCTATTAAGTCTGAATCTTTCATTTTTTCTTTCCTTCACTATAATTGTCCAACATTTTTTGTAAACTCATTTTCACTCTTAGCATAGATTTGTAGATCAGTTAACAAATTCACTCTTAGATTTGTAGATCAGTTAACGAAACTGATGAAGAATTTAAAAAGGGTGGTAATAAAGTTAACAAGTTTTTCATAAGGAACTATACCTTCAGGAATAGGTGAACATGATCCTTCACAACTTTCTATCTATACACCTGTTTATCATTTTTGTTCATCATTTCTTGCCAAACAAAAGTCATTATAAGTCTGGTTTTCAAGGTATTAAGTCATGTTGGTAGAAAACTTTGACTTTTATCCACATACCACACACAAAAGTGACCTTAACTTTTACCCACATACCACACACAAAAGTGACCTTAACTTTTACTCACATACCACACATAAAAGTGACCTTGACTTTTACCCACATACCACATACAAAAGTGACCTTGACTTTTACCCACATACCACACACAAAAGTGACCTTGACTTGTACATACATATAACATACAATTGTGACCTCGGCTTTTACTCACATATCACACACAAAGTTGACCTTGACTTTTACCCACATACCACACTAAAAGGTGACCTTGACATTTACTCACAAACCACACACAAACAATGTTTTACCTTTGAGTCAATCACGCTTGTGGGATACCTGGGTTCAGGTAAGTCAGACATGAATCTCAGAATGACGATCCACACAGCGAGAGCAGCCTAAGTGACACATATCCAGAGAGAAACCAAAATTGTGAAAAATGTTTAAAAAGTATGATTATAGTTTTATGGCATAAAAGAACATCACACGAAACAATTCTCATGTTGCGGCTTAGAGGTTTATTCAGTAGAGAAAAACAGTAAAAACTGAAACATGTAACTAATAAGTCAGTTTCTCTTCAGACTTAACTCTTTCCGTATGGAAGCTTTTTATCAATGCAACGGAAGAGATTTCAGAGACAAAATTGTTCACGGTTTTAGGAATCAATCTACATATTTATATTTATCTAACATATCTATCTATCTATTGTCCTTTCGAGCCGAAGACGGCACATAGGGCAGAACCACAATCTCAAAAACAGAAACCCTGTGCGCCAAAATGGCACATATTGCAGAGATCACCGCTTCTAAAAACTATGGTTCTGTTTCCATAACAATGCCTTTCACAATGACAGCTTGTCAAGCCATCGATCAACCTCCTTAGTCACCTCCTACGACATGCCTGGAAGGTCACAGTGTCACTATTCTCTACTTCCCACATAATGAGGCCCAGGTAACACACGGGAGATCTAACATATAACATATTATATATAAATGTTTAGATAATTGAACAAGGTATTAGATCTCACCAATATCAAGATGATACAAGACAGGTAAAAAGAATATGGTTTGATGGCGTTCACACTAATCAAATTGAGCGTGGCGCACCATGCGGCGAAACGTATGTCGCCGAAATCGGCATGGCGCACTATGCTGCGAAACATACGGAAAGAGTTAAGTTGGCACATTTGACAGAAATCATAACTCCTCATCTCTGATAACTGATGGCTAGGTCCTGTAGGTATTGTTCAGTCTTTAATTTGATATATTATATGATATACTTTATTGTAAAATATAATTATAACAGAACTTTTACAGCGGTGATATTGGTTTTCACAAATCTAATTCAGATAATTCAGCTCAAATAAGCAAAATAACTGGGAAGGAAAAGAGTTAACAAATATAAAATCAATCGACTGTTAAGGACCTCAGAGTACTGGACACTAACAAAAATGTTTAAAAGGACTTCCAGTTAATATGGCAGATAGGCGACAGGGAACCATAGAGTTACTGTCTGAAAAATGTTCCTTGTTGCAGTTTCCTAATATTCCAAGTCTGGCTTGCTGCCGGAGCTAATGAGTAGTGCTTTGTGCACATCGTGAGCTGTGTGATTCATCCTGATGGTGTTTCTAAACTTCAGATTGCTTACGATGAATGATATCATATAACAAAGGAGAGTTTAGATGTGTTCAATTCGGTGCGGAAATGCTTTTAATGCCTTTTGATGTGTGCTATGTCTGCTACGATGAGGACTGCAACTGCCTTTCTTTGTTTGGATATTCAATGAGTTGTTAATTCAGATGATTCCACTGGCACGGGCGGTTGAGCAATTATGGATTTCCATTTGTTTGCAGTGATAACGGGGCCTTCGAAAAAACATAACCATAACACTTTGTCATTCTCTTATTTAATCTCATTTCCAACTTCCTGGGCAAATTGTCAGAACAAACCATAAAAAAAAAGTAAAGAGTCCTGTCATGCCAAGTGGCATACAGGGAATATGGTGTTCTATCTATCTATTGACCTTTCGAGCCGTAGTCAGCCCATAGGGCATAAACCCAGAAACTCTTTCTCTTATCTAAATTTTTATTCTAGCAGTTTTCAATCCTTGTAAAGATCTTTTATCAAGTCTCGCCATTTGTCTCTGTTCTGCACAAGCAACTCTATCTCATTGAGGGAGCCGAATGCTGCTCTTGCCTCTCTCATCAATGTTCTTCTCAGTGTCTCCCTGGGTCTTCCTCTTTTTCTCTTACCTGTTGTTTCCCATATCAGGGCTTGCTATGCTATTTGGTTATTATCTCTTCTCATCACATGTCCAACATATGACCATCATCTCTTCTTTATTACTGAAGATATTAGTGGTTGATTAACGATTTCTCGAATTTCCTCATTTGTTTTGAATTCGTTCCACGCTATACCAAGTATTTTCCTTAGACATTTATTTTCAAATGCGTTCAACTTTGTTTCTATATCTCGTGCTGTTTTCCAGCTGTCACACGCATACGTAAGGGTTGATAGTACATTTGATTTGAATAGCCTAAGCTTTGTGTTTGTGCTGATTAGTTTTGATTTCCACAACTTTTCAAGGCTTCTGAAAGACAATGCTGTTTTTAGCTTTTCTGATTCTAATTTCTTTGCTTGCATCCCCTTCTTGATCAATGTGACTTCCTAGATAAATAAAGTGAAATATAGTGTTAGTGACCCTAATTTTTATAGACCTTTGGCACATAATATTTGGGATAATGTGGTCGGTATTATGCCCATGCCACTTTACTTTCCCAGAAAAAAATCTGGTACTCATATAAGGCTGGGTGAAACCAGAAATCGTCGATTAGGATCAAACCTGACTTCTTGTCCTTTGTAGTCCAGTTCACTAACCACTGAGCTATCGCTGCTACCTAAAAGTAAAGAGCCCTGTTACACCAAGTGGTGCATAGGGAATATGGTGTTAGTGACCATAATTTTTACAGACCTTCAACACATGAATTTTATGGTAATGTGGTCGTTATTACGCCATTGCCACTTTTTTTTTTCGTTTGCCAGCTTTTTACCTCTGACAAAGTCCTTAGAGACTAGGAACTGAATTTTGCATGTTAATCCATTTTTCCCTGGCAGCCGTGTGCACAGGGGTCCCTCACTGCACAAGCAGATCTCCAATTACAGAGATACTCATATTTTTTTCCAACTGTGAGTAATTGACGTTTCAAGCCAGGCCTCGCTGCTGAGACCAGGGGTCATTGCTGCAGAAAGAAATTATAAATAAAAATCTCAACCGGTGCAGCCGGGATTTGAACCCACAACCTCTCTGTCTCGAGGCCGGTGTCTTGCCTCGAGCCAACCAATCCCCCGCCCGTGCCACTTTACTTTCCCATAAAAAATCCAGTACCCATTCAAAGCTGAGTGAACCCAGAAGCCATCAATCAGGATCGAACCTGATCTCTTGCTATTAGTAGTCCGGTTCACTAACGACTGAGCTATAGTAGCTCCCTCAAACCATGTTTTAGAACAATTCTGATTCATTTTCTTGCTTTTATTTCAAATTTCAACAAATTAAAAAAAAAAAAACAGCCTGGCCATAACATGTTAAACCTCTTGGCAGTAAATGTGTTAAGAGCTATCCAGAACAGAGAGTTTGTGGGGTTAATTGTGAGCCCTGTGGTGAGGTTCATTGTGAGCCCTTTTGTGAGGTTCAGTGAGCCATGTGGTGAGGTTCATTGTGAGCCTTTTTGTGAGGTTCATTGTGAGCCCTGTGGTGAGTTTCACTGTCAGCCCTGTGGTGAGGTTCATTGTGAGCCCTTTTGTGAGTTTCACTGTCAGCCCTGTGGTGAGGTTCATTGTGAGCCCTTTTGTGAGGTTCACTGTGAACCCTTTTGTGAGGTTCACTGTGAGCCCTGTGGTGAGGTTCACTCTGAGCCCTGTGGTGAGGTTCATTGTGAGCCCTTTTGTGAGGTTCACTGTGAGCCCTGTGGTGAGGTTCACTCTGAGCCCTGTGGTGAGGTTCATTGTGAGCCCTGTGGTGAGGTTCACTCTGAGCCCTTTTGTGAGGTTTACTGTGAGCCCTGTGGAGAGGTTCACTCTGAGCCCTTTTGTGAGGTTTACTGTAAGCCCTGTGGTGAGGTTCACTCTGAGCCCTTTTGTGAGGTTTACTGTGAGCCCTGTGGAGAGGTTCACTCTGAGCCCTTTTGTGAGGTTTACTGTAAGCCCTATGGAGAGGTTCACTCTGAGCCCTTTTGTGAGGTTCACTGTGAGCCCTGTGGAGAGGTTCACTGTAAGCCCTGTGGAGAGGTTCACTGTGAGCCCTGTGGAGAGGTTCACTGTGAGCCCTTTTGTGAGGTTTACTGTGAGCCCTGTGGAGAGGTTCACTCTAAGCCCTGTGTAGTGTCTGATAGCACTGGCAGAGTGTAAGCTGTAAGAAGTCTACTAAAACTGTACAACATTTACACTCACCAACTGGTCTCCGCTACTTTCAAGTGCTAGAAGCGAGTGCTTGAGGGTTCTGCGGATATGTGTGTGGCTTGCATTTCCTTGAAAGTACATTGCAGAAAATTTGGAGAACTTGTACTCTGTGAGATCAAGGTCAGGGTCAAGGTCAAACGAACTAAGATCTGGAATACCATCTACATCCATGCCATTAATATCTGCCCGGGGAATGTCCTAATGGAAATAAAAAACAAGAAAATGTTATTTAACTAAAAACATGACACAAAGAAAAAGTTATTGAACTAAACACAAGACATAAAGAAAAAGTTATTGAACTAAACACAAGGCACACAAAAAATGTTATTTTAACTAAAAACAAGACTCAAAGAAAAAGTTATTGAACTAAATTAAAGAGATTCATTGGATATATATTATAATAATAATAATATAATAATAATAATATAATAATATAGAGGTAGAAAGTTCCAACATCAATGAGCTACTATTCGCAGATGACCAATGCCTAATATATGAGGATGAAAACTTGCTACAACAACATATAACATCTCTAGATAAAAGTTGCACAAACTACAGTATGAAAATTAACACAGCAAAAACAGAGGCTATGAGAATAAGTAAATTAAGACACCCATTAAACATTAAGATCAAAGATAAAGATTTAAAACAAGTAGAGGAATTCAAGTATTTGGGCACAATGTTCACAGAAGATGGAAAACTAGACAGAGAAATTGACATGAGAATACAAAAAGCAAATGCTGTCACATACCAGCTTTCACCATTGCTAAGACATCCAAACATTTCTATGCCAGCTAAACAACAAATGATAAATAGCATTTTCATACCAACTTTGTGCTATGAATGTCAAATATGGACTCTTTCTAAATCACAATTAAGAAAGATAAACACATGTGAGATGCGATGCTTGAGAAAAGTAACAAACAACACAAGAAGAGATAGAAAACCAAATGAAACCATAAGAAAAATGGTAGGAACAAAACCCTGCCAAGAATATATAGAACAACAACAACTTAAATGGTTTGGCCACCCGGTCAGAATGAATCCTCACCAATCACCATCAAGGGCGTTCTTCTCGAGAATGCATGGAAAAAGACCAAGAGGAAGACCCAGAAGAAGATGGATAGATGCAGTGACAGTGACATGTAACAACAAAGGAAAATTACTAATTCAGACAGTTCGAGCAGCTCAAGAACGACAAATGATATAAACCACGACACCTTTTAGGTATCAGTGACAAGAGAAAAGAAGAAGATGGATAGATGCAGTGATAGAGACATGTAACAACAAAGGAAAATCACTAATTCAGACAGTTCGAGCAGCTCAAGAACGACAAATGATATAAACCACGACACCTTTTAGGTATCAGTGAGAAAGAGAAAAGAAGAAGATGGATAGATGCAGTGACAGAGACATGTAACAACAAAGGAAAATCACTAATTCAGACAGTTCGAGCAGCTCAAGAACGACAAATGATATAAACCACGACACCTTTTAGGTATCAGTGAGAAAGAGAAAAGAAGAAGAAGATTGGATATATACAAGATTGACAAAAATAATCAGAAACTACAGAAGAAAATATCAGTTGTAATTATTTAATAAAGTAAAAAGTAAAGTACCCCCGTCACGAAAGTGGCGTATAGGGAAATATGGTGTTCTTCTTCTTCTTCATAGCTTTTTTTAAAATATGGTGTTAGTGACCATATATTTTTATTATGTGCTGCTTTACTTTGTCAGAAAAAAATCCGGTACCCATTTAAGGCTGGGTGAACCCGGAAGCAGCCGTCGGTTGGGATTGAACCCTACCCTTTGTCGTTTGTAGTCCAGTTCACTAATTACTGAGCTATCGCTGCTCTCTTTTAAAGATATTTTATAAAATCTCGCCATTTGTCTCTGTTCTGTGCAAGCAGCTCTATCTCACTGAGGGAGCTGTAAATAGAAACTACTACTCAAGAAAACCAATTTTAAACATTTCAACTCAAACTTATTATCAACACTTACCTACGCATGTGAAAATTGGAAAACATCAAAAGAGACTGAAAAAAAACTAAACGCTTTTAAAGACAAATACCTAAGAAGAATACTCTGTGTACAATGGAATGAAATCAAGATTAATTTTGAAATAAGAGAAATGGCAATGCAACCAATGATCTCATCTACAATTAAGGAAAGAAAATGGACATACGTCGAACAGAAGAAACAACAAGAGAATTCCAAAAAAGACTGCTATATGGGAAACAGGAAACAGAAAAATAGGAAGACCTAAATAGACACTTAAAAGAAAACTTATAAGAGAAGCAAAGTTGGCAGGATCAAACATCTCACCCAGAATAGAGATGGGTGTCAAAAACACTACAAGCCCTTTCAATTTATCTATTGACCTCTCGCGCCGTAACTGGCCCATAGGGCGTAGACCAAGATACACCTTCTCCTATCTGAATTTTTGTTCTAGCAGTTTTCTTTTAAAGATATTTTATCAAATCTCGCCATCTGTCTCTGTTCTGTGCAAGCAGCTCTATCTCATTGAGGGAGCCGAATCCTGCTGCTCTTGCCTCTCTCATCAATGTTCTTCTCAGTGTCTCCCTGGGTCTTCCTCTTTTTCTCTTACCTGTTGTTTCCCATATGAGGGCTTGCTATGCTATTCGGTTATTATCTCTTCTCATCACATGTCCAACATATGACCATCATCTTTTCTTGATTACTGAAGATATTAGTGGTTGATTGGCGATTTCTCTAATTTCCTCGTTTGTTTTGAATTCGTTCCACGCTATACCAAGTATTTTCCTTAAACATTTATTTTCGAATGCGTTCAACTTTGTTTCTATATCTCGTGCTGTTTTCCAGCTTTCACACGCATATGTAAGGGTTGATAGTACATTTGATTTGAATAGTCTAAGTTTTGTGTTTGTGCTGATGAGTTTTGATTTCCACAACTTTTCAAGGCTTCTGAAAGACATTGCTGCTTTAGCCATTCTGATTCTAATTTCTTTACTTGTAACCCCTTCTCGATCAATGTGACTCCCAACATAGATAAAGTGAATGATCTCTTCCACTGGTTTAGTTTCTATATATATTTTGTCATCTGTTGGAATTAAACTTTTCATAACTTTAGTCTTTTCATGATTGATCTCAAGCCCTTTGTTGTGTTTAAAATGGTGTGGGAAGGGTCAAGAATCAAGATGATGTTATGGTTATAAAAGGTAAATAACATCATCATAGGAAACAAGTGGTGGGATTATAACATATACTCTTATAAAGTATGGTGACAGCTTTACAAAAAAGGACAATACAAAATATTTGGTGTTTCGATCTGCATGCTGAAACCCTGTTTATGACCACAATACGTCACTCTGAATGTTGTCAACAGATGAAACCCTGTTTATGACCACAATACGTCACTCTGAATGTTGTCAACAGGTGAAACCCTGTTTATGACCACAATACGTCACTCTGAATGTTGTCAATAGATGAAACCCTGTTTATGACCACAATACATCACTCTGAATGTTGTCAACAGGTGAAACCCTGTTTATGACCACAATATGTCACTCTGAATGTTGTCAACAGATGAAACCCTGTTTATGACCACAATATGTCACTCTGATGTTGTCAACAGATGAAACCCTGTTTATGACCACAATATGTCACTCTGAATGTTGTCAACAGATGAAACCCTGTTTATGACCACAATATGTCACTCTGAATGTTGTCAATAGATGAAACCCTGTTCATGACCACAATATGTCACTCTGAATGTTGTCAACAGATGAAACCCTGTTCATGACCACAATATGTCACTCTGAATGTTGTCAACAGATGAAACCCTGTTTATGACCACAATATGTCACTCTGAATGTTGTCAACAGATGAAACCCTGTTCATGACCACAATATGTCACTCCGAATGTTGTCAACATATGAAACCCTGTTCATGACCACAATATGTCACTCTAAATGTTGTCAACAGATGAAACCCTGTTTATGACCACAATATATCACTCTAAATGTTGTCAACAGATGAAAACCTTTTTGTGGTCAGCAGATTACAACCTTTTTCTAGTATATGACACCAATATAATCACTCATACATTAGTAACAACATGCATGAGACCAACATTGCAAAGACTTACTTGAAGATGTGTCCTTTGTCCAACTGTAGCATGTCCATCTTCATCTACAAATTTGAACAGGTGCTCCAACTATTCACAGAAATATTAAAAATTAAAAATTAAATATAAAAAAAGCACATTCAACAAAGAACTAAGTAAAGGATCTAAAACCATGTAGTCTACAGCAAGATTGCAAATATCAGAATGTTAAATGAGGACACACAAGATTATAAAGAATCAATATTAAAATTTGTACATTAATTTTGGATTAAAAATAATCAATATTAAAATTTGTACATTAATTTTGGATTAAAAATAATCAATAACCTCAGTATATGCTGATGATACTGTATTACTAGCAGAGAATCCTAAAAGATCTATAACAATTACATAATGTAATAAACCTAATAAGCAAAAAATATGGATTAGATATGAATATCAAAAAGACTAAAACTATGATCATAAACAAAGATGATGCACAAAACCTACAAGTGGATATCAAAGTTGAAGGAATAGACCTGGAGACAGTTCAGAGCTACAACTACCTTGGATATACTATAACCAGTGATGGAAAATGTACAACTGAAATAAACAGAAGAACAGCAATGGCAAAATGTAATTTTAATGTCATGAAGAACATACTAACATCAAAATAAAAAACATCAGGTCTAAAACAAAGAATAGCAAAATGTTACATATTTTCAACATTCCTGTATCATGCAGAAACATGGACATTAGACAAGAAAACGGAACAGAGAACTGAAGCCTTTCAAATGTGGATATATATAAAAATAGGAAGAATTGGATGGAAAGAAAAGAAAACAAATGATGAAGTCTTAAAACAACAAAAAATGAAAAGAGAACTAATAAACACAATAATTAATACTAATTCAGATTCACTAACATATAAAACATACCAGTGCAAATTCACTAACAGATAAGACATACAATTGTAAAGATTAATTAACAGATAAGACATACAATTGTAAAGATTCATTAACAGATAAGACATACAATTGTAAAGATTCATTAACAGATAAGACATACCAGTGCAGATTCATTAACAGGCTCATTCTGACGTCTCTCTGCAGCTTCAGACTGATTAATTTTCTTCAATGCTTCTATCTTCAGCTGCTTTTCCTTCTCCTCCACTTTATGTCTGTTGGCCTGCAGACGTTCCTGTTTTAATAAAGCAATAAACATGTTATATATACCACTAAATTGAAAGATGTGATAATTTTTCTTCTTGGTGTTCACCCGTTAAGTTGGCGTTGGTGCGTTGCGTCATTAGTTTACGGTATAGTAGCAATATTTGTGTCTTTTGGCCTGAACCTTCCATCATCTGAGACTGAGAATGTAATGAGAAGGGAACGGCTGGAATATATTGTAACAACTGGGAAAATTGAGGGATGAAGAGATAGAGGGAAGCAAAGAGAAAAGATACCAGACAGCTTAACTCTATGTTTCGCCGCACTATGCACATTGCTGATTTTGGCAGCATATGTTTTACCGCATAGTGCGCCATGCTCAATTTGATTAGTGCGAATGCCATTAAACCATATTGATTGTACATGCTTTGTATCATCTTGTTATTGGTGAAATCTAATACCTTGTTCAATTATCTAAAAATTCATGTATAATATGTTATATGTTAGATAAATATAAATATGTAGATTGATTCTTAAAACCAAGAAAAATGTTGTCTCTGAAATCTCTTCGTTGTGTCGATAAAAAGCTTCCATACGGAAAGAGTTAAGAGAATGGCTTGGCAGAAGGTCAACTTAAGAAATAATAAATAACTATCAAAATCAAAAGTTGTGGAAAGACATGATCGCCTACGCCAGCAGGCCCGGTACTTGATGATGATGATGATCTATAATCTGCATGGATGGGTAGATTTGCTTAACAATTAATTTGTCTGGACAGCAGCCAT
>JAVIAB010000049.1:12693956-12861456 GCA_032433765.1 Megaustenia siamemsis | reverse complement strand
AGGAAACTGCTAGAACAAAAATTCAGATAGGAGAAGGTGTATCTTGGTCTACGCCCTATGGGCCGGCTATGGCTCGAAAGGTCAATAGATTGATAGATAAGATAGAAATCAGATGCACTGGGCCATTGGCGCAGAACACAGTGCAACGTTCTATCATGTAACGATACTGGACAACCGAATCACTTAAACAGACAGCTGTCTTCATAACAAAGTTTGGAATCCAACTCTGAATGAGCCATGATCACAGAAGAAGAAGAAGGAGATTTTGTATAACAAAATACAATGAGAAGAGAACAGCTGGAATATATTGTAACAACTGGGAAAATTGAGGGACGATGAGATAGAGGGAAGCTAAGAGAAAAGATACTAGACAGCTTAAGAGAATGGCTTGGCAGAAGGTCAACAACAGAAATGATAGATAACTGTCGAGATCGAAAGTTGTGGAGAGACATGATCACCTATGCCAGCAGGCCCGGTACTTAATGATGATGATGAAAACAAAATAAAATGATTACAGAAAGACTTCCTCATCAGACATTCATGTGGAAACCATCTGGTAAAAGAAAACAAGGCAGACCAAGAGAATGCTGGACAGTTACTAGGAAAGGCTCAACCATGGGACTAAGAAACAATTAAGACCTACAAGAACTAGCAAGCAGACTGTCAACCATGGTGAACTATGACTTCCACCCTATGTGGTGTATTCTGTCCAAGAAGAAAAAAGAATGAAAAAAAAATTATAGCTCGTTTCAAATCATGTGCCCGACTTTTAAAATCGATATCTTTTTAATCTCATTTTGTAATTTTTTCAAAATTTGCATGTAAAGTTATAATCATTAGAACCCAACAGGGAATTAATTTCATTTAAAAAAAACATTTGGTTATTATTGTTGCTTATTTGATTTATATAAATTTATAACGACCCATTGATGTAGTCAAAACTTAATGTTTACAGTATTTTAAGTTAAAAATAGCGATTAAAAATCCATACATGGTATAATTGACGTTTTTGCACGCATTCCACGTGGGCTTTCTGACACAATTAGACACTTGTAGAAAACACGAGGCATTGTGTGTTCCATTTCCGTTCATTCAGCGGCAAAGCCGTCCTCGAACTGAGCAGACAATAATTCTCCTGGTGTTTTGTCTTATGAGGTTATTTCCCCATTACGGCCACACCTTTACCTAGTGAAAATTAATCATAGACCAGCAACTACGGTAATTTCTATTCTTTAGGGCTTCACAATTTACAATTTTGACAAACATCAAAGAAATATCGCCGCTTTAAGAAAACTGCAGCTGCAAGATATTTGTTAAATATACATTTAAAGGGTCTTTTGCATTCTAATAGCATTTGGAAAATTTCAAAAGTTTTTAACAAACGGTTAGAGAGTAATAGCGTTTTGAAGTTGGGCGCATGATTTGAAACGAGCTATAAATAAATGTTTTTCTAACAAAAGCAAGATGCTAAATCGACTGTGAGAGCACAAGTACTTAGGCAGTATTTTTTTACTGACAGTGTAACAAAAATTAGATTCAAACAAAAATATTATTATAGCATTATCCCATTTCTGTGGTCTGCCTGGAGGATTTATCAAACTAGACTCATCATCAAGTGCCATGCCTGCTGGCATTGGTGATCATGTCTCTCCACAACTTTCAATCTCAACAGTTATTTACCATTTCTATTGTTGACCTTCTGCCAAGACATTCTCTTAAGCTGTCTGGTATCTTTATCTTTGCTTCCCTCTATCTCTTCATACCTCAATTTTCCCAGTTGTTACAATAATATTCCAGCTGTTCCCTTCTCATTACTTAGCCAAAAAATGATGATTGTCTCTTCCTAATATTGGAAACTAACTCTCTTTTTGCTTTGGCCTCTTTCAGAGTGTTTTCATTACTCTTCTTAGCTGTCCATGGTATTCTCAAAATTCTTCTGTAAAACCATATTTCTACAGACTCCAGTGATTTATTGTCTGTTGTCCTATTGTCCATGATTCACATCCATATGTTAAGATTGGCGTTACATAACATGTAAGAACTCTTTTTCTTGTTTCAATTGTCAAAAATAGATTGCACAGTATCTTCCTTATTTTTTGGAACGCTGGTTTTGCCTGAGCCATTCTGCATCTTACCTCTGTTGTACATCTACCAGAGGTTTCTACACATTTCTATAGCCTTCAGCAAATTATGCATACACAAAAAAACATCTCATCTACAATCTATAAATGCATTATATTTTATACAGGCAACAGCAACTAGACTCCATGAGGCTAAAAACACTTTTATTTTGCAGAATAAGTAATTTTTTCATTAAAAGAAAATTGTTTTTGAAGTAAGAAATGTCTTCAAAGATTTTATTGTAGATGATAAATGACAACCATTACCTCTATCCTGAGCCTCCGAAACATTTTCTGAGCAATAATCGTTCGAACAGAGGCCTGGATCTGAAGAATGCCAAGCATTTTCTTCTCAACCCACTGTCTGACCAGGTAACCACGACACACACGCTGGAGAAATAAAGTCATCAAAATATGAATGAAACCAAAGAGCCCCATCATGCATGGAGTGTGAAAAACAGGAAATATGACATTAGTGCACTTTATATCTATAATATAGATATAATTCAAAATATAGTAAACATACAATGAAAATATAGAGATAATTTAAAATGTATAAAACAGCTGTATAAAGAAAATAGTGATAATTACAAAAATTGAAAACTGCTGTACTTCAAAATATAGAAAATATCATCACAAAGAAAATATTGGAATAATTCAAAATATAGAAAACAGCTGTACACGGAAAATATAGAGATAATTTAAAATGGATAATAGGACAACAGACAAGAAAATCACTGGAGTCTGAATTTAAAATATAAAAAACAGTAAAATAGTAATAGATGCAGAATTTAGACAATTTTGTGAACAAAATTGATATAATTTGAGAGTAAAAGACAGTGAAAAAAAATATAGAGTTAACTTTCCTTTACCTGTAGGTTGATAGCCCATGCATGGATAATGTTGAACCGTGCTGTTAGAATCCTGGTTCGGATAAGTGCCTGTAGTCTCATGTATCCTTGTTTCCTCTGAAAGTATCATTAAGAGTTAAAGATACTATTATTTTTATTGTAATATTACTCTAAATAAGGGAGATTGTGTAATCTATTTTTTATAATCATCATCATCATCAAGTACCAGGCTTGCTGGCGTAGGTGAGCATGTCTCTCCACAACTTTGATCTCAATAGTTATTTATCATTTCCGTTGTTGACCTTCTGCCAAGCCATTTTCTTAAGCTGTCTGGTATTTTTTCTCTTTGCTTCCCTCTATCTCTTCGTCCCTCAATTTTTCCAGTTGTTGAAATATATTCCAGTTATTCTCTTCTCATTACATGGCCAAAAAATGATGATTGTTTCTTCCTAATATTGGAAATTAGCTCTCGTTTTGCTTTGACCTCTTTCAGAACATTTTCATTACTCTTCTTAGCTGTCCATGGTACTCTCAATATTTTTGACAACAGAAACAAGAAAAAAAGTTCTAAAATGTTGTGTAGAGCCAGCCTTAAGATATGGGTGTGAGTCATGGACAATGGGACAACAGAAAAGAAAACCACTGGAGGTTGTAGAAATGTGGTTTTACAGAAGAATGTTGAGAATGCCAGGAACAGCTAAGAAGAGTAATGAAAACATTCTGGAAGAGGTCAAAGCAAATATAGAGCTAATTTTCAAAGTTAGAAAGAAACAATTATTTTTTTGGCGATATTATAAGAAGGGAACAGCTGGAATATATTGTGACATCTGGGAGGGAGGGAGGGAGGGAGGGAGGGAGGGAGGGAGGGAAGGAGGTAGGGAGGGAGGGAGGTGGGGAGGAAGGAAGGAAGATTTAATTCCACTGGACACTAGCCACCATGTCGTTGTTATGTATCTAGATAATAGCCCCCATAAAACTCAAAAGGATCAGTGAGTTTCCCTGATTTAACTCTAAATGTCACTAGCCCCCCCCCATAAACTCAAAAAGATCAGTGAGTTTCCCTGATTTAACTCTAAATATCACTAGACCCCCATAAACATATCACACAAACCAGATGATAGAGCTTCTTCTCCCTAAAAGCTTTCAGTGTGGACTGAACTGTGACAATGGACTTCCTCATCTTTAAGAATCTGCGCCTGCAGTGCCATGACCTTATCATCTTCTGGATGATCAAGATTTTCTTTGTGAGAGTTTCCTCCCTTTGTTGCTCCAGAAATGAATCTTGAGCATCCTACCAGACAAAAGAAACAAAAATTAAAATGACAGATAAATTACATCTTCCTTTAAGTTTTCACTTGTTACGTCGGAGTATTGTAACTATTTTACGGTTTAAAAAAAAAGTAATGTACCCCTGTCAAGCCAAGTGGCGTATAGGGAATATGGTGTTAGTGACCATAAATTTTACAGACCTTCGGCACATGATTTTTGGGGCAATGTGGTTGGTATTACGCCTGTGCCATTTTACTTTCCCAGAAAAAAATCTGGTACCCATTAAAGGCTGGGTGAACCAGAAGCCATCGGTTGGGATTGAACCCTACCTCTTGTTCTTTGTAGTCCAGTTCACTAACCGCTGAGCTATCGCGGCTCCCAACTATTTTACGGTGAAGCCGCAATATCTGTGCCTTTCAGCCCAACATTTGTTTTCAGCATTAGTCATAATCATCAAGTACCGTGCCTTCTGCAATAGGTGATCATGTCTCTCCTCAAATTTCAATCTTGACAATTATTTTTCATTTCTGTTGTTGACCTTCGGCCAAGCCATTCTCTTAAGTTGTCTGGTATCTTTTCTCTTTTCTTCCCTACATCTCTTCGTCCCTTAATTTTCCCAGTTGTTACAATATATTCCAGCTGTTCCTTTCCCATTGCATTGCCAAAAAATTATGATTGTTTCTTCCTAATTTATGGGTAGATTTGCATGGGTAGATCAGCATGGGTAGATTTGCATGGGTAGATCAGCATGGGTAGATTTGCATGGGTAGATCAGCATGGGTAGATTTGCTTAACAATTTTGCCTGGGAATAAACTATTTTTGGCCAATTCTTTTCTACATTTAACTGCCATGAGATGTCCTATATTTTTGCAGTGATCAAAGAAGGCTAGACATTGGTACTCACTAACCAGAGATTAGGGAGGGTAACTATCTGTCGTCCTTTCGAGGCAAAGACAGCACATAGGGCAGAACCACAATCTCAAAAACAGAAACCTTGTGTGCCAAAATGCCACATATTGCAGCCCACCTCCACTTTTCTTATCATGCTCATCAAATCACTTAGTATGCAGGTATGGGTGTAGTCTTGCGACTCTAACCAGATGCCCTGGTCACTGCTATCACCTCCATTATCATACTACTCATGGTCATGACTTATGCACCACTGTCTTCTTTGACTATTCTGCCTGCCAAGTGTGCTGTAAATGCCTATGCACTCCTTTTGTGTCATATTACAGATCCGTCTGCATCTTTCACATTGGTGTTATCCCAGATAAGACTGTTGATCTCTGCATTGACCACGATTGAGCTCTGTTCCCTACATTTCCTGTTGAGTGCAAAAATACACGAGAATGTGCCCCTGAATAACATAGGCACCGGTATCCACTCCTCATCAGCATTGATATTGGTAAGCCCACAGACCTGTTTGATGACATCTTCTGTTCGGTCCACCCATGATTTGCCTCTTTTTATCCTGACACCTTTCCCTGTGTTGAGCTCATTGTGCAATGGATGCTCTTTATCTGCACTTATCTTTGGGTATGCTTGTGCCCTCCAGATCTTGATCCTGTCATCCATGGTTAGAAAGTCAAGAAGATACCTCATTGCTACACAGGGAGTGTCCCTCGTACACCCCAAGATAATGCACATAGCTTCATTCTGTATTTTCTCCACCCTGTCAATTTACCTCGTACCGACAGTAAGACTTGACAAGGTGTACTCGAATGGTGAGAGGACTAGTCCCTGGAACAGAAGGGTAAGTAGCCTCTGCTCTGCTCGATATTGGCAGCTGCCGTGACCTTCAAGGTGGCCAATCCTTTGAGGGATTTTGTTATCACATGGTTGGTGTGCTGAAAAATGGTGATCTACATCAATAGAAACAAATCCAACTCTCAGAGCTCATGGAAGTAGTAATTAGGAAGGTACATGGAGGGGAAGATGTTTGACCACTGCAAAATGTCAAATTTTGAAGAATTTGTTTTTTGATGCGGTAATTTTTACAACAGTAACGTAATCTACAGTTAAGCTAGTGGCATTGTGTGGAATTGGATTTTGTGGGCAGATTTCTTGAAGACCATCAGTACATTTGTGAGTATTAGGCCAAAACTACTATCATCATCATCAAGTACCATGCCTGATGGCATAGGTGATCATATCTTTCCACAACTTTTAATCTGAACAGTTATTTATCATTTCTGTTGTTGACCTTCTGCTAAGCCATTCTCTTAAGCTGTCTGGTATCTTTTCTCTTTGCTTTAACTCTATCTCTTCATCCCTCAAAAAACTATACTTTCCCCCGCTATGCCAGCAGACATGGTACTTGATGATGATGATGATGACTATCATCATCATCATCATGTGCCTTCTCCGCAACGAAGGTTGGCTACCATGGATCGCCATTCTACTCTGTTTCTTGCTTTGATGGTGCAGGTTGACATAGATTGACTTGTCCATCTTCTGATGTTACTCGTCCATGTTAGTCTTGGTCTGCCTCTGCATCTTTTACCTTGTATTTTTCCTTCCAATATTACTTTTAGTAGGCTGTTGTGTCTTTTAACATGCCCCAAAAATTTCATTTGTCTTGTCTTAATTGTGTTTAGTAGTTCTCTTTTTATTTTCAGTTGTTTTAAAACTTTATCGTTTGTTTTCTTTTCTTTCCATCCAATTCTACCTATTCTTCTATATATCCACATTTCAAAGGCTTCAATTTTCTGTTCTGTTTTCTTGTCTAATGTCCATGTTTCTGCACCATACAGGAATATTGAGAAGACGTAACATTTTGCCATTCTTAGTTTCAGCCCTGCTGATATTTGTTTTGTTGTTAGTATATTTTTCATGGCATTAAAATTAGATGATGACTATCTATCTATCTATTGTCCTTTCGAGCCGAAGACGGCACATAGGGCAGAACCACAATCTCAAAAACAGAAACCTTGCGTGCCAAAATGGCACATATTGCAGAGATCACTGCTCTAAAATCTATGGCGCTGTTTCCATAACAATACTTTTTACAATGACAGCTTGTCAAGCCATCGATCCTAAAAAGAAATTGTTTGCTTTTATTCTCAGACAAGGTGAACTCTGAAGCCATGTTGGTTCAGAAAAAAAAGTGCCACATTTTGGAATTTAACCCAGACTTTCAAGTAGAACAGACAAGTGCTCCAGCCATTTTAATAACTGCCATCAGTGGTAAGCAATAATAACAATATCTTTAGACTAGTGTTATCGCACCTCGTCACTGTCAATGGAAGTGACTGTAATGTCAAATTTTAATACAAAATCCTGTCACAGGTTAACCAAGTATGATGTCAGCTGGATTTTTTTTATTACCTCATTGGTTTGGGATTCAGGGGACTGGTTGGTCTCAAGGGAAGATGCCAGCCTTGGGACAGAGTGGTTGTGAGTTCAAATCCCGGCTGAACCAGTTGAGATTTTTATTTATAATTTCTCTCTGCAGTAATCACCCCTGGTCTCAGCAGGGAGACCCGGATTGAAACGTCAATTACTCGTCGACGAAAAAAATATGAGTACCTCCGAAGACGGAGTTATCTGCATGTACGATGAGGGACCCCTGTGCACACAGCTGCCAGGGAAAAATGGATTAACACGCAAAATTCAGTTCCTGGTCTGTAGGGACTTCGCCAGAGGTGAAAGCTGGCAAACGTACCAGAAAAAAAAAAAAATTTGGCATTACCAAGTGAGATCTAATAATGATATCATGCCATAGTGGGTGGTTCTGTGTAATGGTTTCCCAGAAGATGACATCAATATTCAAGTTTCCTTAGAGAAACAAAGAGAGAAAGTATTTTCATTTCTCTATCCACTAGCCAACTACTTGCCTTTGCTGTACAAACATAGACATACTGCAACTGATCACTCTTATTATAAAAAATCAGAGATTGCAGTCGACAAATAAAATTGTTTGAAACGACTGTGGCCTTTACTTTTTGTGGATGACCTGCAACCATCAAAATTTTGGAAGTGCTTTCCTGATCTGTTAAAAGCTAATATCAAATCAAATGTCAAATCTAATGTCAAATCTAATATCAAGTCTAATATCAAATCTAATGTGAAAACTAATATCAAATCTAATGTCAAATCTAATGTCAAGTCTAATATCAAATCTAATGTCAAATCTAATGTCAAATCTAATGTCAAATCTAATGTCAAATCTAATGTCAAATCTAATATCAAATCTAATGTCAAATCTAATATCAAATCTAATATCAAATCTAATGTCAAATCTAATGTCATATCTAATGTCAAATCTAATGTCAAATCTAATATCAAATCTAATGTCAAATCTAATATCAAATCTAATATCAAAATATAATGCATATCAAATCTCTCAGACAAAATTAACTGCAAATGATTAAATCCTTCCTTTACTCCCTTTTTCCTTTCTTCCTCTCTCCCTCCATCCATCAATTTTCTTCCTCTCTTCTTCACTTCTCATATCCCTTCAGATGCAAAAAAGATACAAAGTTCTTTCTCTTATTCTTCTAGCTTTCTCTTACTATTATAGCTTTCTCTTACTCTTGTAGCATTCTCTTACTATTCTAGCATTCTCTTACTCTTCTAGCTTTCTCTTACTCTTCTAAGCTTTCTCTTACTCTTCTAGCTTTCTCTTATTCTTCTAGCTTTCTCTTACTATTCTAGCATTCTCTTACTCTTCTAGCTTTCTCTTACTATTATTCTATTCTAGCTTTCTCTTACTCTTCTAGCTTTCTTTTTCTCTTCTAGGTTTCTCTTACTCTTCTAGCTTTCTCTTGCTCTTCTAGCATTCTCTTACTATTCTAGCTTTCTCTTACTCTTCTAGCTTTCTCTTACTCTTCGAGCTTTCTCTTACTCTTCTAGCATTCTCTTACTATTATAGCTTTCTCTTACTATTCTAGCATTCTCTTACTCTTCTAGCTTTCTCTTACTCTTCTAAGCTTTCTCTTACTCTTCGAGCTTTCTCTTACTCTTTTAGCTTTCTCTTACTCTTCGAGCTTTCTCTTACTCTTTTAGCTTTCTCTTACTCTTCGAGCTTTCTCTTACTCTTCTAGCATTCTCTTACTCTTCTAGCTTTCTCTTACTCTTCTAAGCTTTCTCTTACTCTTCTAGCTTTCTCTAACTCTTCTAGCTTTGTCTTACTATTCTAGCTTTCTCTTACTCTTCTAGCTTTCTCTTACTCTTATAGCTTTCTCTTACTCTTCTAGCTTTCTCTTACTCTTCTAGCAACCTCAGTCTGGAGAAGTGATGATAACAAGATAAAGTAATGGACTGCAAGCAGAGTGTGGCCTTAAGCCATGTGATTAAGGCATCTTGAGTGACATTAATTGTCTGACCTAACAAAGATCATTCTGCAAGCAACAGTAAAAGGAGCAAGGAGAGGTAGGCAGAGAAAGAGATGGGGTTTTTTTTTTTTTTTTTTTTTTTTTTTTTTTACCCCCCGTCACGCCAAGTGGCGTATAGGGAAATATGGTGTTAGTGACCCTATATTTTACAGACCTTCAGCACATGATATTTTGGGGTAATGTGGTCGGTATTACGCCCGTGCTGCTTTTACTTTCCCAGAAAAAATCCGGTACCCATTTAAGGCTGGGTGAACCCGGAGCCGTCGGTTGGGATCGAACCCTACCCCTTGTCCGTAGTAGTCCAGTTCACTAACCACTGAGCTATCACGGCTCCTACTAATTTTTAGGGAATTAGTAAAACCCAGGTGTCCTCGCCAGGATTACGAACCCCGGCTGTTGCCGTGGTAAGCCAACCGAAAGAGATGGGTAAAAAAAAAAAACAAAAGTAAAGTACCCCCGTCACGCCAAGTGGCCGCGTATAGGGAATATGGTGTTAGTGACCATAATTTTTATAGACCTTTGGCACATGATTTTTGGGGTAATGTGGCCGGTATTACGCCTGTACCACTTTACTTTCCCATAAAAAAATCCGGTACCCATTTAAGGTAGGGTGAACCCGGAAGCCGTCGGTCAGGATCGAACCCACCTCTTGTCCTTTGTAGTCCAGTTCACTAACCACTGAGCTATCGTGGCTCCCAAAGAGATGGGTAGATGACATTAGAGATGGACAGGCCTCGATTTTGCAGATTTCTGAAGAATAAGTGAAGATAGAGAGAGATTTAGACAAAGTCTGTCAGTGGTCCCCCAATGACTCACAGGAATATGGGAAGCAGAAGAAACATGTTGGCTGTGGATAAATGACTACCCCGGGGGCCTCAGTAGCCTAGTTGGGAAAACCACCCGACTAGACTACAGATGTTTGGATAACACATGTTTGATTTCTGCAGGAAGCAGTGTGAGTTGTACTCCTGGATGGAAAGAAAAAAAATGCCTCCTCGGTCGACCCAGCCACTGACAGAAATGGGTACCAGGGTAGTACTCTGGGAAGGTGAGGAATGCTGCCTCGCATCGTGAGTTTCGATGCTTGAAGTAACACTATACAGAAGTCTCCAAACATTTATGGATAGGCAGCCAAGCACATATAGGTGAAAAACATGTGCTATGGCACCGATTCAAGTCTTGTACTTTATCTTTACCTAAATAACTACTACAGAAATTAAACCTCTAACATTAATCTTTTGCCAAAACTCAATTACATATTTCATCTCATCGAAATTAGGGTAATAAAAATGGTGCTCATTTCCACACTTAAAAGATCTCACCTTTAAAAAGACTTTGGTTTTTCCCATCTGGTAGTCCGCAGTCTTAAGTACAAGAGAACAAATCTTGTTGGAAGCAGCTCTACAATCTTCCTTGTGAGAGGGCCCAATGCCATCCACTAACAGTCTGTATCTGTCAACAAACTTCCTAAAGTCATGCCTGATAGGATATCCAGCACGACGAATTCGGATAGTCTCCATCATCCCAGAGTAACGGAGCTGCTTACAGCAAAGTTCCCTGTCAAATATCTGCGAACAATGTGATAAAATTGTGATTGATAACCAATCAAAAAAAATATCAGAAGTCATGGATAATATTTGTCAAAATTGGTACTAATCAAAATTACAAAATCAGGAGCTTGCAGCAGGCTTGTCTCTTATCACATGGCCAATATATGCCCGCCTTTTGCTCTTGATTATCGTCATTGAGTGCCATCTATGCATCAAAGGTTGGCTACCATGGAGCCCCATTCCACTCTGTCTCTTGCTTTGATAGTACAAGTTGTTGTAGGGTGACTTGTCCATCTTTTGATGTTACTTGTCCATGTTAGTCTTGGTCTGCCTCCGCCTCTTTTACCTTGTATTTTCGATTCCATGGTTACTTTTAGTAGACTGCTGTGTCTTTTAACATGCCCCAAAAATCTCATTTGTCTTGTTTTCATTGTTCGTGAATTGTGTTTAGTAGTTCTCTTTTCATTTTAGTTGTTTTAAGACTTTATCATTTCTTTTCTTTTCTTTATATCCAATTCTTCATATTCTTCTATAAGTCCACATTTCAAAGGCTTCAATTTTCTGTTCTGTTTTCTTGTCTAATGTCCATGTTTCTGCACCATACAGGAATGTTGAGAAGATGTAACATTTTGCCATTCTTAGTTGAAGGTTCACTGGCAACTTGCATGGACAACAACTAGAATCTTCTAGTACCATGCCTGCTGGCAGAGATGATCATGTCTCTCCACAACTTTTGATCTCTACAGTTATTTATCATTTCTGTTGTTGACCTTCTGTCAAGCCATTCTCTCAAGCTGTCTGGAATCTTATCTCTAAGCTTCGCCTTATCCCTCAATTTTTCCAGCTGTCACAATATATTACAGCTGTTCCCTTCTCATTACATGGCCAAAAAATTATGATTGTTTTTTCTTAATATTGGATATTGGCTCTCTTTTTGCTTTGGCCACTTTCAGAAAGTTTTCATTACTTTTCTGGGTTGTCCATGGTATTCTCAACATTCTACTGTAAAACCACATTTCTACAGCTTCCAGTGATTCTCTTGCCTGTTGTCCTGTTGTCCATGTTTCACATCCATATGTTAAGGCTGGCTCTATATAACATTTAAGAACTCTTTTTCTTGTTTCTATTGTCAAAAATGGATTGCACAGTATCTTCCTCATTTTTTGGAAAGTTGCTTTTGCCTGAGCCATTCTGTATCTCACCTCTGTTGTACATCTATCATCTCACCTCTGTTGTACATCTCCGTCTGAAGTTAATTAACATTATTACCTACTCCTCTTTGGTGTTCAGTACCTCCAGAATAGATGATTTTATATTCATCAGAATATATCTCTCCTGATCCACTGTGTCTCATTTCACATAGACCCAATAAATGTAAACCCATCCTTTTCCAGTTTTCCCTTTTGCATGAGTGTTCTTACATTCCAAGTACCTATCTTCAGAGTTTGTTTTATCTTTATTTTGCTTACAGTAGCTTGATGATGATCGGGTATCACCTGTAGCACATGTTGTCCCCTACTGAACGAGGGTATTCCATTGGAATCCCCATTAACATTGTTGTGCATTTTGTAATTGTGACAATACATGATTATACAAACAATTTACGATGGTGGTTGCCTTCTATCAATTTGTTTATGCTTTTGGCTCCGCTAATCTAAATTTACATGGTTTTAGTTTAAATAATTGTGGAAACATCATCATCATCATGTACCGTACTGGTTGGCATTGGCGATCATGTCCTTCCACAGTCTTCTATCCACAGTGCATCGTATGAGTTCTGTTGTTGACTGTTTTCCATGCTATGACACCAAGCTATCCAGTATTTTCTCTCTTTGTCATCCGCGATCTCTCTTTCCTTTTATTTTGCCAGTTGTAACCAAGTATTCCAACTTTCTTCTTCTCATGATGTGCCCAAAAAATGTTGATTGCTTCTTTCTGATGTTTTTTAAGAGCTCCCTTTATGTTTTGGCCTCTTTGAGAACTTCCTCATTGGTCTTTTTAGCTGTCCAGGGAACTTTCAACATTCTTCTGAGAAATCCCATCTCTGTGGCCTCTAATCGTCTTTTCATTTGTTTGTCTATTGTCCATGATTCGCTTCTATAGTTCAGAATTGGTTCTATATAGCATCGATGAACTCTCTTTCTCATTTTTATTGACATAGATTTGTTGCATAAGATATTTGGAAACATCAATAAATTAAAAGCAGCAACATGCGGTTTCTGCGTTTCTTGCATCAGTTACTAGAACCGCATTTTGCTTCTTGTAGTACAGAATGTGTGCGGGGTAAACCTGGAAGTTGTTGGTCTGGTTCAAACTCAACCTATTTTCCGCTGTAGTCCAGTTCACTAACCACAGCTATCTATTAGAGCAAGTAAAAGAACATCAGTTAAATCCTTCCTTCTTGGTGTGAATTGTGCGTTCAAGGAACTGTAACTCTTTAAAATACTTCAGGACATACTGGCAGAACAACGCAAAGAATAGTAGTCTCCTGTAATCATTACAGCTGAAATTACCAGTGGTTTTTTTCATACCAATTAAAGGTGAAATTACCCACAGTTTCTTGTACCCATTAAAGCTAAAATCACCGTGCCCATAATTCTTATACTCATTAAAGTTAATATTATTGATTACTTTTATGTAGATTAAAAATAATTAAATATTCCAAAATAAGTGGAATGAAGTAGTAAAATCAGCAGTGAAACACAAGAAAGACAAGTATAAAACGTGGCAGAAGACAAAAACAACAGAAGACTACAATCACTATAGACAAGCCAGAAATGATAGCAAAAAGATCCTAGAACAAACAAAAGCAGACTCATGGAAAGCATTTGGTGAAGAATTAGCAAAAACATGTAGAGAAGAACCCAGAGAATTTTTCAAAAGTGTAAAAGCAATGAGAGTAAGAAATAATGATTATAACCCAACCACTATAATAAACGACAAGAAAGGTAGACCAATCAGCAGCAGGAAAAACATAATAATCAGATGGAGAGAATACTTTAAGGAATTATTAAACCAGGGAAATACAAACGGAAATACAGAGTTTAAACATAGGCAGTATGATGAACAGGAACCGAATATACTTAAAGCAGAAGTAGAATGGGCATTGAAACAGAATAAAAAGAACAAAGCAGCTGGTATAGATGGAATAACAACAGAAATGCTACTAGCTTGTAAGGAAACAGCTATAGATTGGCTTACTATCATATTCAATATGGCTTGGGAAGAAAGAAAAGTCCCAGATGATTGGCAAAAAGCTATCATTGTCCCATTTTGGAAGAATAAGGGAAGTAAAAGGGAGTGTGAAATGTACAGAGGAATATCCCTATTGAGTCAAGTTGGTAAAATGTTTGCTAAAATATTAGAGAGGAGAGTAAGATACATAATAGAACCACAATTAAGTAATAATCAATTCGGATTCAGAAAAGGCAAAAGCTGCACTGATGCTATATTTACATTGAGACAACTATGTGAAAAAACAATAGAATATGACAGAAACCTAAATATAGTGTTTATAGATCAGGAAAAAGCGTTTGACCGTGTGGACAGGAACAAACTTTGGCAAACTTTAGAAACATACGGGGTAGCAGGACAACTACTAGAAAATATAATAGCACTATATAAAAACAGTCAAAGTGCCGTCAGAACATCGGAAGGTCTGTCAGAATGGTTTCAGGTTACAACAGGAGTAAGACAAGGATGTGTCCTCTCACCACTCCTCTTCATCATATAAAATAAATCAGGAAACAACCAACAACAAGGACAAATCAAATAATAACATAGAGGTAGAAAACTCCAACATCAATGAGCTACTCTTCGCAGATGACCAATGCCTAATATATGAGGATGAAAACCTGCTACAACAGCATTTAACATCTCTAGATAAAAGCTGCACAAACTACAGTATGAAAATTAACACAGCAAAAACAGAGGCTATAAGAATAAGCAAATTGAGACACCCATTAAACATCAAGATCAAAGACAAAGAAATAAAACAAGTAGAGGAATTCAAGTATTTAGGCGCAATGTTCACAGAAGATGGAAAACTAGACAGAGAAATTGACATGAGAATACAAAAAGCAAATGCTGTCACATACCAGCTTTCACCATTGTTAAGACATCCAAACATTTCTATGCCAGCTAAACAACAAATGATAAATAGCATCTTCATACCAACTTTGTGCTATGAAAGTCAAACATGGACCCTTTCTAAATCCCATTTAAGAAAGATCAATACACGTGAGATGCGATGCTTGAGAAAAGTAACAAACAACACAAGAAGAGATAGAATACCAAATGAAACCATAAGAAAAATGGTAGGAACAAAACCCTGCCAAGAATATATAGAACAACAACAACTTAAATGGTTCGGCCACCTGGTCAGAATGAATCCTCACCAATCACCATCAAGGGCGTTCTTCTCGAGAATGCATGGGAAAAGACCAAGAGGAAGACCCAGAAGAAGATGGATAGATGCAGTGACAGAGACATGTAACAACAAAGGAAAATCACTAATTCAGACAATTCGAGCAGCACAAGAACGACAAATGATATAAATCACGACACCTTTTAGGTATCAGTGAAAGAGAAAAGAAGAAGAAGAAGAAGAAGATTAATAAAGCTAAACTTACCCATAGTATCTTGTACTGATTTAAGCTAAAATTATCAGTGGTTTCTTGTACTCATTAAAGCTAAAATTACCCATAAAGTAAAGTACCCCCGTCACGCCAAGTGGCGTATAGGGAAATATGGTGTTAGTGACCCTATATTTTACAGACCTTCAGCACATGATTTTTGGGGTAATGTGGTCGGTATTACGCCCGTGCTGCTTTACTTTCCCAGAAAAAAATCAGGTACCCATTTAAGGTTGGGTGAACCCAGAAGCCGTCAGTTGGGATCGAACCCTACCCCTTATCCATTGTAGTCCAGTTCACTAACCACTGAGCTATCGCAGCTCCATAAAGCTAAAATTATCCGTAGCTTCTTGTATTAAAGTAAATGTTCCCTCCACGCCTTGCTAGGTGTGTGGGGAATATGGTGTTAGTGATCATATTTTTCTATGACCACAGCATATTTTTGGGTGATAATGTCAGTATCATGCCAAGCCGCCTTTACTTCCCAGAAAAATCTCTGGTACCCATTTTTAGAGGCTGGGTGAACCCCGGAGCCTTGTTAGTCCAAAAAAAAATCCGCCACTGCTGGGATCGAACCCAGACCCTTCTGGTCAGGAAGCAAGCACACTAATCACTCAGCCACCGAGGATCATTGTGTTCTTTAAAGCTAAAATTATTGGTAGTATCTTGTACTGATTAAAGCTAAAATTACCAGTGGTTTCTTGTACTAATTAAAGCTAAAATTACCAGTGGTGTCTTGTACTGATTAAAGCTAAAATTACCAGTGGTTTCTTGTACTAATTAAAGCTAAAATATTCAGTGGTTTCTTGTACTAATTAAAGCTAAAATTACCCATAGTTTCTTGAATGCTTTAAAAGCTAGAATTATTGGTAGTATCTTGTACTTATTAATGGTAAAATTACCAGTGATTTCTTGAACTCATTACTGCTAAAATTACCAATGGTTTCTTGTACTGATTAAAGCTAAAATTACCAGCAGTATCTTGCACTAATTAAAGCTAAAATTACCAGAGGTTTCTTGTACTCATTAAAGCTAAAATTACCAGAGGTTTCTTGTACTCATTAAAGCTAAAATTACCAGTGGTATCTTGTACTGATTAAAGCTAAAATTACCAGTGGTGTCTTGTACTAATTAAAGTTAAAATTACCAGTGGTTTCTTGTACTAATTAAAGCTAAAATTACCAGAGGTTTCTTGTACTAATTAAAGTTAAAATTACCAGTGGTTTCTTGTACTAATTAAAGCTAAAATTACAAGTGATATCTTGTACTAATTAAAGCTAAAATTACCAGTGATATCTTGTACTAATTAAAGCTAAAATTACCAGTGGTATCTTGTACTAATTAAAGCTAAAATTACCAGTGGTTTCTTGTACTAATTAAAGCTAAAATTACCAGTGGTGTCTTGTACTAATTAAAGCTAAAATTACCAGTGGTGTCTTGTACTCATTAAAACAAATATTTCCAGCAGTATCTTGTACTAATTAAAGCTAAAATTACCAGTGGTTTCTTGTACTCATTTGGCTTGATACATCTGACAAAAAATGGCTGACAGGAACTCAAGGTAATCATCAACTGCTCTAAAGACTTCTTGAACTGGAATGCCAAGGTTGGTGACTTTTTTCTTGTTTCTGTTCCCTGTAACAGATTTTACAAGTAGAGGAATTTAAATATCTAGGAAGTCTAGTGACAAACGACAATTCACAAACAGCAGACATAGACTCACGATGCAACAAAGTTTGTCAAATCATTGGACAGTTATCACCACTATTGCCCAGCAAGGAAATGACTCTAGCAGAAAAACGGGCACTCTACAATACAATCTTCATCCCAACGTTGTGCTACCAATGCCAGTCCTGGACTCTTGATGCAAGAACAATAAGAAAAATAACCTCTGCTGAGATGAAGTGTGTTAGACGAATGACAGGAAACAGCTTGCCACGTGACAAGGCAATGTGATCAAAACACAACACAGCGAGCTTTCAATAAACATTGCGAGAACACCAGACCCAAGGGTCGACCATGAAAAAGATAGATTGTCTGAATATTAGAAGCACTAGGAAACATAACACCAGCAGTGGTGAACAGAAGAGCAAAAGACCGTAAATTATATCTCCCCTCAACACTGAAAGGCAAATGAGGAAGGAAAGAAGAAGTAGTAAAAATTTAAGTCAGAAAAAAAACAAGCTAATTTTATTTGGACAAAAGCATAAAAAATGTGGGACTTAAGAGTTTACTTTCTCTGCTTCTTTTTCTTGACAATTTGGTATTTACACTGTCCAACAAGTGCTTCAGGGGGCCTCGGTAGCTTAGTTGGGAAAACCACTCAACTAGGCTACCGACATTCGGACAACCTGTGTTCAATTCCTGGTGGAAGCAGAAGTCTCCGAACACTTCTGGATAGGTGGCCGAGCACACATGGGTGAAAACTGGCATGCTAAGACGCTGATTCAAGTCTCAGACTTTACTTTACAAGTGCTTATTATAAATGTGACTATTGTATAAGAAATACTGCAAACAAAACAAGAGGAGATGAAGTAAAATAAAAAGTCACAAACAAAGAGTCAATACAAAAAAAAGATTATATCTATTCCTTCTCATTTTGCAACACTGGCAGTCATTGGGTTACTACTGACAGACTTTGTCAACCTTCACCATTTAACTCCATTTTCAGTCATTTTTTGGGACTCTGCCAAGTTGATGCTTGTCCATTCTTTGATGTTATCTTCCTATCTCCCTTCTTTTTACAGTTCCTTGCAGAATGTGTTGTTGTCCATTCTTTAATGTTACCTTCAAATCTCCCTTCCATTCACAGTTTCTTACAGAGAATGAGTGGCGGGAGTGCTTCAACCAGGTTAGAGTGCTGAGGAGGGGATCTGAGCACTATGGATTTGTCCATTGTGTGATGAATATGATCTGTCAACTAAACTAAGCAGTAAGGTCAAGGTAAAGTGCGAGACCAGTTGATGTCTTAGAACTCGATTTTTCACCCAGATGTACTCAGCCACCTCTCCAGAAGTGTTCGGAGACTTCTGGATGGTGTCACTTCAAGCATTGAAACCTACAATGCAAGATGGCATTCCAAACCTTCCCAGAGTACTACCCTGGTACCCATTCCTGCCAGCAGTTGGGTTGACCATGGGGGTATTTTTTTCCAAAAGTACAACTCACACCGCTTCCAGCAGGGAATTGAACACAGACTGTCTGAACATCTGTAGCTTAGTCTGGTGGTTTTCCCAACTAGGCTACCTAGGCCTCCCTACTGTGCAGTTTCATGTCATAAACTCTTGCCAGTAACAAGAAAGCATTTACAATGGTGGAAGAGCTACATATGAAGCATGTTCAAAAGAAACCCATCCCAGTGGCTCTATTACAAAAATGTATAAGGTACATCAGCAGATGTGGCAGAATTCAATACAGCAATTGTTATGAAAAAAATAGAGATAGTTCTTGGGGAAAAATCACCAAAGGCATTACATATGCAACCCAATGCTTGGGGAGATGGCAGAAGCCATCTGTGAAAAAAGACTTTGTTTTGAACCTAGAACCATTTTGCTACTGAGGCCATGACGTCTGAATCGGAGTTGAATTGCTGTCCCTTTAGAGATATTTTAAAGGCTTAAACAAAAAATGAAAGTCTCATGGTTATAGATTGGGGCTGTAGGATGGCTGTTGCAGAACATCTCATCGCTTATTTTCTAACACTTTGTGCACAATGTTCATGACATGTGGACGAGCATTGTCATGTAACAGAATCACACCTGAGTATGCAGGTTGTCTAGTATGTCTTTGTAGCGGATGGCATTGATGTTGACACCAAGCTCTTTAGAGCCTGCTAATAGAAACCTTTCGTGATAAAAAAATGTGGCCAGATTCTGTATCTATCTATTTATCTATCTATTGTCCTTTCGAGCCGAAGATGGCACATAGGACAGAACCACAATCTCAAAAAAAGAAACCGTGCGTGCCAAAATGGCACATATTGCAGAGATCACTGCTTCCAAAACTTATGGCTGTTTCCATAACAATACATTTTACAATGACAGCTTGTCAAGCCATCGATCAACCTCCTTAGTCACCTCTTATGACAGGCCTGGAAGGTCACAGTGTCACTCTGTATCACAACAGCCATTTTTCCAAAAGGTCTGCAGCAAATCCAATGAATATTACATGGAAAGTGAACACATGCACAATTGAACATTCTTCTTCTTCTTCTTCAATGTTCTTCCTCATTTGCCTTTCAGTATCAAGGGGAGATATAATTTGCAGTCTTTTGCTCTTCTGTTCGCCTTTACTGCTGTTATGTTTCCTAGTGCTTCTAATATTCCATCAAACCATCTTTTCGTGGTCGACCACTGGGTCTGGTATTCAAACAACATTTGTTGAAGGATCATTGTGTTGTGTTTTGATCTTTCGGTCTTGTCATGTGGCTAAACCACTTTATCTGTTGTTTCTTTGCTATTCTATGGTGGGGGCTATTCCTAGCTTTTTTCTAAGTTCTTCATCTCTGATCTTATCTCTCAGACTGTTTCCTGTCATTCGTCTAACACATTTCATCTCTGTAGAGGTTATTTTTCTTATTGTTCTTGCATTTAGGGTTCAGGTCTGGCATTGGTAGCACAACGTTGGGATGAAGATTGTATTGTAGAGTGCTCGTTTTGCCTCTAGAGTTATTTCCTTATTGAACATTAGAGCATGCATATTACGTAAGATGTGACATCACTATGTTTTCTACGTATGTCCACTTAACGCTGCTTGGGTGTGTTTCATTTGAACACGCCTCATATATAGCCACACAGATTAAGTCTGCATTTGTTTATCATGGTCAGATGGTCTTCAGAGAGACTGCTTAGCTTTAATTTCTGGCAGATGACCACTTATATCCAATAATCATAGCTGTTGGACACTTTACAGATAGGTACTAAATCATCAAAAGGCAAGGCAAAAGCAGCTTTCCAAAAAATGAGGAAGATACTGTATTTTTGACAACAGAATCAAGAAAAAGAGCTCTTAAATGTTATGTAGAGCCAGTCTTAATATATGGATGTGAATCATGGACAATAGGACAACAAACAAAAATATCACTGGAGGCTGTAGAAATGTGGTTTTACAGAAGAATGTTGAGAATACTGTGGACAGCTAAGAAGAGTAATGAAAACATTCTGAAAGAGGCAAAAGCAAAGAGAGAGCTAATTTCCAGTATTAGGAAGAAACAATCATCATTTTTGGCCATGTAATGAGAAGGGAACAGCTGGAATATATTGTAACAACTGGAAAAATTGAGGGACAAAGAGATAGAAGGAAGCAAAGAGAAAAGATACCAGACAGCTTAAAAGAACGGCTTGGCAGAAGGTCAACAACAGAAAAGATAAACAATTGTCAAGATTAAAAGTTGAGGAGAGACATGATCACCTGCACCAGCAGGTAGGGTATCTGATGATGACTAAATCATCTCTCATCCTAGTTTCCATGTGTAATTTTGTGTTGCTCTTATCTTTGTTTTTGTTCCCTAATGAAGACCTTATGTGTGGATATGTTGGTGTGTTGTCCTAACAGCTATCCATAAATTGTAACTTACAACAAATTTGTGATTTTTAAAAATTCTACTTACTTTATTATTACCTACAGAATCTCAAAGCAAAACCTTAAATGGAAACCAGAGAGTAAAAGAAAAAGAGAACGACATAGAGAAACACTTTAAAAAAAAACTCTGTGGCAAGAAGCAACAACAGCAGGTATCAGCTCCCTTGTCAAGGTTGAGAAGCTCACACAGAACAGGGACTTATAATGAGATACAATGCAGGATCTGTGTAAAGTCTTATGCTTGATAGCAAAGATCATGGAATCATCATCATCAAGTACCAGGCCTGCTGGCGTAAGTGATCGTGTCTCTCCACAACTTTCGATCTCGACAGTTATTTATAATTTCTGTTGTTGACCTTCTGCCAAGCCATTCTCTTAAGCTGTCTGGTATTTTTTCTCTTTGCTTCCCTCTATCTCTTCGTTCCTCAATTTTTCCAGTTCTTACAATATATTGCAGTTGTTCTCTTATCATTACATGGCCAAAAAAAATCATGATTGTTTCTTCCTAATATTTTATCTGTATATATTTCTGTGTGTTACCGGGTTCTCATTATGAGTAAAGAATAATAACACTGTGACCTTCCAGGCATGTCGTAAGAGGCGACTAAGGATGTTGATTATGGCTTGACAAGCTGTCATTGTAAAATCTATTGTTATGGAAACAGAACCATAGATTTTAGAAGCAGTGATCTCTGCAATATGTGCCGTTTTGGCACGCAAGGTTTCTGTTATTGAGATTGTGGTTCTGCCCTATGTGCCGTCTTCGGCTCGAAAGGACAATGGATGGATGTATATATTTCTGTCCTATGTGCCATTTTCTGCTCAAAAGGAAAATAGATATATGTTACCTGACTCTATTTTTAAATGATTCAGTTGTGGTATAATCCAGGCTGTAGATAATGCGTAGAATTATGCATTACACATTACTATTGTTTGCCCAAATTCTGTCCTTAGCACAAAGTACTTGAGCATAATGATAGTTAGATACTTTTTGAGCAGAAATCATAGCTTTGCATTTTTGATGAATCACTGCTAGGTCTTGTTTTATACTTGAACCCATAGCTGAGATCTCTGTTAGTTGTTCTATGTTAAGTTTTTTTAAAATTTTCTTTTGCCACTCTGTGTCCACATAAAGACCTGATCTGAGAGTCTTCTTTCGTCCATTCTGATAACATGACTGATGTACTTCAAGGATTTTCTCCGTAAATTTAAAAAAAAAAAAGTAAAGTATCCCCATCACGCCAAGTGGTGGCATATAGGGAATATGGTGTTAGTGACCATAAATTTTACAGACCTTCGGCACATGATTTTTGGGGTAATGTGGTCGGTATTACGCCCGTGCCGCTCTACTTTCCCAGAAAAAAATCCGGTACCCATTTAAGGCTGGGTAAACCCGGAAGCCATCGGTTGGTATCAAACCCTACCCCTTGTCCTTTGTAGTCCAGTTCACTAACCACTGAGCTATCGCGGCTCCCTCCTTATATTGCTTGACATGTAATATTGAACAGTTTCTATTGTTATAGTTTAATCTAGTTTAAAATATCACCAATTTATATTTAAAAGTCTTCAGAAATAGTAGCATGATGGTTATGGTTATGGAAGGCCCCGGTATCACTGCAAATGAATTTAAATCCCTAAGTGATGAAACGCCCATGCCAGTGAAACGCCCATGCCAGTGAAACGCCCATGCCAGTGAAACGCCCATGCCAGTGAAAGTTTTTTTCATTCGTCAGCTTTTACCTCTGACGAAGTCCCTAGACACTAGGGTTAATCAATTTGTAGCGTGTTAACCCATTTTTCCCTGGCAGTTGTGTGCACAGGGGCACCTCGCCGCACAGGCAGATAGCTCCGACTTCGGAGGTACTCATATTTTTTCCATCGATGAGTAATTGACGTTTCAAGCCAGGCCTTGCTGCTGAGACCAGGGGTGGTTGCCGCAGAGAAAAATCATAAATAAAAAAATCGGGTGTAGCCGGGATTTGAACCCACAACCTCTCTGTCTCGAGGCCGGCATCTTGCCTCGAGACCAACCAGTCCCCATGCCAGTGGAATCATCTAGATTAAAACTTATCTCATTAAAGGATTCAAACAAATGAAGGCAGCTGCAGTCACCATCATAGCAGCTATAGCACACGCCAAAAGACATAAGGCCAAGTGGCACCAAAAGTGAACGCAGCTGAACTGTCCTGTGCTGTTATCATCATTCATCATAAGCAATTAGAATATCAAAACACAATCTGAAAAACACAGCTCGTAGTGTGCAGAGAGCACTAAATTCTGCATGATATTAAGGGCAGGGTGATTTAGAGCAAAGATGTTACCCTCTGGACAAGGTGCTGGGTTCAATTTTCACCACATGCAGCAGAACATTTTTTTTTTAATGAAATCTGTGATTTCTTCATGGCATTACTCTCCCCTGGTCTCTGGGTAGTGAGATCCAATGTTTAGCTCTCTCTGGGTAGTGAGATCCAATGTTTAGCTCTCTCTGGGTAGTGAGATCCCATGTTTAGCTCTCTCTGGGTAGTGAGATCCCATGTTTAGCTCTCTCTGGGTAGTGAGATCCAATGTTTAGCTCTCTCTGGGTAGTGAGATCCAATGTTTAGCTCTCTCTGGGTAGTGCGATCCCATGTTTAGCTCTCTCTGGGTAGTGAGATCCAATGTTTAGCTCTCTCTGGGTAGTGAGATCCCATGTTTAGCTCTCTCTGGGTAGTGAGATCCCATGTTTAGCTCTCTCTGGGTAGTGAGATCCAATGTTTAGCTCTCTCTGGGTAGTGCGATCCCATGTTTAGCTCTCTCTGGGTAGTGCGATCCCATGTTTAGCTCTCTCTGGGTAGTGAGATCCCATGTTTAGCTCTCTCTGGGTAGTGAGATCCCATGTTTAGCTCTCTCTGGGTAGTGCGATCCCATGTTTAGCTCTCTCTGGGTAGTGAGATTTAATGTTTAGCTCTATCTGGGTAGTGAGATCCCATGTTTAGCTCTCTCTGGGTAGTGAGATTCAATGTTTAGCTCTCTCTGGGTAGTGAGATCCCATGTTTAGCTCTCTCTGAGTAGTGAGATCCCATGTTTAGCTCTCTCTGGGTAGTGAGATCCCATGTTTAGCTCTCTCTGGGTAGTGAGATCCCATGTTTAGCTCTCTCTGGGTAGTGAGATCCAATGTTTAGTTCTCTCTGGGTAGTGAGATCCAATGTTTAGCTCTCTCTGGGTAGTGAGATCCAATGTTTAGCTCTCTCTGGGTAGTGAGATCCCATGTTTAGCTCTCTCTGGGTAGTGAGATTCAATGTTTAGCTCTCTCTGGGTAGTGAGATCCAATGTTTAGCTCTCTCTGGGTAGTGAGATCCAATGTTTAGCTCTCTCTGGGTAGTGAGATCCAATGTTTAGCTCTCTCTGGGTAGTGAGATCCAATGTTTAGCTCTCTTGAAAAATGGCAAAAAAACAGGAGGTCCCATGTGCACTCTACGAACATTGAAAAGAATTGATCAAAAATGGCCACTGCCCGACAAAAATTAGTAGGGAAAAATATCTTACCAAAAACTTTAAAACTCTCAAAGATAAAAATTAGAGTACTTCTGAAGTCAGAGAATATCTGCCTGTTTGGTGAGGGACACCTGAGTAACTGCCTGCTGGTGTGGAAAATCGGAAAAAAAAAAGTTATATTTACACAAAATTCAGTCCCTTGGGACTTTGCTAGAGATACAAAGCTGAGGAATGCAACAAACAAACAGCATGACGGATAAATCAAAGAAATTCATACCATGGAGATGTCAGTAGCAAATAACATGTTAATGAACTTGCTCTTGGAGTCATGAATCAGGGAGACCAGGTCTCCACTGAATGTGTCCCTGTTCTTGTCTAGAAAACCTAAAAGAGAATAATATATTTTTTTAAATTTAAGATTGGAGAATAATACTGATGTCTGTACTTATAATTATATAATGAAAATACTGAAATCATCATCATCATCATGTGCCATACCGGTTGGCGTAGGTATTCATGTCTTTCCACAATATTCTATCCACAGTGCATCGTATCAGTTCTGTTGTTGACTGTTCTCTATGCCACGACACCAAGCTATCCAGTATTTTCTCTCTTTGTCATCTGCGATCTCTCTTTTCTTTTATTTTGCCAGTTGTAACCAAGTATTCCAACTTTCCTCTTCTCATGATGTGCCTGAAAAATGTTGATTGTTTCTTTCTGATGTTTTTTAGGAGCTCCCTTTTTGTGTTGGCCTCTTTGAGAACTTCCTAGCTGTACAGGGAACTTTCAACATTCTTCTGAGAAATCCCATCTCTGTGGTCTCTAATGTCTTTTCATTTGTTTGTCTACTGTCCATGATTCGCTTCCATAGGTCAGAATTGGTCCTATATAGCACTGATGAACTCTCTTTCTCATTTCTATTGACATAGATTAAGTACTGAAATAGCAGTAAAAATAATAATTAGAAAAATATACAGACCTCCCAAACATCTACTAAATCAACGTAAATTACACTGATTACTTCCGTGAACATTTACATGACATTACCCGAGAAGCTGGCACTCCTGTAGCAGCCCACTTTAACTCGAGGGGCCATCGGGGGAAGGCGGATGTCCTGGTCAATGGCCTTATATCTTGCTCTTCTGATCACCACAGTCGTCTCACCCTTGAGAACCGGTTGATCACTCGGTGGGGTTGCCTCACCCCCCGGGGAATGAATGTATCACTATCCCTCTGAGGACCCCACTTCCTCTGATCCCTTCTCCCTCCCTCTTACTCTTCTTCGCTTCCCACCTCTATGTTAGTCTGCTCCCTTCCTATTCTTCCCCCCCCCCCCTTCTTCTTGCAGTCTACCCCCTGCCCCTTTTCTCTCTTCCTTTCTCTCGTCCTCCTACTCCGCCTCTTTTTATTCACCTAATCTTTCTGGTTCCCTACTTCTCTACCTCTCAGGACATTACTTCCTGCCCACGTTCCCTCTATTACTCCACCTCTCCCCCTCTATCTATTCACTCTGATTATACCACCTCTCCTCTTGTCACTTTACTATTACCTTTCTTAGTCTTCCTCTCCGGGTCTTTTTCCTGGTTATTATTTCCTCCCTCCCCCTTCCTCTCCGGGTCTTTTTCCTGGTTATTATTTCCTCCTTCCTCTCCATTTCTTTCCCTAGCTTTTATTTCCTCCCTCCCCCTTCCTCTCCTTGTCTTTTTCCTGGTTATTATTTCCTCCTTCCTCTCCATTTCTTTCCCTAGCTTTTATTTCCTCCCTCCCCCTTCCTCTCCTTGTCTTTTTCCTGGTTATTATTTCCTCCTTCCTCTCCATTTCTTTCCCTAGCTTTTATTTCCTCCCTCCCCCTTCCTCTCCTTGTCTTTTTCCTGGTTATTATCTCCTCGCTTCTCTTTCCTCTCCATGTCTTTTTCCTGGTTATTATTTCCTCCCTCCTCCTTCCTCTCCATGTCTTTTTCCTGGTTATTATTTCCTCCCTCCTCCTTCCTCTCCATGTCTTTTTCCTGGTTATTATTTCCTACCTCCTCCTTCCTCTCCATGTCTTTTTCCTGGTTATTATTTCCTCCCTCCTCCTTCCTCTCCATGTCTTTTTCCTGGTTATTATTTCCTCCCTCCTCCTTCCTCTCCATGTCTTTTTCCTGGTTATTATTTCCTCCCTCCTCCTTCCTCTCCATGTCTTTTTCCTGGTTATTATTTCCTACCTCCTCCTTCCTCTCCATGTCTTTTTCCTGGTTATTATCTCCTCGCTCCTCCTTCCTCTCCATGTCTTTTTTTCCTGGTTATTATTTCCTCCCTCCTCCTTCCTCTCCATGTCTTTTTCCTGGTTATTATTTCCTCCCTCCTCCTTCCTCTCCATGTCTTTTTCTTGGTTATTATTTCCTCCCTCCTCTTTCCTCTCCATGTCTTTTTCCTGGTTATTATTTCCTACCTCCTCCTTCCTCTCCATGTCTTTTTCTTGGTTATTATTTCGTCCCTCCTCCTTCCTCTCCATGTCTTTTTTTCCTGGTTATTATTTCCTACCTCCTCCTTCCTCTCCATGTCTTTTTCCCGGCTATTATTTCCTCCCTCCTCCTTCCTCTCCATGTCTTTTTCTTGGTTATTATTTCCTCCCTCCTCCTTCCTCTCCTTGTCTTTTTCTTGGTTATTATTTCCTCCCTCCTCCTTCCTCTCCTTGTCTTTTTCTTGGTTATTATTTCCTCCCTCCTCCTTCCTCTCCTTGTCTTTTTCTTGGTTATTATTTCCTCCCTCCTCCTTCCTCTCCTTGTCTTTTTCTTGGTTATTATTTCCTCCCTCCTCCTTCCTCTCCATGTCTTTTTCCCGGCTATTATTTCCTCCCTCCTCCTTCCTCTCCATGTCTTTTTCTTGGTTATTATTTCCTGCCTCCTCCTTCCTCTCCATCTCTTTTCCCAGGTTATTATTTCCTCCCTCTCCATTTCTTTCCCCGGTTACTATTTACTCCCTCCTTCTTTCTTTCCCCGTTTATTTATTCTTTCCTCACTCCTCCTTCCTCTCTATTTCTTTCCCCAGTTTTTCTTTCCTCCCTCCTCCTTCCTCTACATTTCTTTCTCCAGCTATTATTTCCTACCTCCTCCTTCCTCCTAAATTCTTTTCCCCTGTTATTATTTCCTCCCTCCTCCCCCCTCTCCATTTCTTTCCCCGGTTGTTATCTCCTTCCTCTCCTGTTCTTGTCTTTCCTTGATGTTTATTTCCTTTCTCTCCACCCTGTCCTTTTTTAGCCCACCTATGACTACCTGTGTTGCTCTTTCCCCCGTTCTCACCTTTGTCTCTTGCTTCTACGATTCCTTTGTTGGGATTGTTCCCCTCTGTGTTAGGCCCCATTAACTTTTATGGGTCCTATTATCTTCTCCGGCATCTGCCTTGTGTCTGGCTACTGACACTTTTCTTTCCCTGACCACTGTTTAGACTCCTTTATATCTATTTCCACCATTGTTTTCATTACTTGTCTGGCTTTGTTCTTCCCCCCCCCCTCCCCTCTCCTCCCCCTCCACCCATATCTGTTGTAGGCCTCGTGTCCACTGTTCATTTCCTCGATTGCTCTACGATGGACAGTCAAGTTTCGCCAGCTAAGTTGACTTTTCTTATACGTTTTATATATTATCTTCGTTTTACTTCTGATTTTCTATCTCTTCCTCAATTTCCCTATCTCTCTTTTCTACACATCTTGATTCTCATCCTACCTCCCCTCATGTAGCCTCCTTTCTTATTTCAACATCCTACTTTCTTCTCTTCTTTTCTGTCCACCTCTCCATTCTCCTGATCATCTAACATGTAGATATAGATAATTGTGCTTCATTGTTTGTGGTTGTTGTCCTTGTTTTCTGAAGAAGGCTACTAGCCGAAACGTCAGTATTGTATTGTGTTCCCTATTTGTAAAGCTGTCACCATACCTTGGAGCGTCTAACACTCCCCATCACTGGCTCCTAAATTACACTGGCTTGGCCACTCACACCGTATGAAAGATGGCGACATACCAAAAGATATACTCTATGGACAACTAGAAAATGGCAAAAGAACTAGGGGTCACTCAAAACTTTGATTTATAGACTTGGGTAAACAAGAAATGAAGACTCTGAACATAAACCCTGCAGTCTGGGAAGACATAGCTACAGATCGCAATCTTTGGAAACACACTCTAAAGCTCCAATTCAAGCAAGAAACAGACAGATTCATAGAAAAAGATACACTGTGAAAGAAATAAACAAATAACATTTCTAGGGGCGCTGCAAAATCCAGTCAACTATGACTGACGGAGGCTGCTACTACTACTGTTAATTAAAAATAATAATAATAATGAAAAAAAAAATTACTAAGCCCTAAAATAAAGTGAGGATTTTCAAATGAAATGTATTATCCACCCTTACTTATGCACGTGGGGGCTTCAATAGCTCAGTGGTTAGTGAACTGGACTGCAAAGGACAAGGGGTAGGGTTCAATCCCAACCGACGGCTTCTGGGTTCACCCAGTCTTAAATGAGTACCAGATTTTTTTCTGGGAAAGTAGAGCGGCACAGGCGTAATATCGACCACATAACCCCAAAAATCATGTGCAGAAGGTCTGTAAAATTTATGGTCACTAACACCGTATTCCCTATAAGCCACTTGGCGTGACGGGGGCTCTTTACTTTTTTTTTTACTTTTTACTTATGCACGTGGGAGCTGGGAAAACAACTAAAGAAATAGAAAATAAACTAGACACTTGAAAATAAATGCTTCAGAAAATACTTTACACACCATAGAAATAATTAAAGACTAGTGCAAAAATGACAGAAGGTATCATAAAAATATATATATATAATCAAGAAAAGAATGTGATCATATGTTGGCCTAAAAAAAAACAGTAAAGTACCCCCGTCACGCCAAGTGGTGTATAGGGAATATGGTGTTAAAAAAAAAAGGAGTAAAGAGCCCTGTCACGCCAAGTGGCGTATAGGGAATATGGTGTAGAGGGAATATGGTGTTAGTGACCATAAATTTTACAGACTTGATTTTTGGGGTAATGTGGTTGGTATTACGCCTGTGCCACTTTACTTTCCCAGAAAAAATCCGGTACCCATTTAGGGCTGGGTGAACCCGGAAGCCATCGGTTAGGATCGAACCCTCCCTCTTGTCCTTTGTAGTCCAGTTCACTAACCACTGAGCTATATATTGGCCTAATAAATTTATAATTATATAAATTTATAAATTTTATCATTATTATTGAGTGCCGTCTCCGCATCGAAGGTTGGCTACCATGGAGTACCATTCCACTCTGTCTCTTGCTTTGATGGTGCAGATTGTCATAGGCTGACTTGTCCATCTTTTGATGTTACTCATCCATGTTAGTCTTGGTCTGCCTCTGCCTCTTTTACCTTGTATTTTCCCTTCAAATATTACTTTTAGTAAGCTGTTGTGTCTTTTAACATGGCCCAAAAATGTCATTTGTCTTGTTCTAATTGTGTTTAGTAGTTCTCTTTTCATTTTTCTCGTTCTTAAAATAATAGTTAGAATTTCTCTCCATGGTTTTCTTTGGAATGTTACGTGATGATAATTTTATAAATTTATATTTTTTTTTCATTTATCCGTACAATTAGCTTTACTGCAGTTTCTCATTATTACGCATCTATGTGTATTTCTTTGCTTTGATCCTACTATTATGTTGGCCATGTGATGAGAAAAGACAAGAGAATCACAAAGCAAACCCTCAAATTGGAACCAGAGGGTCAAAAATAAAAAGAGGTCAACCTAGAGAAACACTAAAAAGAACACTGAGGTGGGAAGCAATAACAGCAGACATCTCCACCCTTGCCAAGGATGAGAGGCTCATTCAGAACAGGGACAAGTGAATCATTCCAGAGGAGGTGGTATGTTTAGAGCATTCGGAAAAAAATCACAAATAATCAACAACAGAAAAAAAAAGAACAATATATGGTCTGAAGCAGGATCGAACCCATACTCCTTGGCACAAAAAAAAAATACCCCCACGGTCGACCCAGCCGTTGGCAGAAATGGGTACCAGGGTATATTATCCTGGGAAGGTGAGGAATGTCGCTTCGCATCTGAGTTTCGATGCTTGAGGCTACACTATACAGAAATATCCGAACATTTCTGGATAGGCGGCCGAGCACATATGGGTATATACTCGCGTGCTAAGACGCCGGTTCAAGTCTCGTACTTTACTTTACTTACTCCTTGGCACAGCACCTTGCCACGATAAACCAAATTCTAGAGCACACGGCCAACTAAGCTATCTAAAATAGCTTAAACAGACCAGATAGCTTTTCAGAGAATGATTTGGTAGGAAGTCTACATCAATAATGCTAAACAACCGTAGAGATAGAAAGTTGTGGACAGACATGATCACTTATGTTTGCTACTTGCTTGTGATTGCCCAACGACTAAAGGAGTACACCTCTTCGTCATCCACCCCGAAAAGGACGTTACGGGGGCATGTCTGCGTTTTTTTGTGGTTTGCAGTATCATCATCATCATCATCGAGTGCCTTCTCTGCAACAAAGGTTGGCTACCATGGAGCGCCATTCTGCATCTCTTGCTTTGATGGTGCAGGTTGGTTTGCAGTATAACTGTGATATTTGCACCTTTTGGCCCAACACATCTGACTTCAGCACGGTCACTTATACTAATTGGCACAGTACTTGATGATGATGATGATGATGATGATGGTGGTGTAGACAGTCTTAAGAACACACTCACACATATCTTACCAATACAATTATAAAAGACAACTCCAGCAAAGTGATTAAGTCCAAAGGTTTGGTTGACAGATGCCTTTGGCTTCAAGTAGTTTGGATGACCAGCATGGTACTTATGTAATTTATTCAACAGACTCTCATCTGTTCCCTGGAAGAGAAGACATGACATCACTGCAGTTTGTCAATGATAATTTAGTTGTCCTGTTTATTTCTTCATTTACAAATACAGCCTGTATGTGTTTCTTCTATGGTGCATTAAAACTAACTAGAAAAATATGTGTCTTTAATTTTAATTATTATTTGTGGTTAAATGGAGAATTTAGTTATTTAGTTATTTGTGGATATCATCATTGCACTCTGAACATGTCCATAGGTGCTCAGATCCCCTCCTCAGCAAGTCCTGCAGTGTCCAGCGACTGATGACTCCAATTCTGTGTTGGTTGATAGGTCTTATTAAACGCCCACTAAGTTTCTCATTTCTGGCTGTGCCCATCTTAACTCCCATCTCTTTCATCCGAAGGAGTGACGTAGACTCATGGTTGTTGAAGTTATGTGCCTTTCCCACATCTCGGAGGACATTGATGATGTCCACCCAATCCATTGGTTGACCGTCTTCAACTACAAAAAGATAATGTTTTACACAAGAAAGTTGTAAAATTTGCTAATCTATGAAATGTCTCTTCTCATTATACAATAAGTATTAGGAAACTCTTTATACAGAGCTTCATCGCAGGAGGCAATCTGATCATCAGAAGAAGTCCCCCATTGAGCAAGTGTTTCGGTTCATTAGCTTCTTGAAACTTTAAGGGATGTAGGCCCGCTTGGGTCATGACTCCCAGACGTCAACCTCCTGCTGCATTGACTCTAAAGCTTACACTATATAATTGGCACAAAATAACAACACTTACTCTACGCAACACTTCTGTTCGAATACGGTCTTTACCAGTGTGGTATACTTACTTGTCTTAGCTTTAACCCAGCATGTTAATGTCCTCTTCATGGTAGCAGTGGTCTAAAGTGGCTGTGGTTGCAACATTTTTTTATATAGGCTCACGTATAAGCAAATTTGGCATGATGTAAGACGGAGGGAAGGAGTGGATCAGAAACTGATAATAAGTAATAAAGATAGGTCGGGCTGGGAACTTCATTCCTTTTAACTGTTTATATCAATAATCTACTAAAGTATTGCTAACATAAGAATTAATTAATTCTTTCTCAAAAGACACAACAGTCTACTAAAAGTAATATTGGAAGGGAAAATACAAGGTAAAAGAGGCGGAGGCAGACCAAGACTAACATGGACGAGTAACATCAAAAGATGGACAAGTCTCAAACTATGACACTCTGCACCATCAAAGCAAGAGACAGAGTGGAATGGTACTCCTTGGTAGCCAACCTTCGATGCAGAGACAGCTCTCAATGATGATGATGATTTCTCATTCTGGTGTTCACCAGGGGTGGTTGCCACAGAGTGAAATCACAAAAAATAATCCCAACTGGTGCAGCCAGAATTTGAACTTACAACTGGCAAGTCTCTTGGCTCGAGACCAACCAATCCCACGTCTTGTCTGAAAAACAAACAAAACATACATACACATACATAAACATACAAAACATACATAAACATGCATAAACATATATAAACATACACAAACATACATAAACATACATAAACATACATAAACATACAAAACATATATAAACATACATAAACATACATAAACATACATAAACATATATAAACATATACAAACATACATAAACATACATAAACATATATAAACATACACAAACATACATCTATCTATCTATTGACCTTTCGAGCCGTAACCGGCCCATAGGGCATAGACCAAGATACACCTTCTCCTATATGGATTTTTTGTTCTAGCAGTTTTCTTTTAAAGATATTTTATCAAATCTCGCCATCTGTCTCTGTTCTGTGCAAGCAGTTCTATCTCATTGAGGGAGCCGACTCCTGCTGCTCTTGCCTCTCTCATCAATGTTCTTCTCAGTGTCTCCCTGGGTCTTCCTCTTTTTCTTTTACCTGTTGTTTCCCATATGAGGGCTTGCTTTGCTATTCGGTTATTATCTCTTCTCATCACATGTCCAACGTATGACCATCGTCTTTTCTTTATTACTGAAGATATTAGTGGTTGATTGGCGATTTCTCTAATTTCCTCATTTGTTTTGAATTCGTTCCATGCTATACCAAGTATTTTCCTTAGACATTTATTTTCGAATGCGTTCAACTTTGTTTCTATATCTCTTGTTGTTTTCCAGCTTTCACACGCATACGTAAGGGTTGATAGTACATTTGATTTGAATAGCCTAAGTTTTGTGTTTGTGCTGATAAGTTTTGATTTCCACAACTTTTCAAGGCTTCTGAAAGACATTGCTGCTTTAGCTATTCTGATTTTAATTTCTTTGCTCGTATCCCCTTCTCGATCAATGTGACTTCCAAGATAGATAAAGTGATCGATCTCTTCTACTGGTTTGTTTTCCATGTATATTTTGTCACCTGTTGGAATTAAACTAGTCATGACTTTAGTCTTTTCATGATTGATCTCAAGCCCAATTTTGCTGGCTATTGATGATAGTTCATTTGTGTTTTCCTGCATCGTTTTTATCTGACTGCTGATGAGAACTATGTCATCAGCAAAGTCGAGGTCCTCCAAATGGTCTCCTTGTATCCATTCGATGCCTTTATTACCAGTGCAGCATTTCTTCATTATGAAGTCCATAACAATTCCAAATAACAAGGGCGATAAAATACATCCTTGTTTAACCCCAGTTTCTATTGGGAAACATTCGCTCAGTCCTTCCTCTGTTCGAACTGCACATGTGTAACCATCATACATGTCTTTGATAATATTTATGATTTTTGATGGTAAACCATATTGCTTCAGAATTTTCCACAAAGAATCTCTATGAATACTATCAAATGCTTTTTTGAAGTCGATGAAGTTAAGTACAAAAGGTTTTTGCTTTTCAATGTGTTCCTCCAATATAAGTCGTAGAGTGAAAATGTGGTCAATACAGCTTCTCCCTTTTCTAAACCCAGCCTGTTCTTCACGCATTACTGTATCTATTGAATCCTGTATTCTATTTAGGATGATTTTGCAGAATAACTTTGAGGCAACTGACAAAAGTGTCACGCCTCTCCAGTTGTTACAATCTCTAAGATTGCCCTTTTTTGGGATCTTAACAATGATTCCTTTTTTCCATTTATGAGGCGTCTTCTCTGTTTTCCAAATGATGTTGAATCATACATAAACATATATAAACATACACAAACATACACAAACATACATAAACATACATAAACATATATAAACATACATACACATACATACACATACAACTGAATACCTTTGGAAATTTGCTCTCCTCATCAATCAAAGCCAATATATTCATGGGCTTGGCCGCAATCAGATCTAGCGAGTCCTGATTGTCCACAAACTCAATGTGCTGCCAACTAATCCCTTCATTATTGTATTCAGCCTGCTCTAGCTTGAAGATGTGCTTCACAAAGAACTGCTGGAGGTTTTCGTTGGCGTAGTTGATACAAAGCTGCTCAAAGCTAGGGAAGATAAATTTCAAAACCATGAACTCCATTCAAACCTAAAATACCTACTTACTTGCTTGAGGTTTTCCCAAATTCCTTATCATCATCAAGTATCATTCCTGCTGGCATAGGTGATCATGTCTACCCACAACTTTTGATCTTGACAACTTTTGATCTTGACAACTTTTGATTTATCATTTCTGTTGTTGACCTTCTGCCAAGTCATTCTCTTAAGCTGTCTGGTATCTTTTCTCTTTGCTTCCCTCTATCTCTTCATCCCTCAATTTTACCATTTGTTACAATAAATTTCAGCTGTTCCCTTCTCATTACATGGCCAAAAAATGATGATTGTTTCTTCCTAATATTGGATATTAGCTCTCGTTTTGCTTGGGCATCTATCAGAACATCTTCATTACTCTTCTTAGCTATCAATGGTATTTTTAACATTCTTCTGTAAAACCACATTTCTACAGTCTCCAGTGATTTTCTTGTCTTTTGTCCTATTATCTATGACTCACATCCATATGTTAAGACTCACTCTACATAACATTTAAGAACTCTTTTTCTTGTTTCTATTGTCAAAAATAGATTGCACAGTATCTTCCTCATTTTTTGGAAAGCTGCTTTTGTCTAATAGTTTGAGGTATTTCCAAATTCCTTATAGCTTTATCTGGCTGATTTTTTTCTTCCTGGCATTCATGTGATGACTAATTAAGGAATTGATTGATCTATTCATCATCCATCCTTAAAAGAATGTTAAGTGTGCGTAGATGTTTTGTTTTGAGGTTTGTGATATTTGTGTGTCTTTTGGCCCAACATTTCTGACTCAGAGCAGCATTTTTGACTACTGGGTTGCCTTCCCTTTTTGGTCCCTATTTGCTTGGCCAGAATGGACCAGTTAGTCTGTTTCTAGAGGCACCACAAATAGAAGGAGGAAGTTCTGGTTAACAGATCTTGGTGCAAGTCATCAGCTGTAGGGCCACTGACAGATTCCAGCTCTGTTTCTGTGAGACGCCTTGTCTCCATAAGCTACTTGATATGATAATTATGATGAATGATGATATCGTTTAATGAAGATCATCATCAACATCATCATCAACAACATCAACATCATCATCATCATCATCATCATCATCATCATCATCATCATCATCATCATCATCATCAACATCATCATCATCAACATCATCATCATCATCAACATCATCATCATCATCATCATCATCATCATCATCATCATCAACATCATCATCATCATCATCAACATCATCATCAACATCATCATCAACATCATCATCATCAACATCATCATCATCATCAACATCATCATCATTATCATCATCATCATCATCAACATCAGCATCATCATCAACATCATCATCAACATCATCATCAACATCATCATCATCATCATCAACATCATCATCAACATCATCATCATCATCATCATCATCAACATCACCATCATCATCAACATCATCATCATCAACATCATCATCATCAACATCATCATCATCGTCAACATTATCATCATCAAGTACCGGGCCTGCTGGCGTCGGTGATCATGCCTCTCCACAACTTTCGATCTCGACAGTTATTTTATCATTTCTGTTGTTGACCTTCTGCCAAGCCATTCTGTCTTAAGCTGTCTGGTATTTTTTCTCTTTGCTTTCCTATATCTCTTCATCCTTCAATTTTTCCTGTTGTTACAATATATTCTAGCTGTTCCATTCTCATTACATGGCCAAAAAAATGATGATTGTTTCTTCCTAATATTGGAAATTAGCTATCTTTTTGCTTTGACCTCTTTCAGAACATTTTCATTACTCTTCTTAGCTGTCCATGGTATTCTCAACATTCTTCTGTAAAACTACATTTCTATAGACACCAGAGATTTTCTTGTCTGTTGATCTATTGTCCATGGTTCACACCCATATGTTAAAACTGGCTCTACATAACATTTAAGAACTCTAATGAAGGACAGTTCAGCTGCATTCACATTCGATGCCGCCTGGCCTTATGTCTTTTCTTGTGTGCTGTAGTGGCTATGATGGGGACTGCGGCTGCCTTTCTTTGTTTGGATCCTTCAATAAGATGAGTTTTTGCAGACAACAGCAGATTATGGTTATGGAAAGCCCCGGTATCACTACAAACAAATTAAAATCCATAATTGCTCAACCGCCCGTGCCAGTGGAATCATCCAAATTACTAACCCATCTCCCAAACAAAGAAAAGTAGCTGTAGTCCTCATCATAGCAGTCTCAGCACACGCCAAAAGACATAAGGTGAAACTGCACAGAAAGTGAACACAGCCATCTGTTCTCCATCATATGATAGCAGATATGAGAATGCAGTGATGCTATTTCATACAATAAAAATCAGAAACCAAAACCATTGTGAGAGATCATCATCATCATCGAGTGCCTCCTCTGCAACGAAGGATGGCTACCATGGAGCGCCATTCTGCTCTATCTCTTGCTTTGATGGTGCAGATTGTTCGAATTCCTCTCCATGGCTTCCTCTGGACTAGTACGTGATGAGGCTGCAATCTCTTTCACGGTGGTCTGCCATATTCGCCTTTCGTGTTCTGAATATGCCTCATGTGTACCACACACTTTGCTATTTTCGCTTTCTGAGCCGTTGATCATTTCTGATTCATCCGCCCCATCCACCGTCACAGACTTTTCACATATGGGTTGAACATACCCGGTTTGCTGGCAACATTTTTGTCGAACCATGTGCTTGCCTATCGAAAGCACACGACACAAAGAAGAATAAATCATATTCCACTTAAATATCGGTAATCACAGTTCATCCACACGTCAGAAGTAAAACATACACCAAACAGGGAATAGCAACACATAATTTCACAACTAGACTGTCGCGTAAATCATTTAAATATATCAGCAATTGCCGAATTATAAAAAAACGACAACACGCAGCCGCCATGACACCGGAAACTTTTGTGAGAGATAGACTTACCTATTCTTATCAAAGTTCTCAAAGCCGAAGATATCTAGGACACCTATAGACTTGCGGTATTTGTTAGTCTTGGGTTTAAAGATGGCCACGTTGATCTTCTCTACAATCCAAATAAACATTCGTCCATAGATGCCCTTGACGAAGGCGTCTCTCACATCCAGGGACTGTGCCTTGCCCATCGTAAAGGAGACTACCTCTCCTTTGGTGATGATGGTCCTTGTGGTGAGGGCATCTATTAGAGCTTGAGATTTAACCTGGTAACATTAGATGTTGTGTTTATTAACCTGGTAACATTAGATGTCATAATTTATTAACCTGGTAACATTAGATGTTATATTTATTAACCTGGTAACATTAGATGTCATAATTTATTAACCTGGTAACATTAGATGTTATGTTTATTAACCTGGTAACATTAGATGTTATGTTTATTAACCTGGTAACATTAGATGTTATGTTTATTAACCTGGTAACATTAGATGTTATGTTTATTAACCTGGTAACATTAGATGTTATGTTTATTAACCTGGTAACATTAGATGTTATGTTTATTAACCTGGTAACATTAGATGTTATAATTTATTAACCTGGTAGCATTAGATGTTAAGTTTATTAACCTGGTAACATTAGATGTTATAATTTATTAACCTGGTAACATTAGATGTTATGTTTATTAACCTGGTAACATTAGATGTTATGTTTATTAACCTGGTAACATTAGATGTTATGTTTATTAACCTGGTAACATTAGATGTTATGTTTATTAACCTGGTAACATTAGATGTTATGTTTATTAACCTGGTAACATTAGATGTTATGTTTATTAACCTGGTAACAGCACATGTTATGTTTATTAACCTGGTAACATTAGATGTTATTTATTAACCTGGTAACAGCACATGTTACGTTTATTAACCTGGTAACAGCACACGTTACTTTTATTAACTTGGGAACAGCAAGTGTTATGTTTATTAACCAAGTAAAACAACAACAGGAAGTCAGAAGTCATGTCCCATAATTTTTAAAACTGACACTGATCAAAATTAAAATATTTCAGGAGTTTGCAGAAAAATAACATAAATATCAGATGATATAATGATAACTAAAACCACAGTGGCCAAATGATAAGTGTACACACCACTTAACAGAAGGATTCAGGTTCCCAGATGTTGCAAACTTTTTTTAGACTGAGACAAAATTTGGGTTAATCAAGTTCCCGAAAATTTGTACCAGAAACTATTTGTGGAAAAGCAGGACAATCTGTCATGATAAAAACATTATCATCATCATCAAGTACCATGCCTGCTGGCATAGGTGATCATGTCTACCCACAACTTTCGATCTCAGTAATTTATCATTTCTGTTGTTGATCATCTGTCAAGCCATTCTCTTAAGCTGTCTGGTATCTTTTCTCTTTGCTTCCCTCTATCTCTTCATCCCTCAATTTTTCCAGTTGTTACAATATATTCCAGTTGTTCTCTTCTCATTATATGACCAAAAAATGATGATTGTTTCTTCCTAATATTGGAAATTAGCTCTATTTTTGCTTTAACCTCTTTCAGAACATTTTCATTACTCTTCTTAGCTGTCCATGATACTCTCAACATTCTTCTGTACAACTGCATTTCTATAGCCTCCAGTGATTTTCTTGTTTGTTGTCCTATTGTCCATGATTCACATCCATAGGTTAAGACTGGCTCTACAAACATTTAAGAGCTCTTTTTCTTGTTTCTATAGTCAAAAATGGATTACACAGTATCTTCTTCAATTTTTGGAAATCTGCTTTTGCCTGGGGCATTCTGTATCTCCCCTCTGTTGTACATCTACCATCTGAGATTAACATTGTTCCAAGATATTTAAATTCATTTACCAGTTTTAATATTGTTCCACTTGTACACAAGCATGTTTATTATGATTAAATTATTGTGATCTGTTTGTTGCTGCCATGAGGAGTTTTTATTTTTATTTCAACCCCATTTGAAAAAACTTTTGACTCAATCATGATCTGAACCAGCATTCTCCTGATCTGAAGCATTAATCATGATCTGAACCAGTGTTCTCCTGATCTGAAGCATTAATCATGATCTGAACCAGCATTCTCCTGATCTGAAGCATTAATCATGATCTGAACCAGCATTCTCCTGATCTGAAGCATTAATCATGATCTGAACCAGCATTCTCCTGATCTGAAGCATTAATCATGATCTGAACCAGCATTCTCCTGATCTGAAGCATTAATCATGATCTGAACCAGTGTTCTCCTGATCTGAAGCATTAATCATGATCTGAACCAGCATTCTCCTGATCTGAAGCATTAATCATGATCTGAACCAGCATTCTCCTGATCTGAAGCATTAATCATGATCTGAACCAGCATTCTCCTGATCTGAAGCATTAATCATGATCTGAACCAGCATTCTCCTGATCTGAAGCATTAATCATGATCTTAACCAGCATTCTCCTGATCTGAAGCATTAATCAAGATCTTAACCAGCGTTCTCCTGATCTGAAGCATTAATCATGATCTGGACCAGCATTCTCCTGATCTGAAGCATCAATCATGATCTGAACCAGCATTCTCCTGATCTGAAGCATTAATCATGATCTGGACCAGCATTCTCCTGATCTGAAGCATCAATCATGATCTGAACCAGCATTCTCCTGATCTGAAGCATTAATCATGATCTGAACCAGCATTCTCCTGATCTGAAGCATTAATCATGATCTGAACCAGCATTCTCCTGATCTGAAGCATCAATCATGATCTGAACCAGCATTCTCCTGATCTGAAGCATTAATCATGATCTGAACCAGCATTCTCCTGATCTGAAGCATTAATCATGATCTGAACCAGCATTCTCCTGATCTGAAGCATTAATCATGATCTGAACCAGCATTCTCCTGATCTGAAGCATTAATCATGATCTGAACCAGCATTCTCCTGATCTGAAGCATCATAAATTATCGATTTTACTACCGCCTCTACAATCTATTAACAATCCAATTTTATCTCTGAGGCCAAAGAGGCACTTGGAGCGGAAGTCATAGTTTTCTATGACTGATGATTTGCTACTAGTTCTTGGTTGTTTCTTAGTCCCTTCCATAGTATTTGCATCTGCCTTGTTTTCTTTTACTATATGGTTACCACATAATGCCTGATGTGGAAGTCTGTCTTCATTCATTCTCAGTACATGACCGATGCATTTCCAGTGCGTTCTTCTTATAATGCTCGACATGTATTCTTGTTTAGATTTGTCTTTTATCTGTTCATTTGTTAACAATACCAAATTTAAAATGTTTGGGCTAAGTTAATATTTATTTCCATGTGAAAAGTGAATAAAGGAAGCATGCTCAGTGAAGTTACTATGTGATACTCAGGTCAGAGTTTAAATACCACAGCCCTACCTCCAACAGCCTGGCCACTTTGTTGATGTAAGAAATATCCTGAATTACTGTTGCTGCCAAGTTGTCCATTTCAATCTCTGTTAAGAAAAAAGAAATTATTCCTTATCAGTTCATATTTTGTACAAAAAAAAAACGTAATATGACCTAAAAAATTGAATATGATGTTACCTGGCAAAATAATTATGTCCAAAACTTTGTACTTAAATAATGATCTTCCCTTCTTCTACTTGTCAAATAATTACATATTGAGAATCTCCCAGATCTAACTGTCAACCAACCTTTATATTTGACACTGCCAAGATGAAACACAGCTGCCAAGACTTTGAGAATCTCCCAGATCTAAACTGTCAACCAACCTTTATATTTGACACTGCCAAGATGAAACATAGCTGCCAAGACTTTAAGAATCTCCCAGATCTAACTGTCAACCAACCTTTATATTTGACACTGCCAAGATGAAACATAGCTGCCAAGACTTTGAGAATCTCCCAGATCTAACTGTCAACCAACCTTTATATTTACCACTGCCAAGATGAAACATAGCTGCCAAGACTTTGAGAATCTCCCAGATCTAACTGTCAACCAACCTTTATATTTGACACTGCCAAGATGAAACATAGCTGCCAAGACTTTGAGAATCTCCCAGATCTAAACTGTCAACCAACCTTTATATTTGACACTGCCAAGATGAAACATAGCTGCCAAGACTTTGAGAATCTCCCAGATCTAAACTGTCAACCAACCTTTATATTTGACACTGCCAAGATGAAACATAGCTGCCAAGACTTTGAGAATCTCCCAGATCTAAACTGTCAACCAACCTTTATATTTGACATTGTCAAGATGAAACACAGCTGCCAAGACTTTGAGAATCTCCCAGATCTAAACTGTCAACCAACCTTTATATTTGACACTGCCAAGATGAAACATAGCTGCCAAGACTTTGAGAATCTCCCAGATCTAAACTGTCAACCAACCTTTATATTTGACACTGCCAAGATGAAGCACAGCTGCCAAGACTTTGAGAATCTCCCAGATCTAACTGTCAACCAACCTTTATATTTGACATTGTCAAGATGAAACACAGCTGCCAAGACTTTGAGAATCTCCCAGATCTAAACTGTCAACCAACCTTTATATTTGACACTGCCAAGATGAAACATAGCTGCCAAGACTTTGAGAATCTCCCAGATCTAAACTGTCAACCAACCTTTATATTTGACACTGCCAAGATGAAACATAGCTGCCAAGACTTTGAGAATCTCCCAGATCTAACTGTCAACCAACCTTTATATTTGACACTGCCAAGATGAAACACAGCTACCAAGACTTTGAGAATCTCCCAGATCTAACTGTCAACCAACCTTTATATTTGACACTGCCAAAATGAAACACAGCTACCAAGACTTTGAGAATCTCCCAGATCTAACTGTCAACCAACCTTTATATTTGACACTGCCAAGATGAAACACAGCTGCCAAGACTTTGAGAATCTCCCAGATCTAACTGTCAACCAACCTTTATATTTGACATTGTCAAGATGAAGCACAGCTGCCAAGACTTTGAGAATCTCCCAGATCTAACTGTCAACCAACCTTTATATTTGACACTGCCAAGATGAAACACAGCTGCCAAGACTTTGAGAATCTCCCAGATCTAACTGTTAACCAACCTTTATATTTGACACTGCCAAGATGAAACATAGCTGCCAAGACTTTGAGAATCTCCCAGATCTAACTGTCAACCAACCTTTATATTTGACATTGCCAAGATGAAGCACAGCTGCCAAGAATTTGAGAATCTCCCAGATCTAACTGTCAACCAACGTTTATATTTGACATTGCCAAGATGAAGCACAGCTACCAAGACTTTGAGAATCTCCCAGATCTAACTGTCAACCAACCTTTATATTTGACATTGCCAAGATGAAGCACAGCTACCAAGACTTTGAGAATCTCCCAGATCTAACTGTCAACCAACGTTTATATTTGACACTGCCAAGATGAAACATAGCTGCCAAGACTTTGAGAATCTCCCAGATCTAACTGTCAACCAACCTTTATATTTGACATTGTCAATATGAAACACAGCTGCCAAGACTTTGAGAATCTCCCAGATCTAACTGTCAACCAACCTTTATATTTGACATTGTCAAGATGAAACACAGCTGCCAAGACTTTGAGAATCTCCCAGATCTAACTGTCAACCAACCTTTACATTTGACATTTTCAAGATGAAACACAGCTGCCAAGACTTTGAGAATCTCCCAGATCTAACTGTCAACCAACCTTTATATTTGACACTGCCAAGATGAAACACAGCTGCCAAGACTTTGAGAATCTCCCAGATCTAACTGTCAACCAACCTTTATATTTGACATTTTCAAGATGAAACATAGCTGCCAAGACTTTGAGAATCTCCCAGATCTAACTGTCAACCAACCTTTATATTTGACACTGCCAAGATGAAACACAGCTACCAAGACTTTGAGAATCTCCCAGATCTAACTGTCAACCAACCTTTATATTTGACATTGCCAAGATGAAACACAGCTGCCAAGACTTTGAGAATCTCCCAGATCTAACTGTCAACCAACCTTTATATTTGACATTGTCAAGATGAAACACAGCTGCCAAGACTTTGAGAATCTCCCAGATCTAACTGTCAACCAACCTTTACATTTGACATTTTCAAGATGAAACACAGCTGCCAAGACTTTGAGAATCTCCCAGATCTAACTGTCAACCAACCTTTATATTTGACACTGCCAAGATGAAACACAGCTACCAAGACTTTGAGAATCTCCCAGATCTAACTGTCAACCAACCTTTATATTTGACATTTTCAAGATGAAACACAGCTGCCAAGACTTTGAGAATCTCCCAGATCTAACTGTCAACCAACCTTTATATTTGACACTGCCAAGATGAAACACAGCTACCAAGACTTTGAGAATCTCCCAGATCTAACTGTCAACCAACCTTTATATTTGACATTTTCAAGATGAAACACAGCTGCCAAGACTTTGAGAATCTCCCAGATCTAACTGTCAACCAACCTTTATATTTGACATTGCCAAGATGAAGCACAGCTGCCAAGACTTTGAGAATCTCCCAGATCTAACTGTCAACCAACCTTTATATTTGACACTGCCAAGATGAAACATAGCTGCCAAGACTTTGAGAATCTCCCAGATCTAACTGTCAACCAACCTTTATATTTGACATTGCCAAGATGAAACACAGCTGCCAAGACTTTGAGAATCTCCCAGATCTAACTGTCAACCAACCTTTATATTTGACATTGCCAAGATGAAGCACAGCTGCCAAGACTTTGAGAATCTCCCAGATCTAACTGTCAACCAACCTTTATATTTGACACTGCCAAGATGAAACACAGCTACCAAGACTTTGAGAATCTCCCAGATCTAACTGTCAACCAACCTTTATATTTGACATTTTCAAGATGAAACACAGCTGAAAAGACTTTGAGAATCTCCCAGATCTAACTGTCAACCAACCTTTATATTTGACACTGCCAAGATGAAACACAGCTACCAAGACTTTGAGAATCTCCCAGATCTAACTGTCAACCAACCTTTATATTTGACATTGCCAAGATGAAACACAGCTGCCAAGACTTTGAGAATCTCCCAGATCTAACTGTCAACCAACCTTTATATTTGACATTGTCAAGATGAAACACAGCTGCCAAGACTTTGAGAATCTCCCAGATCTAACTGTCAACCAACCTTTACATTTGACATTTTCAAGATGAAACACAGCTGCCAAGACTTTGAGAATCTCCCAGATCTAACTGTCAACCAACCTTTATATTTGACACTGCCAAGATGAAACACAGCTACCAAGACTTTGAGAATCTCCCAGATCTAACTGTCAACCAACCTTTATATTTGACATTTTCAAGATGAAACACAGCTGCCAAGACTTTGAGAATCTCCCAGATCTAACTGTCAACCAACCTTTATATTTGACACTGCCAAGATGAAACACAGCTACCAAGACTTTGAGAATCTCCCAGATCTAACTGTCAACCAACCTTTATATTTGACATTTTCAAGATGAAACACAGCTGCCAAGACTTTGAGAATCTCCCAGATCTAACTGTCAACCAACCTTTATATTTGACATTGCCAAGATGAAGCACAGCTGCCAAGACTTTGAGAATCTCCCAGATCTAACTGTCAACCAACCTTTATATTTGACACTGCCAAGATGAAACATAGCTGCCAAGACTTTGAGAATCTCCCAGATCTAACTGTCAACCAACCTTTATATTTGACATTGCCAAGATGAAACACAGCTGCCAAGACTTTGAGAATCTCCCAGATCTAACTGTCAACCAACCTTTATATTTGACATTGCCAAGATGAAGCACAGCTGCCAAGACTTTGAGAATCTCCCAGATCTAACTGTCAACCAACCTTTATATTTGACACTGCCAAGATGAAACACAGCTACCAAGACTTTGAGAATCTCCCAGATCGAACTGTCAACCAACCTTTATATTTGACATTTTCAAGATGAAACACAGCTGCCAAGACTTTGAGAATCTCCCAGATCTAACTGTCAACCAACCTTTATATTTGACACTGCCAAGATGAAACACAGCTACCAAGACTTTGAGAATCTCCCAGATCTAACTGTCAACCAACCTTTATATTTGACATTTTCAAGATGAAACACAGCTGCCAAGACTTTGAGAATCTCCCAGATCTAACTGTCAACCAACCTTTATATTTGACATTGCCAAGATGAAGCACAGCTGCCAAGACTTTGAGAATCTCCCAGATCTAACTGTCAACCAACCTTTATATTTGACACTGCCAAGATGAAACATAGCTGCCAAGACTTTGAGAATCTCCCAGATCTAACTGTCAACCAACCTTTATATTTGACATTGCCAAGATGAAACACAGCTGCCAAGACTTTGAGAATCTCCCAGATCTAACTGTCAACCAACCTTTATATTTGACATTGCCAAGATGAAGCACAGCTGCCAAGACTTTGAGAATCTCCCAGATCTAACTGTCAACCAACCTTTATATTTGACACTGCCAAGATGAAACATAGCTGCCAAGACTTTGAGAATCTCCCAGATCTAACTGTCAACCAACCTTTACATTTGATACTGCCAAGATGAAACACAGCTGCCAAGACTTTGAGAATCTCCCAGATCTAACTGTCAACCAACCTTTATATTTGACACTGCCAAGATGAAACATAGCTGCCAAGACTTTGAGAATCTCCCAGATCTAACTGTCAACCAACCTTTACATTTGATACTGCCAAGATGAAACACAGCTGCCAAGACTTTGAGAATGTCCCAGATCTAACTGTCAACCAACCTTTATATTTGACACTGCCAAGATGAAACATAGCTGCCAAGACTTTAAGAATCTCCCAGATCTAACTGTCAACCAACCTTTATATTTGACACTGCCAAGATGAAACACAGCTACCAAGACTTTGAGAATCTCCCAGATCTAACTGTCAACCAACCTTTATATTTGACACTGCCAAGATGAAACACAGCTGCCAAGACTTTGAGAATCTCCCAGATCTAACTGTCAACCAACCTTTATATTTGACATTGCCAAGATGAAACACAGCTGCCAAGACTTTGAGAATCTCCCAGATCTAACTGTCAACCAACCTTTATATTTGACATTGCCAAGATGAAGCACAGCTGCCAAGACTTTGAGAATCTCCCAGATCTAACTGTCAACCAACCTTTATATTTGACACTGCCAAGATGAAACACAGCTGCCAAGACTTTGAGAATCTCCCAGATCTAACTGTCAACCAACCTTTATATTTGACATTGCCAAGATGAAGCACAGCTGCCAAGACGTTGAGAATCTCCCAGATCTAACTGTCAACCAACCTTTATATTTGACATTGCCAAGATGAAACACAGCTGCCAAGACTTTGAGAATCTCCCAGATCTAACTGTCAACCAACCTTTATATTTGACATTGCCAAGATGAAGCACAGCTGCCAAGACTTTGAGAATCTCCCAGATCTCACCATCTGCAAACATGAGAACTTTCATGGCTGACCGAATGTCAGCAAAATCCTTCTTGTCATCTCTACTTTCACAATCAGTGTTTCCTCCCTGCAAATTAAAACAACAGCACATTTACTTTACATATGCGTGTGCACTCAAAAGAAAAATATATAAATCAACAATTCAAACTTGTTTTAAAATAAGACACAAGAGAAAGGAGGTAAAGACTCCAGGATAAATTTGACTCATAAATTTAAAAAATAAGAAGAAAATTTATTAAAAAAAGATAAATTTATGTTGTTTGGTCTCAAATATTTTCTCCCACATCTTTATCTTCCAACACTAACATCAAATTGGGAGCCGTGATAGCTCAGTGGTTAGTGAACTGGACTACAAAGGACAAGAGGTAGGGTTCAATCTCAACCGACGGCTTCCAGTTCCCCCAGCCTTTAATGGGTACCAGACTTTTTTTCTGGGAAAGTAAAGCAGCAAGGTCATAATACCGGCCACATTACCCCAAAAATCATGTGCCGAAGGTGTGTAAAATGTATGGTCACTAACACCATATTCCCTACATGCCACTTGGTGTGACGGGGGCACTTTACTTTTTTTTACATGTCAAAAGAACTAGAGGGCACCCAAAACTTCTATTAATAGACATGTGTAAATGAGACATGAAGGCTTTGAACATAACCTTGGAGCCTGGGAGGAGATACAGACTGCAATCTTTGGAAACACACTCTAAAGCTCTAACTCAAGCAAGAAGCAGACAGATTCATAGGGGAAAAAAATACTGAAAGAGAAGAAAAAAATAACATTTCTAGGGGCGCTGCAAAATCCATAGTCAACTATGACTGATGGAGGCTACTATAGTCAACTATGACTGATGGAGGCTACTATAGTCAACTATGACTGATGGAGCTACTATAGTCAACTATGACTGACGGAGGCTACTATAGTCAACTATGGCTGATGGAGACTGCTATAATCAATTATGACTGACGGAGACTACTACAGTCAACTATGACTGACGGAGGCTACTACTACTACTACTACTACTACTAACCTTCTCATTTGTTTATAGGTTCTATATACAAGAACTAAAGAGGAAATTTAAAAAATTATAATTAATGGACTTCATCAAAAAACAAAAGAGAGATTGAAAAAAGAATTTTAGCTAAAGGGTTCTGTGCATGAACAATGATGGTGATAATGCACAAGAACACGTGAACCCTACCTGGATGAGATAGTCATAACTTGTGGCATCTTGAAGCTCCAGAGTGGTCTTCTCCTCGGGTGTCATACCAGCTAACATACAGTAGAAGATATGGTAGTTCCTCTCATCTCGCATCTGACTGACAATACGGGACTTCTCCAGCAAGTACTGTTCTATTTTTGCTCCTTCTATCACTCCGGTATCGTTGAAGTGAATGTCAATGTATTTGCCGAAACGGCTAGAGTTGTCATTCCTGATTGTTTTGGCATTACCAAAGGCTGTTGATCACAAGTCCACACAGTCATGGGTTACCATTATATGAGAACAATAAACAACAAAATTACTAAAAAAAATACTTATTAGAACATTGTATACCACAAGCCACAAAATGTGGCTCTTGTCACTGCCACAAGACACCCATGATGTGAGTTTAGCACATTGTATACCACAAGCCACAAAATGTGGCTCTTGTCACTGCCACCCATGATGTGAGTTTAGCACATTATATACCACAAGCATTTGATAGTATTCATAGAGATTCTTTGTGGAAAATTCTGAAACAATATGGTTTACCATCAAAAATCATAAATATTATCAAAGACATGTATGATGGTTACACATGTGCAGTTCGAACAGAGGAAGGACTGAGCGAATGTTTCCCAATAGAAACTGGGGTTAAACAAGGATGTATTTTATCGCCCTTGTTATTTGGAATTGTTATGGACTTCATAATGAAGAAATGCTGCACTGGTAATAAAGGCATCGAATGGATACAAGGAGACCATTTGGAGGACCTCGACTTTGCTGATGACATAATTCTCATCAGCAGTCAGATAAAAACGATGCAGGAAAACACAAATGAACTATCATCAATAGCCAGCAAAATTGGGCTTGAGGTCAATCATGAAAAGACTAAAGTCATGAAAAGTTTAATTCCAACAAGTGACAAAATATACATGGAAAACAAACCAGTAGAAGAGATCGATCACTTTATCTATCTTGGAAGTCATATTGATCGAGAAGGGGATACGAGCAAAGAAATTAGAATCAGAATGGCTAAAGCAGCAATGTCTTTCAGAAGCCTTGAAAAGTTGTGGAAATCAAAACTTATCAGCACAAACACAAAACTTAGGCTATTCAAATCAAATGTACTATCAACCCTTACGTATGCGTGTGAAAGCTGGAAAACAACAAGAGATATAGAAACAAAGCTGAACGCATTCGAAAATAAATGTCTAAGGAAAATACTTGGTATAGCGTGGAACGAATTCAAAACAAACGAGGAAATTAGAGAAATCGCCAATCAACCACTAATATCTTCAGTAATAAAGAAAAGACGATGGTCATATGTTGGACATGTGATGAGAAGAGATAATAACCGAATAGCAAATCAAGCCCTCATATGGGAAACAACAGGTAAGAGAAAAAGAGGAAGACCCAGGGAGACACTGAGAAGAACATTGATGAGAGAGGCAAGAGCAGCAGGAATCGGCTCCCTCAATGAGATAGAACTGCTTGCACAGAACAGAGACAGATGGCGAGATTTGATAAAATATCTTTAAAAGAAAACTGCTAGAACAAAAAATTCATATAGGAGAAGGTGTATCTTGGTCTACGCCCTATGGGCCGGTTACGGCTCGAAAGGTCAATAGATACCACAAGCCACAAAATGTGGCTCTTGTCACTGCCACCCATAATGTGAGTTTAGCACATTGTATACCACAAGCCACAAAATATGGCTCTTGTCACTGCCACCCATGATGTGAGTTTAGCACATTGTATACCACAAGCCACAAAATGTGGCTCTTGTCACTGCCACCCATGATGTGAGTTTAGCACATTGTATACCACAAGCCACAAAATGTGGCTCTTGTCACTGCCACCCATGATGTGAGTTTAGCACATTGTATACCACAAGCCACAAAATGTGGCTCTTGTCACTGCCACCCATGATGTGAGTTTAGCACATTGTATACCACAAGCCACAAAATGTGGCTCTTGTCACTGCCACCTATGATGTGAGTTTAGCACATTGTATACCACAAGCCACAAAATGTGGCTCTTGTCACTGCCACAAGACCACCCATGATGTGAGTTTAGCAGATTGTAATTTATTGATTCTTCCACGATTACTACCAATAAGGGTGTGGTAAAATTCAACCACTAATATCTTCAGTAATAAAGAAAAGACGATGGTCATATGTTGGACATGTGATGAGAAGAGATAATAACCGAATAGCAAAGCAAGCCCTCATGTGGGAAACAACAGGTAAGAGGAAAAGAGGAAGACCCAGAGAGACACTGAGAAGAACATTGATGAGAGAGGCAAGAGCAGCAGGAATCGGATCCCTCAATGAGATAGAGCTGCTTGCACAGAACAGAGACAAATGGCGAGAATTGATAAAATATCTTTAAAAGAAAACTGCTAGAATAAAAATTTAGATAAGAGAAGGAGTATCATGGTCTATGCCCTATGGGCCGGATACGGCTCGAAAGGTCAATAGATAGATAGATAGATAGATAGATAGAAAATGGTAGGAATAAAACCCTGCCAAGAATATATAGAGCAACAACAACTTAAATGGTTGGGCCACATGGTCAGAATGAATCCTCACCAATCACCATCAAGGGCGTTCTTCTCAAGAATGCATGGAAAAAGAAAGACCAAGGGGAAGACCTAGAAGAAGATGGATAGATGCAGTGATAGAGAAATGTAACAACAAAGGACAATCATTAATTCAGACAATTCGAGCAGCTCAAGAACGACAAATGATATAAACCACGACACCTTTTTGGTATCAGTGAAAAGAGAAAAGAAGAAGAAAGAAGAAAGGTGTGGTGTGGCCTTGGGGGTTTAGCATACTTTTTTAACGAGGCATGACCTGTTCAACCTCTGATCATGTCTTCTAGGTTATATTAGACTGCAATTGCAATCAAGAAATGAAAGAAAAAAATCAATTTTGTAATCAGTAATTCTAACAAACAGCGCCATATATTTTAGAGCAGTGATCTATGCAATATGTGCCACTTTGGCACGCAAGGTTTCTGTTTTTGAGATTGTGGTTCTGCCCTATGTGCCGTCTTCGGCTCGAAAGGGCGATAGGTAGATAGATAGAATTCTAACAAGTTTCCACTAAAATCTTGTCATTCTCCCATTTAAAACTGTATTCTAGCTTCCTGAGTGAATTGTTTGAACAAACCGAGTTTTAGGTCAATTTTCATGCATTTTTTCGCTGTTGATAATTTTAAGAAATTTCTGAAAAATGGCCTGGCCACAGAGTGCTAAACCGAATGTGTTTAAAGAATGTTAAGTGGTGCGGTCAAATACCGGTAGATAAAGAGATACAGCAAAGAGATGGTGCTGGAGAGGACACACTGTGAAAGCCAACTGAGAGCATTACACAACAGGCCCTTTTCTGGAATCCCCCCAGAGAAAGACAAAGTGGAAGACTAAAATATTCTCAAGAAGACAGATGGAAACAGATACGAAGATGATGGGAAAGACATGGAATGAACTTAAAAGAATAGCAAAAAACAGAATGGCTTGGAAAGTGTTTGTTGAACACCTATGAAAGGTAGAAGAGGGAGTTGACTTTTCCTCTTTGATCCCTACTCGCCTAGCTGGACTGGATAGTCTATTTGTAGGAGCACTGCTGGGAGGTGAAGAAAGGTCTTGATGCTCTGTTGTTTGTCAATCCTGATGAATGCAGTCAGCTGTGGGTTGTCAAATTTCCCTCCATAATAATATGCATTTATTGGTATTTGTCCCCTCGCTGCACTCAACTCAGTTACTGGATAAGTGTCTTGGGCCCCAGAGGAAATATTTAAGAGCACATAACATATATTTGTCGAAACGTCAGTATTTTGTTCAGTTCCATTTTTTGTAAAGCTGTCACCATACCTTATAGGAGTGTACATTACACCCCATTACTGGCTCTTTGCTACCAGCTTTACCACAACTCTACTGGCTCTTTGCTACCAGCTTTACCACAACTCTACAGGCTCTTTGCTACCAGCTTTACCACAACTCTACTGGCTCTTTGCTAACAGCTTTACCACAACTCTACTGGCTCCTTGTTACCAGCTTTACCACAACTCTACTGGCTCTTTGCTACCAGCTTTACCACAACTCTACTGGCTCCTTGTTACCAGCTTTACCACAATTTTACTGGCTCCTTGTTACCAGCTTTACCACAACTCTACTAGCTCCTTGCTACCAGCTTTACCACAACACTACTGACTCCTTGTTACCAGCTTTACCACAACTCTACTGGCTCCTTGCTACCAGCTTTACCACAGCACTTCTGGCTCCTTGCTACCAGCTTTACCACAACTCTACTGGCTCCTTGCTACCAGCTTTACCACAACACTACTGGCTCCTTGCTACCAGCTTTACCACAACACTACTGGCTCCTTGCTACCAGCTTTACCACAACACTACTGGCTCCTTGTTACCAGTTTTTCCACAACTCTACTGGCTCCTTGTTACCAGCTTTACCATAACACTACTGGCTCCTTGTTACCAGCTTTACCACAACTCTACTGGCTCCTTGTTACCAGCTTTACCACAACTCTACTGGCTCCTTGCTACCAGCTTTACCCCAACACTACTGACTCCTTGATACCAGCTTTACCACAGCACTACTGGCTCCTTGCTACCAGCTTTACCACAACTCTACTGGCTCCTTGCTACCAGCTTTACCACAACTCTACTGGCTCCTTGTTACCAGCTTTACCACAACTCTACTGGCTCCTTGTTACCAGCTTTACCACAATACTACTGGCTCCTTGTTACCAGCTTTACCACAACTCTACTGGCTCCTTGTTACCAGCTTTACCACAACTCTACTGGCTCCTTGCTACCAGCTTTACCACAACAATACTGGCTCCTTGCTACCAGCTTTACCACAACTCTACTGGCTCCTTGCTACCAGCTTTACCACAACACTACTGGCTCCTTGCTACCAGCTTTACCACAACTCTACTGGCTCCTTGCTACCAGCTTTACCACAACTCTACTGGCTCCTTGCTACCAGCTTTACAACAACACTACTGGCTCCTTACTACCAGCTTTACCACAACTCTACTGGCTCCATGCTACCAGCTTTACCACAACACTACTGGCTCCTTGCTACCAGCTTTACCACAACACTACTGGCTCCTTGCTACCAGCTTTACCACAAAACTACTGGCTCCTTGCTATCAGTTTTACCACAACTCTAGTGGCACCTTGCTTTCAGCTTTACCACAGCACTGCTGGCTCCTTGCTACCAGCTTTACCACAACTCTACTGGCTCCTTGCTACTAGCTTTACCACAGCACTGCATTTATTTGACAATCACCTCATAATATGACACACAGAACCTACCTTCCATGATGGGGTTTGCCTCCAGTATCTGCTGCTCTATCCAAGAGTGCTGGCCTGACACAGCCGCCAAGAACTGAAGAATCAATTTGGTACTTTCTGTCTTTCCTGCTCCAGACTCTCCACTAGGTCAAGGATTTTTACAATAAATTAATAAGTAGACTTCAACCATTAAAAAACATTATTTAAGTCAATTTTTTTACAATAAATTATTAACTCTTTCTGTACGTTTCGGCGTACTGTGCGCCATGCTGATTTCAGCCACGTACATTTTGCTGCAAAGTGCGTCACTCTCAATTTAATTAGTGTGAACCGTTATCAAACCATATTATTTTTACATGTCTTGTATCATCTTGCTATTGGTGAAATCTAATCATCATCATTGAGTGCCGTCTCCACAACGAAGGTTGGCTACCATGGAGCGCCATTTTGCTCTATCTCTTGCTTTGATGGTGCAGGTTGTCATCGGTTGATTTGTCCATCTTTTGATGTTACTCGTCCATGTTAATCTTGGTCTGCCTCTGCCTCTTTTACCTTGTATTTTCCCTCCAGGATCACTTTCAGTAGGCTGTTGTGTCTTTTAACATGGCCTAAGAATTGCATTTGTCTTGTTCTAATTGTGTTCAGAAGTTCTCTTTTCATTTTTAGTTGTTTTAAGACTTTGTCATTTGTTTTCTTTTCCTTCCATCCAATTCTACCTATTCTTCTATATATCCACATTTCAAAGGCTTCAATTCTCTGTTCTGTTTTCTTGTCTAATGTCCATGTTTCAGCACCATATAGGAATATTGAGAAGATGTAACATTTTGCTATTCTTAGTTTTAGCTCTGGTGTTATTTGTTTTGATGTTAGTATGTCCTTCATGACATTAAAATTACTTTTAGCCATTCCTAATCTAATACCTTGTTTAATTATCTAAAAGTTTATATAAAGTATATTGTTAGATACATATAAATATGTCGATTGATTCTTAAAAACATTAACAATTTTCTCCCTGAAATCTCTTCTATTGCTTTGATAAAAAATGTCCTTACAGAAAGAGTTAAGATGTGTCATACCGGTTGGCGTAGGTTGATCTTGTCCTTCCACAATCTTCTATCTACAGTACATCGTACCAGTTCTGTTGTTGACCGTTTTCTATGCCATGACACCAAGCTATCCAGTATTTTCTCTATTTGTCATCTGCAATCTGTCTTTCCTTGTATTTTCCCATTTGTAACCAAGTATTCCAACTTTCCTCTTCTCATGATGTGCCCGAAAAATGTTGATTGTTTCTTTCTGATGATTTTTTAAAGCTCTCTTTTTGTGTTGGCCTCTTTGAGAATTTCCTCACTGGTCTTTTTAGCTGTCTAGAAAACTTTCAACATTCTTCTGAGAAATCCCATCTATGTGGCCTCTAACCATCTTTTCATTTGTTTGTCTACTGTCCATGATTCGCTTCCATAGGTTAGAATTGGTTCTATATTGCACCGATGAACTCTCTTTCTCACTTCCATTGACATAGATTTATTGCATAGGATATTTTTCATTTTATTAAATGCTATTTTGGCCTGAGCTACTCTGCTTTTTATTTCTGTGGTGCATCTTCCATCTGATGTTATTATTGTGCCCAAGTATTTGACGCGTTGCACTTGTATCAGATTTGTCCTGTTTATTTTCATACTGCATGATGGTGGTGATTGTTTCTTCGATATGACTATTACTTCTGTTTTCTTACTATTTAGACTTCAACCATTAAAAAAAAAGTAAGTTATGTCACTTTTTCAAACACAACAACAAATTAGCATTATTCAGATAGTCAACCATTACAATTGACAAACATTCAGAAAGTTGTTTCCGTCATGTTTTTAAAAATTAAAATAATAGTTTTTAGTCAAATTTTTACTCTTACAAAATAGTTTTAAATCAGATTTTCAACTTTTACAAAAATAGTTTTAGTCAAATTTCACGTAGGTAGAAAAAAAAACAGTTTAAATCAAATTTTCAACCTATTTCAGTATTTTTTATAGTCGAATGTTCAAACATTTCAGTATTTTTTATAGTCGAATGTGCAAACATTCCAGTATTTTTATAGTCAAATTTTCAACCATTTCAGTATTTTTATAGTCAAATCTTCAATCATTTCAGTATTTTTATAGTCAAATCTTCAATCATTTCAGTATTTTTATAGTCAAATCTTCAATCATTTCAGTATTTTTATAGTCAAATGTTCAATCATTTCAGTATTTTTATAGTCAAATCTTCAATCATTTCAGTATTTTTATAGTCAAATCTTCAATCATTTCAGTATTTTTATAGTAAAATCTTCAATCATTTCAGTATTTTTATAGTCAAATGTTCAACCATTTCAGTATTTTTGTAGTCAAATCTTCAATCATTTCAGTATTTTTGTAGTCAAATATTCAAATGTTTCAGTATTTTTATAGTCAAATTTTCAAACACTTCAGTATTTTTATAGTCAAATTTTCAAACATCACACAGATTTATTTGTTCATTTTTCAATCACTAAAAAAAAATAGTGTTACATTATTTTGCAAAAAATATAAAGTGTTACAACAACATCAATTGGCAATGATTGAAGCTGTCTGAATGGTGAGAATCAGAACAATGCATCTCCCTCGAAACCCGAATGAGTTCAAAAGGAAGTGAAGAAAGAAAGATGGACAGATACAACTTATACCATCAACAAATACAATTTATACCACTTTACAAATACAACTTAACCGCCAATCGCATCTATCTATACATCTCACCTGTTTACACACCTCACCAGATTATACATCTCACCTGTTCATACATCTCAACAGTTCATACACCTCCCCAGTCCATATATCTCACCTGTTTATACACCTCCCCAGTCCATATATGTCACCTGCTCATACACCTCACCAGTCCATATATCTCACCTGTTCATACACCTCACCAGTCCATATATCTCACCTGTTCATACACCTCACCAGTCCATATATCTCACCTGTTCATACACCTCACCAGTCCATATATCTCACCTGTTCATACACCTCACCAGTCCATATATCTCACCTGTTCATACACCTCACCAGTCCATATATCTCACCTGTTCATACACCTCCCCAGTCCATATATCTCACCTGTTCATACACCTCAGCAGCCATATATCTCACCTGTTCATACACCTCACCAGTCCATATAACTCACCTGTTCATACATCTCCCCAGTCCATATATCTCACCTGTTTATACACCTCCCCAGTCCATATATCTCACCTGTTCATACACCTCACCAGTCCATATATCTCACCTGTTCATACACCTCACCAGTTCATATATCTCACCTGTTTATACACCTCACCAGTGCATATATCTCACCTGTTTATACACCTCCCCAGTCCATATATCTCACCTGTTTATACACCTCCCCAGTCCATATATCTCACCTGTTCATACATCTCCCCAGTCCATATAACTCACCTGTTCATACACCTCACCAGTCCATATATCTCACCTGTTTATACACCTCCCCAGTCCATATATCTCACCTGTTCATACACCTCACCAGTCCATATAACTCACCTGTTCATACATCTCCCCAGTCCATATATCTCACCTGTTCATACACCTCACCAGTCCATATATCTCACCTGTTCGTACACCTCACCAGTCCATATATCTCACCTGTTCATACACCTCACCAGTTCATATATCTCACCTGTTTATACACCTCACCAGTGCATATATCTCACCTGTTTATACACCTCACCAGTGCATATATCTCACCTGTTTATACACCTCACCAGTCCATATATCTCACCTGTTCATACACCTCACCAGTCCATATATCTCACCTGTTTATACATCTCACCAGTTCATATATCTCACCTGTTTATACACCTCCCCAGTGCATATATCTCACCTGTTCATACACCTCACCAGTCCATATATCTCACCTGTTCATACACCTCACCAATCCATATATCTCACCTGTTCATACACTTCACCAGTCCATATATCTCACCTCGCCATACATCTCACCTGTTCATATGTCTTACCTGTCCATGAATCTTACATGCATCTTTCATAATTCTCACCTGAAAATGTTATTCACCTAACAATTCCTACTCCTCTTCATCATTCATGCCTGTCCATGTATCTCACCTGATGATAACACACTGGTCATGTTGATATCTCCTCATGCTGCTATAACAGTTATCAGCAATAGCAAAGATGTGTGGAGGCAGCTCCCCAATTTTCTTATCCCTATAAAGCTGTATCTGCTCTGCTGTGTAGATTGGGAGCACCTCATAAGGATTCACTGCCACTAGGATTGATCCTGTGTAAGTCTGAGGATTAGGTAACAACAAGATACATTACAATTTGTAACAACTACAAAACTGGGTGGGTTTGTTAAACTATGTTTGAAGTACAACTTCAGATGTCAACAAATTGAATCAAATACAAATAAACAAATCCAGAAGTCAAGAGCTGGTCTCATGTTAAAAGTTCTCTTAAGACTTTCATCAACAGCCTCATGTTAAAAGTTCTCTTAAGACTTTCATCAACTGTCTTGTGTTAAAAGTTCTCTTAAGACTTTCATCAACAGTCTCATGTTAAAAGTTCCCTTAAGACTTTCATCAACTGCCTCATATTAAAAGTTCTTTTAAGACTTTCATCAACTGTCTTGTGTTAAAAGTTCCCTTAAGACTTTCATCAACAGTCTCATGTTAAAAGTTCCCTTAAGACTTTCATCAACAGTCTCATGTTAAAAGTTCCCTTAAGACTTTCATCAACTGCCTCATATTAAAAGTTCTTTTAAGACTTTCATCAACTGTCTTGTGTTAAAAGTTCCCTTAAGACTTTCATCAACAGTCTCATGTTAAAAGTTCCCTTAAGACTTTCATCAACAGTCTCATGTTAAAAGTTCCCTTAAGACTTTCATCAACAGTCTCATGTTAAAAGTTCCCTTAAGACTTTCATCAACTGCCTCATATTAAAAGTTCTTTTAAGACTTTCATCAACTGTCTTGTGTTAAAAGTTCCCTTAAGACTTTCATCAACAGTCTCATGTTAAAAGTTCCCTTAAGACTTTCATCAACAGTCTCATGTTAAAAGTTCCCTTAAGACTTTCATCAACTATCTCATGTTAAAAGTTCTCTTAAGACTTTCATCAACTGTCTCATATTAAAAGTTCCCTTAAGACTTTCATCAACTGTCTCATGTTAAAAGTTCTCTTAAGACTTTCATCAACTGTCTCATGTTAAAAGTTCTCTGAAGACTTTCATCAACACTCAGCAACCAATAGCTGACTACATGCATCAGGATTGACGAACAGGAAAGCTGATCAAGACTCTGTTCCACCTACCATTGGTGCTCCTGGAAACAGACTATCCAGTCTCGGCAAGTGAGTAGTGATCAAAGAAGAAAGGAAACCTGATACTCACAAATGCATTGATGAAATAAAATTTGTTGGGCCAAAACGGGCAAATAAACCACATGAAATTGCATCAACGCCCATTTAACCCTAGATTGCAAGAGCACTGTAAAATTCATCATCATAATCAAGTACCGGGCCTGTTGGCATAGGTAATCATGTCTTTCCACAACTTTTGATCACGACAGTTATTTATCAGTTCTGTTGTTGACCTTCTGCCAAGCCATTCTCTTAAGCTGTCTGGTATCTTTACTCTTTGCTTCCCTCTATCTCTTCGACACTAAAATTTCCCAGTTGTGACAGTATATTCGGGCTGTTCCCTTCTCATTACATGGCCAAAAAATAATTATTGTTTCTTCCTAATATTGGAAATTAGCTCTCTCTTTGCTTTTGCCTCTTTCAGAACGTTTTCATTACTCTTCTTTACTGTCCTTGGTATTCTCAACATTCTTCTATAAAACCACATTCCTACAGACTCCAGTGATTTTCTTGTTTGTTGTCCTTTTGTCCATGATTCACATCCATATGCTAAGACTGGCTCTACATAACATTTAAGAACCCTTTTTCTTGTTTCTATTGTCAAAAATGGATTGCATAGTATTTTCCTCATTTTTTGGAAAGCTGCTTTTGCCTGAGCCATTCTGCATCTCACTTCTCTTGTACATCTTCCGTCTGAAGTTAACAAAGTTCCCAAATATTTAAATTCTTTTACCTGTTTTAATATTGTTCCACTTGTCTTTATTTTGCACTGGGGTGATGTCTTTTTCTTTGTTGTTACCATTACCTCTGTCTTTCTGCTATTAAGGCTGAGTCCTTTGTAAAATTACCACATCAAAACACAAGTTCCTCAAAATTTGACATTTTTCAGTGATCAAAGATTACCCTGCTCTGTGTTTCTACCTAATTACTACTTCTGATGACCCTTGGGTGTTTAACAAAATTTATTCATACCTTCTTGTACTTGTTCAGACTGCTGGACTGACCCAGGAGAGCCTAACGGCTACCTCTGACTACACCTACTGATTGACTCTACTCTACTAAACGTTGTGTGTTCTTCTGCTCAGATTATGATATTCTCCGTTGACCGTTGAGGCTCTCCCAGGCTTATATATTCCCTTATTTTCTATCCCATGGTTCCTCCTTCAACCAATCCAATTCTGCCACTCTAACTTCCCGTTGTCTCCTAGTTACTACATATTACGTCATCTCTTTCACCCTTCTAGAAATGCAGACGGCACCATCTTGAACTTACGCACCCATGTTATATTTCCCCGTTTGCAATATTCTGGTTCACTACTACTTTACTATTACATTATTAATTTGCTTCCATTGCTGGTGGAATTTTTTTTTTTTTAATAGATAATGAGATATATTGTTTCATGCGAAAAAAAAAAAAAAATGCTAATTTTCAAGAAATGGGCAGTTTTTCCTTTTTTAAATAATTTTTTTTTGCTGTGACTAATGGAAATTTCCTGGTCATCGGCAGATATCAAACAACCTTTTGTTATTCTGGGAAACACAACGGATAACACTATGCGGTCACCGAACATACTGACAGATTTAAAGGCGACAGTACCGAAAGACAGACACAAAAGTCTAGAATTTCTGCCTTATCTCTCTGTCTAATGGTTTGAAAGGACAAGAGATAGAACAGAAATTATAACATGCAGGAAGGATTGAGTGATATGGAGAGAGATGATTGCCTGTGCCAACCGGCATGGCACCTGATGATGATGAGCTAGAAACCACAACACATCTATGTCTAACTGGCATCATTTAAAGGGCAGATAATGAAGAGGATTATTCAGATCATTTGCCACCATTTGCAACTTGAGGATTATTCAGAACATTTAGTTACCATTTGCAACTTGAGGATTATTCAGAACATTTAGTTACCATTTGCAACTTGAGGATTATTCAGACCATTTGCCACCATTTGCAACTTGAGGATTATTCAGAACATTTAGTTACCATTTGCAACTTGAAGATTATTCAGAACATTTAGTTACCATTTGCAACTTCAGGATTATTCAGAACATTTAGTTACCATTTGCAACTTGAAGATTATTCAGAACATTTAGTTACCATTTGCAACTTCAGGATTATTCAGAACATTTAGTTACCATTTGCAACTTGAGGATTATTCAGAACATTTAGTTACTATTTGCAACTTGAGGATTATTCAGAACATTTAGTTACCATTTGCAACTTGAGGATTATTCAGAACATTTAGTTACTATTTGCAACTTGAGGATTATTCAGAACATTTAGTTACCATTTGCAACTTGAGGATTATTCAGAACATTTAGTTACCATTTGCAACTTGAGGATTATTCAGAACATTTAGTTACCATTTGCAACTTGAGGATTATTCAGAACATTTAGTTACCATTTACAACTTGAGGATTATTCAGAACATTTAGTTACCATTTGCTGAACACCAAGAAGGAGAGAAGAAGAAACTATTGAGAATTTAATATATCTCAAATCTACATGGTGGTCTATATAGTGAATGGAGAGAGGTGAGTTACTTACGTCTTACATAAATGTGATGATCCGTGTAGCAAATCTCTCTCTCTCTCTCTCTCTCTCTGCGATCAGGACCCAATCATAGTAGGATTCCAGCTCCTCACATGAACTCAGCTGTCAGGTTAGGTGTGTTACAAACAGAACATCACAATTAGAGTCTGCCAGATCCACTCTGATTGAACACCCATTAAAAACGTTGCACTGTGTTCTGCGCCAGTGGCCCAGTGCATCCGATTTCAGCCAGCATTTTATTCAGGTTTGCTTTCCCTAGCCTTTGATTGTCCCCAATCTTCCTGCAAGGCAGCAGGTGATCTTTTCTGTAGGGGGATTCTGCCCTTAGATGGTCAGCCCTCCCAGGTTTACGAGCACCATCTGCCCGAGTCACTAGAGGTGACTAACACAGACATGCACACACAAAGATATGAGATGTGACAAACACAGACATGCACATAGCGATACGAGGCATGACTAACACTGACATACATCAGGATATATGACACATGACTAACATAAACATGCACATAAAGATATGAGATATGACTGACATAGACATGCACCCACAAAGAAATTACACATGTCTAACATGGACATGCACACAAAGATATGAGATATGACCAACATAGATAGGCACACACAATGATATGAGATGTGACATACACACAGACATGCGCACACACAATGAAGAGAAGTGAGTTATTCAGTTCTTACATAAATGTGATGATCCATGTAACGAATAAAGAGATTCCTCAGGATGCCAGACTCATTAAGATCTCCCAGCCCAATCATGTCTTCCACCCCATCCACAGATGTGACATGCATGTGACGAAGCTTCTTGGACCCATCCACCCAGTGCTCTTGTCCGTCATCATCCAATAAGAGAATCTGACCAGAGTTAGATGACACAACCTTGGCCCCAACTGAGACAGCAAACTCTCCCGGCTTTTTCGGCTCAATCCAAACATGGTCTCCCTGTCGAAACAAAACATATTCCTTTATTCTATATAGTAAAAGTAAAGTGCCCCCCTCACGCCAAGTGGCGTATAGGGAATATGGTGTTAGTGACCATAAATTTTACAGACCTTCGGCACATGATTTTTGGGGTAATGTGGTCGGTATTACGCCCGTGCCGCTTCACTTTCCAAGAAAAAAATCCGGTACCCATTAAAGGTTGGGTGAACCCGGAAGCCGTCGGTTGGGATCGAACCCTACCTCTTGTCCTTTGTAGTCCAGTTCACTAACCACTGAGCTATCGCGGCTCCCTTTTATTCTATATGTCTGTATATAAAAAGTAAATGATCTCTCCACGACTTGCTTGGCGTATGGGGAATATGCTGTTAGTGATCATATTTTTCTATGACCTTGCCAGATTTTTTGGTGATGTGGTCGGTATCATGCCAGGACACCTTTACTTCCCACAAAAATCTCTGGTACCCATTTTTAGAGGCTGGGTGAACCCTGGAACTTTGTCAGTCCAAAAAAATTCTCCCACTGCTAGGATCAAACCTGAACACTTCTAGTCAGGAAGTGAGCACACTAACCACCTAGCCACCGAGGCAAGCACACTAACCACATAGCCACCGAGGCAAGCACACTAACCACTTAGCCATCGAGGCAAGCACACTAACCACTTAGCCATCGAGGCAAGCACACTAACCACTTAGCCACTGAGGCAAGCACACTAACCACTTAGCCACCACGGCAAGCACACTAACCACTTAGCCACCGCGGCAAGCACACTAACCACTTAGCCACCAAGGCAAGCATACTAACCACTTAGCCACCAAGGCAAGCACACTAACCACTTAGCCACCAAGGCAAGCACACTAACCACTTAGCCACCGAGGCAAGCACACTAACCACTTAGCCACCGAGGCAAGTACACTAACCACTTAGCCACCGCGGCAAGCACACTAACCACTTAGCCACCGAGGCAAGCACACTAACCACTTAGCCACCGAGTCAAGCACACTAACCACTTAGCCACCGAGGCAAGCACACTAACCACTTAGCCACCAAGGCTCCATGTCTGTATATGCAGTACATAAATATTGTATATTGTAAAACATTTTGAGAGCCACGACAGCTCAGTGGTTAGTGAACTGGACTACAAAGGACAAAAGGTTGGGTTCAATCCTCATCAACAGCTTCCAGATTCACCCAGCTTTAAAATGGGTTCTGGATTTTATTTCTGGGAAAATAAAGCACCATGGGCATAATACGGACCACATTAACCTAAAAATCATGTGCTGAAGGTCTGTAAAAATTATGCTCGCTAACATAATTAGCCCTATACGCTACTTGGCATGACTGGTCACTTGACTTTTTTACTTTAAAACATTTTACAGTGGAGAAGAGCACCAGCCTGGTCCGTACGTGGTCTCCCTGTTGGAAGAAAACATATTCTTTAATTCTATATGTCAGTAAATGCAGAACATAAATATTATATATCGTGAAAATGTTTACACTGAAGAAAAACAATAGCTCCACCCATACAAGATGTGTATGGATGTGAATCATGGACAATAGGACAACAGACAAGAAAATCACTGGAGGCTGCAGAAATGTGGTTTTATAGAAGAATGTTGAGAATACCATGGATAGCTAAGAAGAGTAATGAAGATGTTCTGAAAGAGGCCAAAGCAAAAAGAGAGCTAATTTCCAATATTAGGAAGAAACAATCATCATTTTTTGGCCATGTAATGAGAAGAGAACAACTGGAATATATTGTAACAACTGGAAAAATTGTGGGACGAAGAGATAAGGGGAAACAAAGAGAAAAGATACCAGACAGCTTAAGAGAATGGCTTGGCAGAAGGTCAACAACAGAAATGATAAATAACAGTGGAGATCGAAAGTTGTGGAGAGACATGATCACCTATGCTTGCAGGAATGGCACTCGATGATGATGATGGTTATGTAATTTCCCATCATCTTCATCTCTGCTTCTGTGTTCTCCAAAAATATTTTGGTCTTCCACTTTGTCTTTTTTCCTTTGGGGCTCCAAAAATGTGGGCGTACATCGTGTACTACTCTCAGTTGAACTCAACAGTGTGTGTCCTATCCAGCGCCATTCTCATTGTTGTCTCCCTTTTTCAACTAGTATTTGACTGGTACTTTTCGATAACTCAATGTTTGTGATTTTGTCCTGCATTTCCATCCTTTTATTCTGCGCAAGTATCCATTAATGAAGATATGTATTTTCATGATTGCCATTTTTGTTGCTTTCCATGTTTTAATAGGACTGACTAATTATTGGAGCTGAAAATTGTTATTTTGTGATCACATTGAATACAAGAAACATATTCATTTCACTGAATCTCACATCCCAATGACCTGTTGTAATGGATAATCAGGGGTCTCGGTAACCTGGTTTGGAAAACCACCCAACTGCAGCTACAGATTTTCAGACAATCCGTGTTCGATTCCCGCTTGAATTCTTGCGTTGACTCGTGGTTGGAAAGAAATAACCCTGCGGTTGACCCAGCAGATGTCAATAATGGGTACCAGGTTAGTACTCTGGGAAGGTGAGGAATGCCACTTCGCATCATGAGTTTCGATGCTTGAAGCGACACTATCCAGAAGTCTCCGAACACTTCTGGGTAGGTGACCAAGCACATATGGGTGAAAATTGGCGTGCTAAGACGCCGATTCAATCTCGTATTTTACCTCTACTTAATTGATTAGCAGCTGTCACAAACAACACAATTAATATAGTTCACAGTCGATATCTGGTCCTACTTCTACAATTTAAACCTCACTTTATAGGACCAAAGGGAGCCGCGATAGCTCAGTGGTTAGTGAACTGGACTACAAAGGACAAGAGGTAGGGTTCGATCCCAACCGACGGCTTCCGGTTCACCCGGTCTTTAATGGGTACCGGATTTTTTTCCTGGGAAAGTAAAGAGGCACGGGCGTAATAACGACCACATTACCCCAAAAATCATGTGCTGAAGGTCTGTAAAATGTACGGTCACTAACATCATATTCCCTATACGTCACTTGGCGTGACGGGGGCACTTAACTTATAGGACTAACCTTGATCTTCTTGAATATAGGCTATACCTATCTCGTCTTTACAGGCTGCCTTCCATCTCATGCTGGCTCATCTTCACACCGATCAGCTACCTCAGACATCTGGAGCTTAACTCACAAACTACCAGTTATCAAAACCCATCTTTACTTCGCCTCTGACAACGACCCATCATCATCATCATCATTATCATCATTATCAAGTACGGAGCCAAAAAAAAAATAATTAAAGTTAAAGTAGTAGTAGCCTCCGTCAGGCATATATCTTGTTCTTCTTTTCTCTTTTCCCTGATACCTAAAGGATGTCGTGGTTATATCATTTGTCGTTCTTGAGCTGCTCGAACTCTCTGAATAAGTGATTTTCCTTTGTTGTTACATGTCTCTGTCACTGCATCTATACATCTTCTTTTTTTCTTTCTCACTGATACCTAAAAGGAGTTGTGGTTTATATCATTTGTCGTTCTTGAGCTGCTCGAACTGTCTGAATTAGTGATTTTCCTTTATTGTTACATGTCTCTGTCACTGCATCTATCCATCTTCTTCTTTTCTCTTTTCCCTGATACCTAAAGGATGTCGTGGTTATATCATTTGTCGTTCTTGAGCTGCTCGAACTCTCTGAATAAGTGATTTTCCTTTGTTGTTACATGTCTCTGTCACTGCATCTATACATCTTCTTTTTTTCTTTCTCACTGATACCTAAAAGGTGTTGTGGTTTATATCATTTGTCGTTCTTGAGCTGCTCGAACTGTCTGAATTAGTGATTTTCCTTTGTTGTTACATGTCTCTATCACTGCATCTATCCATCTTCTTCTTTTCTCTTTTCACTGATACCTAAAAGGTGTCGTGGTTATATCATTTGTCGTTCTTGAGCTGCTCGAACTGTCTGAATTAGTGATTTTCCTGTGTTGTTACATGTCTCTGTCACTGCATCTATCCATCTTCTTCTGGGTCTTCCTCTTGGTCTTTTTCCGTGCATTCTTGAAAAGAACGCCCTTGATGGTGATTGATGAGGATTCATTCTGACCAGGTGGCCAAACCATTTAAATTGTTGTTGTTCTATATATTCTTGGCAGGGTTTTGTTCCTACTATTTTTCTTATGGTTTCATTTGGTATTCTATCTCTTCTTGTGTTGTTTGTTACTTTTCTCAAGCACCGCATCTCACATGTATTGATCTTTCTTAGCTGTGATTTAGAAAGAGTCCATGTTTGACGTTCATAGCACAAAGTTGGTATGAAAATGCTATTTATCATTTGTTGTTTAGCTGGCATAGAAATGTTTGGATGTCTTAGCAATGGTGAAAGCTGGTATGTGACAGCATTTGCTTTTTGTATTCTCATGTCAATTTCTCTATCTAATTTGTTTTCCGTCTTCTGTGAACATTGTGCCCATATACTTGAATTCCTCTACTTGTTTTATTTCTTTATCTTTGATCTTAATGTTTAATGGGTTTCTTAATTTGCTTATTCTCATAGCCTCTGTTTTTGCTGTGTTAATTTTCATACTGTAGTTTGTGCAACTTGTATCTAGAGATGCTAAATGCCGTTGTGGCAGGTTTTCATCCTCATATATTAGGCATTGGTCATCTGCGAAGAGTAGCTCATTGATGTTGGAATTTTCTACCTCTATGTTATTATTTGATTTCCTTATTGTTGGTTGTTTCCTGATTTATTTTGCCCATATTATTACACTTGAATTTATTTTTACTACGGGCATTGAAATTCATTTATAACTTAAATTTGATTCCGATCGAAAATTACATCGTGTTGCCAGCACAGTCACGCATAGTTGACTATGGATTTTTCAGTGCCCCTAGAAATGTCACTTTTTCTTTTTTTTTCGCTGTGTATTCTCTTTTTCAATGAATGTCGACACTAAAATGGCAAAGCTGCAGTGCCCTCTCCGGGGCTCGAGTTTGGGCAGAAAAAGAAAGAGAAAGTTGTAGTCCATACAACATGTTTCTTCTTTCCACAAATCCTAGTCCATACAAGTTTCTTCTTTCCACAAATCCTAGCCCATACATGTTTCTTCTCATACATGTTTCTTCTTCCACAAATCCTAGTCCATACAAGTTTCTTCTTTCCACAAATCCTAGCCCATACATGTTTCTTCTTTCCACAAATCCTAGCCCATACATGTTTCTTCTTTCCACAAATCCTAGCCCATACATGTTTCTTCTTTCCACAAATCCTAGACCATACATGTTTCTTCTTTCCACAAATCCTAGTCCATACAACATGTTTCTTCTTTCCACAAATCCTAGTCCATACAACATGTTTCTTCTTTCCACACATCCTAGTCCATATATGTTTCTTCTTTCCACACATCCTAGACCATACATGTTTCTTCTTTCCACAAACCCTAGCCCATACAACATGTTTCTTCTTTCCACACATCCTAGTCCATACAACATGTTTCTTCTTTCCACACATCCTAGCCCATACAACATGTTTCTTCTTTTCACACATCCTAGCCCATACAACATGTTTCTTCTTTCCACACATCCTAGCCCATACAACATGTTTCTTCTTTCCACACATCCTAGCCCATACAACATGTTTCTTCTTTCCACAAATCCTAGCCCATACAACATGTTTCTTCTTTCCACACATCCTAGCCTATACAACATGTTTCTTCTTTCCACAAATCCTAGCCCATACAACATGTTTCTTCTTTCCACACATCCTAGCCCATACAAGTTTCTTCTTTCCACACATCCTAGCCCATACAACATGTTTCTTCTTTCCACACATCCTAGTCCATACATGTTTCTTCTTTCCACACATCCTAGACCATACATGTTTCTTCTTTCCACAAACCCTAGCACATACAACATGTTTCTTCTTTCCACACATCCTAGCCCATACAACATGTTTCTTCTTTCCACAAATCCTAGTCCATACAACATGTTTCTTCTTTCCACACATCCTAGCCCATACAACATGTTTCTTCTTTCCACAAATCCTAGTCCATACAACATGTTTCTATCTTTCCACAAATCCTAGCCCATACATGTTTCTTCTTTCCACACATCCTAGCCCATACATGTTTCTTCTTTCCACACATCCTAGCCCATACATGTTTCTTCTTTCCACAAATCCTAGTCCATACAAGTTTCTTCTTTCCACAAATCCTAGCCCATACATGTTTCTTCTTTCTACAAATCCTAGCCCATACATGTTTCTTCTTTCCACAAATCCTAGCCCATACATGTTTCTTCTTTCCACACATCCTAGCCCATACATGTTTCTTCTTTCCACAAATCCTAGACCATACATGTTTCTTCTTTCCACAAATCCTAGTCCATACAACATGTTTCTTCTTTCCACAAATCCTAGTCCATACAACATGTTTCTTCTTTCCACACATCCTAGTCCATACATGTTTCTTCTTTCCACACATCCTAGACCATACATGTTTCTTCTTTCCACAAACCCTAGCCCATACAACATGTTTCTTCTTTCCACACATCCTAGTCCATACAACATGTTTCTTCTTTCCACACATCCTAGCCCATACAACATGTTTCTTCTTTCCACACATCCTAGCCCATACAACATGTTTCTTCTTTCCACGCATCCTAGCCCATACAACATGTTTCTTCTTTCCACACATCCTAGCCCATACAACATGTTTCTTCTTTCCACACATCCTAGCCCATACAACATGTTTCTTCTTTCCACACATCCTAGCCCATACAACATGTTTCTTCTTTCCACACATCCTAGCCCATACAACATGTTTCTTCTTTCCACAAATCCTAGTCCATACAACATGTTTCTTCTTTCCACACATCCTAGCCCATACAACATGTTTCTTCTTTCCACACATCCTAGCCCATACATGTTTCTTCTTTCCACACATCCTAGACCATACATGTTTCTTCTTTCCACAAACCCTAGCCAATACAACATGTTTCTTCTTTCCACACATCCTAGTCCATACAACATGTTTCTTCTATCCACACATCCTAGCCCATACAACATGTTTCTTCTTTCCACACATCCTTGCCCATACAACATGTTTCTTCTTTCCACAAATCCTAGTCCATACAACACATGTTTCTTCTTTCCACACATCCTAGTCCATACAACATGTTTCTTCTTTCCACACATCCTTGCCCATACAACATGTTTCTTCACTCCATACATCCTAGTCCATACAACATGTTTCTTTTTTCCACACATCCTTGCCCATACAACATGTTTCTTCTTTCCACACATCCTAGCCCATACAACATGTTTCTTCTTTCCACACATCCTTGCCCATACAACATGTTTCTTCACTCCATACACCCTAGTCCATACAACATGTTTCTTCTTTCCACACATCCTTGCCCATACAACATGTTTCTTCTTTCCACACATCCTAGTCCATACAACATGTTTCTTCTTTCCACACATCCTAGCCCATACAACATGTTTCCTCTTTCCACACATCCTAGTCCATACACCATGTTTCTTCTTTCCACACATCCTAGTCCATACATGTTTCTTCTTTCCACACATCCTAGACCATACATGTTTCTTCTTTCCACAAACCCTAGCCAATACAACATGTTTCTTCTTTCCACACATCCTAGTCCATACAACATGTTTCTTCTATCCACACATCCTAGCCCATACAACATGTTTCTTCTTTCCACACATCCTTGCCCATACAACATGTTTCTTCTTTCCACAAATCCTAGTCCATACAACACATGTTTCTTCTTTCCACACATCCTAGTCCATACAACATGTTTCTTCTTTCCACACATCCTTGCCCATACAACATGTTTCTTCACTCCATACATCCTAGTCCATACAACATGTTTCTTTTTTCCACACATCCTTGCCCATACAACATGTTTCTTCTTTCCACACATCCTAGCCCATACAACATGTTTCTTCTTTCCACACATCCTTGCCCATACAACATGTTTCTTCACTCCATACACCCTAGTCCATACAACATGTTTCTTCTTTCCACACATCCTTGCCCATACAACATGTTTCTTCTTTCCACACATCCTAGTCCATACAACATGTTTCTTCTTTCCACACATCCTAGCCCATACAACATGTTTCCTCTTTCCACACATCCTAGTCCATACACCATGTTTCTTCTTTCCACACATCCTAGTCCATACATGTTTCTTCTTTCCACACATCCTAGACCATACATGTTTCTTCTTTCCACAAACCCTAGCCAATACAACATGTTTCTTCTTTCCACACATCCTAGTCCATACAACATGTTTCTTCTATCCACACATCCTAGCCCATACAACATGTTTCTTCTTTCCACACATCCTTGCCCATACAACATGTTTCTTCTTTCCACAAATCCTAGTCCATACAACACATGTTTCTTCTTTCCACACATCCTAGTCCATACAACATGTTTCTTCTTTCCACACATCCTTGCCCATACAACATGTTTCTTCACTCCATACATCCTAGTCCATACAACATGTTTCTTTTTTCCACACATCCTTGCCCATACAACATGTTTCTTCTTTCCACACATCCTAGCCCATACAACATGTTTCTTCTTTCCACACATCCTTGCCCATACATTATGTTTCTTCACTCCATACATCCTAGTCCATACAACATGTATCTTCTTTCCATACATCCTTGCCCATACAACATGTTTCTTCTTTCCACACATCCTAGTCCATACAACATGTTTCTTCTTTCCACACATCCTTGCCCATACAACATGTTTCTTCACTCCATACATCCTAGCCCATACAACATGTTTCTTCTTTCCACACATCCTAGCCCTTACAACATGTTTCTTCTTTCCACACATCCTAGTCCATACAACATGTTTCTTCTTTCCACACATCCTAGTCCATACACCATGTTTCTTCTTTCCACACATCCTTGCCCATACAACATGTTTCTTCACTCCATACATCCTAGTCCATACAACATGTTTCTTCTATCCACACATCCTAGCCCATACAACATGTTTCTTCTTTCAACACATCCTAGTCCATCCAACATGTTTCTTCTTTCCACACATCCTAGCCCATACAACATGTTTCTTCACTCCATACATCCTAGCCAATACAACATGTTTCTTCTTTCCACACATCCTAGTCCATACAACATGTTTCTTCTATCCACACATCCTAGCCCATACAACATGTTTCTTCTTTCCACACATCCTTGCCCATACAACATGTTTCTTCTTTCCACAAATCCTAGTCCATACAACACATGTTTCTTCTTTCCACACATCCTAGTCCATACAACATGTTTCTTCTTTCCACACATCCTTGCCCATACAACATGTTTCTTCACTCCATACATCCTAGTCCATACAACATGTTTCTTTTTTCCACACATCCTTGCCCATACAACATGTTTCTTCTTTCCACACATCCTAGCCCATACAACATGTTTCTTCTTTCCACACATCCTTGCCCATACAACATGTTTCTTCACTCCATACACCCTAGTCCATACAACATGTTTCTTCTTTCCACACATCCTTGCCCATACAACATGTTTCTTCTTTCCACACATCCTAGTCCATACAACATGTTTCTTCTTTCCACACATCCTAGCCCATACAACATGTTTCCTCTTTCCACACATCCTAGTCCATACACCATGTTTCTTCTTTCCACACATCCTAGTCCATACATGTTTCTTCTTTCCACACATCCTAGACCATACATGTTTCTTCTTTCCACAAACCCTAGCCAATACAACATGTTTCTTCTTTCCACACATCCTAGTCCATACAACATGTTTCTTCTATCCACACATCCTAGCCCATACAACATGTTTCTTCTTTCCACACATCCTTGCCCATACAACATGTTTCTTCTTTCCACAAATCCTAGTCCATACAACACATGTTTCTTCTTTCCACACATCCTAGTCCATACAACATGTTTCTTCTTTCCACACATCCTTGCCCATACAACATGTTTCTTCACTCCATACATCCTAGTCCATACAACATGTTTCTTTTTTCCACACATCCTTGCCCATACAACATGTTTCTTCTTTCCACACATCCTAGCCCATACAACATGTTTCTTCTTTCCACACATCCTTGCCCATACATTATGTTTCTTCACTCCATACATCCTAGTCCATACAACATGTATCTTCTTTCCATACATCCTTGCCCATACAACATGTTTCTTCTTTCCACACATCCTAGTCCATACAACATGTTTCTTCTTTCCACACATCCTTGCCCATACAACATGTTTCTTCACTCCATACATCCTAGCCCATACAACATGTTTCTTCTTTCCACACATCCTAGCCCTTACAACATGTTTCTTCTTTCCACACATCCTAGTCCATACAACATGTTTCTTCTTTCCACACATCCTAGTCCATACACCATGTTTCTTCTTTCCACACATCCTTGCCCATACAACATGTTTCTTCACTCCATACATCCTAGTCCATACAACATGTTTCTTCTATCCACACATCCTAGCCCATACAACATGTTTCTTCTTTCAACACATCCTAGTCCATCCAACATGTTTCTTCTTTCCACACATCCTAGCCCATACAACATGTTTCTTCACTCCATACATCCTAGCCCATACAACATGTTTCTTCTTTCCACACATCCTAGCCCTTACAACATGTTTCTTCTTTCCACACATCCTAGTCCATACAACATGTTTCTTCTTTCCACAAATCCTAGTCCATACACCATGTTTCTTCTTTCCACACATCCTTGCCCATACAACATGTTTCTTCTTTCCACACATCCTAGTCCATACAACATGTTTCTTCTATCCACACATCCTAGCCCATACAACATGTTTCTTCTTTCCACACATCCTTGCCCATACAACATGTTTCTTTTTTCCACACATCCTAGCCCATACAACATGTTTCTTCTTTCCACACATCCTTGCCCATACAACATGTTTCTTCACTCCATACATCCTAGTCCATACAACATGTTTCTTCTTTCCACACATCCTTGCCCATACAACATGTTTCTTCTTTCCACACATCCTAGTCCATACAACATGTTTCTTCTTTCCACACATCCTTGCCCATACAACATGTTTCTTCACTCCATACATCCTAGCCCATACAACATGTTTCTTCTTTCCACACATCCTAGCCCTTACAACATGTTTCTTCTTTCCACACATCCTAGTCCATACAACATGTTTCTTCTTTCCACACATCCTAGTCCATACACCATGTTTCTTCTTTCCACACATCCTTGCCCATACAACATGTTTCTTCACTCCATACATCCTAGTCCATACAACATGTTTCTTCTATCCACACATCCTAGCCCATACAACATGTTTCTTCTTTCCACACATCCTAGTCCATTCAACATGTTTCTTCTTTCCACACATCCTAGCCCATACAACATGTTTCTTCACTCCACGCAGCCGAGCGATCCAAAGGTCTAGCAGGGCAAGAACAGTTTGGTGCCAACTGCGCCGCAGGAGTTGCCAGAGCAATGTTGAAATCAACACCGGACTGCCTTAGGGACTCCATCTCCGGATTTTCCTCAGGGTTTACTCCCGAAGTCTTTTCCGTGAACGGGTACCCGCTAGACAGCGGGGGTTTATAATCGAAACTGACCTCTTAGATGCGTTGACGTTTTTAAGCTAACGGGTCGTATCTACCCGTGGTGGAGGTTATGGTGCCCCCGACTCGCCGGTGAAAACCTCATAGGGCATATGGAGCCTTTTATAAAATTAGCTACCCCACGCAACTAAATCACCATATCCTCTGTAATCACATCTTGACTTCATTTTACTGCACACCGCTATATCTAGTGGCTGACCAGGGTTCCACTAGTGGACATGTTTGGAAGTAGGTCAAAGTTAACTTCTGCTAAAATAACATAATTGTATTTGGCAGAATGTTATTGGATTGTTTGTATTATTGATCTTGATCCTGTGCTAAAGGGTTAAAAGTTCAAGAACTGAATATGGAAAACAGCTGATAAGAGGCTTTTATTATCCCATTACTTGATCCCTGTAACAGACCTTGGCATAGAGTTCTCTCCCTTGTAAAAGGACATATATGCTTTATTATGCCCCCTAGTGCTGTGTGCAAGTTTATGTTTTGTGCTCAAGACTTGATAGCTAAAATAAACATAGAGCGTCTTTAGAGACAAACAATGTTAACTCTAACGAGGAACTAGATTACCTTACCTTTGCTAGAATCACCATGGTTACCGCGTTATTTTGTTGAGATAGTCAAGATGTCTGACCACTGAGGAGAAAGTAAAAAACAAATAGAAGTATAACTACACGTATGAGTGTATGTGTTACATATGTCACATAATAAATTAAGTAAAGTAAAGAGTAAAGAGTAAAGAGTAAAGAGTAAAGAGTAAAGAGTAAAGAGTAAAGTAAAGTAAAGTAAAGTAAAATTAAAAGTAAAGTAAAAGTAAAGTGAGGAAGGAAGGAAGGAAGGAAGGAAGGAAGGAAGGAAGGAAGGAAGGAAGGAAGGAAGGGAGGGAGGGAGGGAGGGAGGAGGGAGAGAGGGAGAGAGGGAGAGAGAGAGAGAGGAAGGGAAGGGAAGGGAAGGGAGGGAAGGAAGGAAGGAAGGAAGGAAGGAAGGAAGGAAGGAAGGAAGGAAGGAAGGAAGGAAGGAAGGAAGGAAGGAAGGAAGGAAGGAAGGAAGGAAGGAAGGAAGGAAGGAAGGAAGGAAGGGCAAGGAAGGAAGGAAAGGAAGGGAAAGGGAAGGGGGAAGGGAAGGGAAGGGAGGTGGGGAGGAAGGTGGGGAGGAAGGTGGGGAGGAAGGTGGGGAGGAAGGAAGGAAGGTGGGGATGAAGGAAGGTGGGTGGGGAGGGGATTTGAAAGCTTTATACACTTTGGGAGACAACTGTGAGAATTCGATGTATTTTTGTGTCGAGACATGTAGGAGGTGGCATCTCGTTCAATGAGAATGTTTTAATTTGTCACGGTTTTACGAGTCAGCGTAACGGCAATCAGGATATTTCCCATATCTGCTCTGTTGTCCTTGTCAAAGGCATGCGCAAGTTATGCACCATATAGTTGTAGTTAGTCTAAGGTCCCGGTATCACTGCAAACGAATTAAAATCCATAATTGCTTTACCGCCCGTGCCAGTGGATTCATCCGAATTAACATCTCATCGAATATCCAAACAAAGAAAGGGAGATGCAGTTCCCACTATAGCAGCTACAGCACACGTCAAAATACATAAGGCGTATTATAGCACCGACAGTGGACGCATCTGAACTGTCCTTCGTCATACGATATTATTATTCATCGTAAGCAATATGAATATAGAAACACCATCCGGATGAAACACACAGTTCACGGTGTGCACAGAACACTAAACTCAGTAGCTCCAGCAGCAACACGGACTTGGAATATAAGGAAAGTACAACAAGGAACACTTTTTGAGACAGTGCCTCGACGGTTCCTGGCGCCTATCTGCCATATTGACCGGAAGTCCAAACGATATATCTGCCCTGAAGTTATACGCACTGACCAGTCCTGCGCATGCGCATGAGGTTAATCGTTTCCTATCGCTGAATGCGCATTTCTGGTCATGGATGTTGGACTTTGTTCCGTTGCCGTAGCAGTAGTATTCAGGGCATCATCTGCGGGGACCACATCTCGCATCTTACAAGAGAACAGCGCGAAAAATCATACACTAAGCGTTTTATTTCTGGACTCAGTTGCGTTCTGATAGACCCAGCACTCTCTGCTTACAGGGGATAGGTATAAATACCGTCGTACATACACACAGCGTCCAGGTTGTGTCAACAACAAAAAATACACATAAATACATCAAAATGCGAATCTGCAGTGAAGCTAATTGTGAGGAGAAATGAAACAAATTTTTAAAAAAAAAGAAAAAAAAACCATTATGGTTAAAACTTCGCGTAACATGTGGACAACACAAATCAGAACGACGTTTCGGCGCAATAGGCCTTCAACAGGAACAGACATACACCACACGTACAAACATGTATGTAAAAAAAATAATAATTTCCTCACACACACACATAGACTGTTCATCAGACTGTGTACAACAAGCAGGGAAGAGATTGTGTACAAAAAGTAGGGAAGAGATTGTGTACAACAAGCTGGGAAGAGATTGAGTACAACAAGCAGGCAAGAGATTGAGTACAACAAGCTGGGAAGAGATTGAGTACAACAAGCTGGGAAGAGATTGTGTACAACAAGCAGGAAAGAGATTGAGTACAACAAGCAGGAAAGAGATTGAGTACAACAAGCAGGAAAGAGATTGTGTACAACAAGCTGGGAAGAGATTGAGTACAACAAGCTGGGAAGAGATTGAGTACAACAAGCTGGGAAGAGATTGAGTACAACAAGCTGGGAAGAGATTGAGTACAACAAGCAGGAAAGAGATTGAGTACAACAAGCAGGAAAGAGATTGAGTACAACAAGCAGGAAAGAGATTGAGTACAACAAGCTGGGAAGAGATTGAGTACAACAAGCTGGGAAGAGATTGAGTACAACAAGCTGGGAAGAGATTGAGTACAACAAGCTGGGAAGAGATTGAGTACAACAAGTAGGTAAGAGATTGAGTACAACTAGCAGGAAAGAGATTGAGTACAACAAGTAGGGAAGAGATTGAGTACAACAAGCTGGGAAGAGATTGAGTACAACAAGCTGGGAAGAGATTGAGTACAACAAGCAGGAAAGAGATTGTGTACAACAAGTAGGGAAGAGATTGAGTACAACAAGCTGGGAAGAGATTGTGTACAACAAGTAGGGAAGAGATTGAGTACAACAAGCTGGGAAGAGATTGTGTACAACAAGCTGGGAAGAGATTGTGTACAAGAAGCAGGGAAGAGATTGAGTACAACAAGCAGGAAAGAGATTGAGTACAACAAGCAGGAAAGAGATTGAGTACAACAAGCTGGGAAGAGATTGAGTACAACAAGCAGGAAAGAGATTGAGTACAACAAGCAGGGAAGAGATTGAGTACAACAAGCAGGGAAGAGATTGAGTACAGCAAGCAGGAAAGAGATTGAGTACAACAAGCAGGGAAGAGATTGAGTACAACAAGCTGGGAAGAGATTGTGTACAACAAGTAGGGAAGAGATTGTGTACAACAAGCAGGAAAGAGATTGTGTACAACAAGCAGGAAAGAGATTGAGTACAACAAGCAGGAAAGAGATTGTGTACAACAAGCAGGAAAGAGATTGTGTACAACAAGCAGGGAAGAGATTGTGTACAACAAGCAGGAAAGAGATTGTGTACAACAAGCTGGGAAGAGATTGTGTACAACAAGCAGGAAAGAGATTGTGTACAACAAGCTGGAAAGAGATTGTGTACAACAAGCAGGAAAGAGATTGAGTACAACAAGCAGGAAAGAGATTGTGTACAACAAGCAGGAAAGAGATTGTGTACAACAAGCAGGAAAGAGATTGTGTACAACAAGCAGGAAAGAGATTGTGTACAACAAGCAGGAAAGAGATTGTGTACAACAAGCAGGAAAGAGATTGTGTACAACAAGCAGGGAAGAGATTGTGTACAACAAGCAGGAAAGAGATTGTGTACAACAAGCAGGAAAGAGATTGTGTACAACAAGCAGGAAAGAGATTGTGTACAACAAGCAGGAAAGAGATTGTGTACAACAAGCAGGAAAGACACCTTGCACTCGCAACAACCTAGGGTTTTTCCTCTAATGTTGTAACAGCGACGTCTGTTTATTGTCATCTTTAAGATGTATTCTGGTTCTAATCTCATCAATGTCCCAACACCCCTCTCTCTCTCTCTCTCTCTCTCTCTCTCTCTCTCTCTCTCTCTGCGATCAGGACTCAATCAGAGTAGGATTTCAGACTCCCACATGAAGTCAGCTATCAGGTTAAGTGTGTTGATCGCCCCCACAGACAGAACAACACATTTAGAGTCTGCCAGATCCACTCTGATTGAACACACGTTAAAACGTTGCATCATTCATTCATCAATGTCCCATCATTTATGAAATAGGATGCCCTGAGTGTAGTATTAATTCCAATAAATAAAATGTAATATATAATTCCAATATATAAAACAAGAAGTCAGACAAGGCTATATTCTGTCGCCGGATTTGTTTTCACTCTACAGCGAACATATAATGAGATCTATCTATCTATCTATTGTCCTTTCGAGCCGAAGACGGCACATAGGGCAGAACCACAATCTCAAAAACAGAAATCTTGCGTGCCAAAATGGCACATATTGCAGATGAGATCAATAGTAGACCAAAAGAAAAAGGAATTAACTAATTAAAAGAAGTCAACGGTCACAACATAAATAATTTGCGAAATGCGGATGACACAGTCTTAATAGCAAAGACAGAGAATGAACTACAAGAAATTATAGACATAATAGTAAAAGAAAGCAACAAAAAGGGTCTCAGTCTGAATAGTAAGAAAACAGAAGTAATGGTCATATCAAAGAAACAATCATCGCCATCATTCAGCATAAAAATTAAACGAAACAAGTGCAGCGTAAACGAAACAAGTGCAGCGTTTGAAATACTTTGGCACTGTGATAACATCAGATGGGAGATGCACCACAGAAATAAAAAGCAGAATAGCTCAGGCCAAAATAGCATTTCAGAAAATGAAAAATATCCTATGCAACAAATATATGTCAATAGACGTGAGAAAGAGAGTTCATCGGTGCTATATAGAACCAATTCTGACCTATAGAAGCGAATCATAGACAAACAAATGAAAAGACGAAGAGGCCTCAGAGATGGGATTTCCCAGAAGAGTGTTGAAAGTTCCCCGGACAGCTAAAAAGACCAATGAAGAAATTCTCGAAGAGGCCAACACAAAAAGGGAGCTCCTAAAAAAATATCAGAAAGAAACAATCAACATTTTTACGGCACATCATGAGAAGAGGAAAGTTGAAATACTTGGTTACAACTGGCAAAATAAAAGGAAAGAGAAATCGCGGACTACAAAGAGAGAAAAATACTGGATAGCTTGGTGTCATGGCATGGAAAACAGTCAACAACAGAACTGCTACGATGCACTGTAGATAGAAGATTCTAGAAGGACATGATCGCCTACGCCAACCGGTATGGCACATGATGATGATGAGTGCAGTATATTATTCTCATTCTTAAAACTGATATTTTATGGGAGGTGGTTCCATTTTGTGATACACCACACGCACAAATAGAATGTTCAGCTAAAGTACATATTTTTGTAGAAACTATATTTGAGTAGTTAATGTTTGTAGCAAACACACACAAAGAAATCAAAGAATGGCATATCTGAGGGTTACAAGGAGATGCAATTTTCAATTTCTAACTAAAAGTTTCTAAATTTAGAAACACAGCTTCTTCTAATCACTTTCAATGTATATTAGAAGACTTATGTTGTATGTTATCTTCCTGGAAAGACATAAATGGGCAAATCAACTAAAGTATATGTGACAGACAAATGTGAGATGTAGTGGCGTCCATCTACTTGTTATCAGGACCCTCCTCCATCGCCTCATTCCTCCTCCTTTTTCTTCTTCTGCCTTTCAGCTCCCTGAGGAGCATAGATCATCACCAAACACTTTCAGCTCCCTGTGGAGCATAGATCATCACCAACCACTTTCAGCTCCCTGTGGAGCATAGGTCTTCAACAAACACTTTCAGCTCCATGAGGAGCATAGATCATCACCAAACACTTTCAGCTCCCTGTGGAGCATAGGTCTTCAACAAACACTTTCAGCTCCCTGTGGAGCATAGATCTTCACCAAACACTTTCAGCTCCCTGTGGAGCATAGGTCTTCAACAAACACTTTCAGCTCCCTGAGGAGCATAGATCATCACCAAACACTTTCAGCTCCCTGTGGAGCATAGATCTTCACCAAACACTTTCAGCTCCCAGTGGAGCATAGATCATCACCAAACACTTTCAGCTCCCTGTGGAGCATAGATCATCACCAAACACTTTCAGCTCCATGTGGAGCATAGATCATCACCAAACACTTTCAGCTCCATGTGGAGCATAGGTCTTCACCAAACACTTTCAGCTCCCTGTGGAGCATAGATCTTCACCAAACACTTTCAGCTCCCTGTGGAGCATAGATCTTCACCAAACACTTTCAGCTCCCAGTGGAGCATAGATCTTCACCAAACACTTTCAGCTCCCTGTGGAGCATAGATCTTCACCAAACACTTTCAGCTCCCTGTGGAGCATAGATCTTCACCAAACACTTTCAGCTCCCTGTGGAGCATAGATCATCACCAAACACTTTCCAAGCCGTTCTGTTTCTTGCCATTATTTTTATTCATTCCATTTCTTCTCCATCATCATCATCTCTACTTCCGTCTTCTCCAAGAATATTGTGGTCTTCCTCTTTTTCTTTTTCGTTGGGAACTCCTGAAAAAGGCATGTTTTGTAATACTCTCATTTGGCTTTCGCAGTGTGTGTCCTATCCAGCGCCATCGTCTTCGCTGTATCTCTTTATCCATTGGTATTTGACCTGTACATTTCCATAATTCTATGTTAGTGATTTTGTCCTGCCATTTCCATCCTTTTATTCTGCTCAAGCATGCATTATTGATATCGGGCCTTAGAGCCAGCGAACTCAAGATTGATCATGTATAACCAAAGTAGTCCCACAGAAAGCACAGCTACACATCCAATAAGAGATAGAAGTTCTTCTCTCAGTGTTTACCCGTTCCCTGGACTTAGATGCGTTGTGTCGCTAATCTGCAGCAAACGCCTTTAAGTCCGACACATCCGCTTCGACATGAGTAGATTTGCTTGACAATGTTTACCGATGCAGCAACCGTTTGTGGTCTACTCATTTCTACTTTCAACGACCAAGAGCTCCTTGGTATACGCGAGTGCTCATGTGACTTCTTGTTTTTTGTCGTTTTACGAGAGCGCTTCACGTCTGAGCTCACTACCAAAGACCACAGCCATCTATAGATTTACAAAGGCCTACTGGCTGACTGAAAGTTCCCGGAAATACTCCAACTCACGTGAAGTTGTCAACTTTGTGAGCAGTGGTGGTTGTGGGTTGAGTGACTTCACCCGTTTATAGCTGCTGTAGCTGATAACGTCACGCTAGTTGGGGAGTTTTCCAATTTTATTTTCTGCGAGCGAGCCTTTTGGAAATGCTTCTATGCCAGAGACCTAGGGAGGGTAAAGTAAGGAAGAAACCACGGATTCCAAGTGGGAACTTCCAACCACCTATGGCAAGATTCAAAACCGACATCTTTCCTATTGACGGGCCGACATCTTTCCTATTAATGGACCGACATCTTTCCTATTGACGGTCGGACATCTTTCCTATTGACGGTCGGACATCTTTCCTATTGACGGTCGGACATCTTTCCTATTGACGGTCGGGCATCTTTCCTATTGACGGTCGGGCATCTTTCCTATTGACGGTCGGACATCTTTCCTATTGACGGTCAGACATCTTTCCTATTGACGGTCGGACATCTTTCCTCTTGACGGTCGAGCATCTTTCCTATTGACGGTCCGACATCTTTCCTATTGACGGGCCGACACCTTAACTCTTGTCCTTCCTGTCCACCGCTCTACTCCCATGAAATGGTTGACCTAAAAACCGCATATCCAGACTTTAAAATAAAGACATTAGACAAGAAAACAGAACAGAAAGGGAGCCGCGATAGCTCAGTGGTTAGTGAACTGGACTACAAAGGACAAGAGGTAGGGTTCGATCCCAACCTACGGCTTCCGGTTCACCCAGCCTTTAATGGGTACCGGATTTTTTCTGGGAAAGTAAAGCGGCACGGGCGTAATACCGACCACATTGCCCCAGAAATCATGTGCCCCTTGTGCCGAGGGTCTGTAAAGTTTATGGTCACTAACACCATATTCCCCATACGCCACTTGGCGTGACGGGGTACTTTACTTTTTTCTTTTTTATAGTTCTTAACGGGTCATCATCATTGCACTTCGAACATGTCCATGGGTGTTCAGATCCCCTCCTCAGCAAGTCTCGCAGTGTCCGGCGACTGACGACTCCAGTTCTGTGTTGGTTGATAAGTCTTCTTACACGCCCACTAAGTTTCTCGTTTTTGGCTGTGCCCATCTTAACTCCCATCTCTTTCATTTGAAGGAGAGACGTGGACTCATGGTTGTCGAAGTTCTGTGCCCTCCCCACATCTCGGAGGGCATTGATGATGTCCGCCCGATTCATTGGTCGACCGTCTTCAATGACAGCGCAGCTAGTCAACCTGTGCGCTCTTTCATTTTCCCCTACTCCTGCATGTCCAGGGACGTAAACAAAGGTGACTCTACGTATTTTAACTTCGATAATGACTCTACACATTGCCTAGTACAGAGCCCGTCTCCACATTTCTTATCATGCTCATCGAATCACTCAGTATCCAAGCGTGGGTGGAGTCTTGTCACTCTAACCAGAAAGAATAGCAATAATTCGATGGAAAGAAAAGAAAACAAACGATGAAGTCGTAAGACAACTAAAATTGGAAAAGAGAACTACTAAACACAATTCAAACAAGACAAATGAGATTTGTGGGGCATGTTAAAAGACACAACAGCCTGCTAAAAGTAGTCCTGGAGGGGAAAATACAAGGTAAAAGAGGCAGAGGGAGTCCAAGACTAACATGGACGAGTAACATCAAAAGATGGACAAATCAGCCTATGACAACCTGCACCATCAAAGCAAGAGACAGAGAATGATGTCCCATGTTAGCCAACCTTCGATGCGGAGACGGCATTCAATAATGATGATGAAATACAGAAAATAACTTGAACAACTATCCCCACAGAGTGAACGTATAGCGTGAATCATTATCGTATCGGAACAACGATGATCTCAGTTTATCATCTAACTATAGAAGTGACTATAGAAATAACTATAGAAGTGACTATAGAAGTGACTATAGAAGTGACTATAGAAATAACTATAGAAGTGACTATAGAAGTGACTATAGAAATAACTATAGAAGTGACTATAGAAGTGACTATAGAAGTAACTATAGAAGTAACTATAGAAGTAACTATAGAAGTAACTATAGACGACACTATAGAAATAACTATAGAAGTAACTATAGAAGTGACTATAGAAGTAACTATAGAAATAACTATAGAAGTGACTATAGAAGTGACTATAGAAGTGACTATAGAAGTGACTATATAAGTAACTATAGAAGTAACTATAGAAGTAACTATAGAAGTGACTATAGAAGTAACTATAGAAGTAACTATAGAAGTAACTATAGAAGTGACTATAGAAGTAACTATAGAAATAACTATTGAAGTGACTATAGAAGTAACTATAGAAATAACTATAGAAGTAACTATAGAAATAACTATAGAAGTAACTATAGAAGTGACTATAGAAGTGACTATAGAAGTGACTATAGAAGTAACTATAGAAGTAACTATAGACGTGACTATAGAAGTGACTATAGAAGTAACTATAGAAGTAACTATAGAAGTAACTATAGAAGTGACTATAGAAGTAACTATAGAAGTGACTATAGAAGTGACTATAGAAGTGACTATAGAAGTAACTATAGAAGTAACTATAGAAGTAACTATAGAAATGACTATAGAAGTGACTATAGAAGTAACTATAGAATTGACTATAGAAGTAACTATAGAAGTAACTATAGAAGTAACTATAGAAGTGACTATAGAAGTAACTATAGAAGTAACAATAGAAGTAACTATAGAAGTGACTATAGAAGTAACTATAGAAGTGACTATAGAAGTGACTATAGAAGTGACTATAGAAGTAACTATAGAAGTGACTATAGAAGTAACTATAGAAGTGACTATAGAAGTAACTATAGAAGTGACTATAGAAGTGACTATATAAGTAACTAACTATAGAAGTAACTATAGAAGTGACTATAGAAGTAACTATAGAAGTAACTATAGAAGTAGCTATAGAAGTAACTATAGAAGTAACTAACTATAGAAGTAACTATAGAAGTAACTATAGAAGTAACTATAGAAGTAACTATAGAAGTAACTAACTATAGAAGTAACTATAGAAGTGACTATAGAAGTAACTATAGAAGTAACTAACTATAGAAGTAACTAACTATAGAAGTAACTATAGAAGTAACTAACTATAGAAGTAACTATAGAAGTAACTATAGACGTAACTATAGAAGTAACTATAAAAGTGACTATAGAAGTAACTATAGAAGTAACTAACTATAGAAGTGACTATAGAAGTAACTAACTATAGAAGTAACTATAGAAGTAACTATAGAAGTAACTAACTATAGAAGTAACTATAGAAGTGACTATAGAAGTAACTATAGAAGTAACTAACTATAGAAGTAACTAACTATAGAAGTAACTATAGAAGTAACTAACTATAGAAGTAACTATAGAAGTAACTATAGACGTAACTATAGAAGTAACTATAAAAGTGACTATAGAAGTAACTATAGAAGTAACTAACTATAGAAGTGACTATAGAAGTAACTATAGAAGTGACTATAGAAGTAACTATAGAAGTAACTAACTATAGAAGTGACTATAGAAGTAACTATAGAAGTGACTATAGAAGTAATTATAGAAATAACTATAGAAGTAACTATAGAAGTAACTATAGAAGTGACTATAGAAGTAATTAAAAAAATAACTATAGAAGTAACTATAGAAGTAACTATAGAATTGACTATAGAAGTGACTATAGAAGTAACTATAGAAGTGACTATAGAAGTAACTATAGAAGTAACTATAGAAGTGACTATAGAAGTGACTATAGAAGTAAATATAGAAGTAACTATAGAAGTAACTATAGAAGTAACTAACTATAGAAGTAACTATAGAAGTGACTATAGAAGTGACTATAGAAGTGACTATAGAAGTAACTATAGAAGTGACTATAGAAGTGACTAAAGAAGTGACTATAGAAGTGACTATAGAAGTAACTATAGAAGTAACTATAGAAGTAACTAACTATAGAAGTAACTATAGAAGTAACTATAGAAGTAACTATAGAAGTAGCTATAGAAGTAACTATAGAAGTAACTAACTATAGAAGTAACTATAGAAGTAACTATAGAAGTAACTAACTATAGAAGTAACTATAGAAGTGACTATAGAAGTAACTATAGAAGTAACTAACTATAGAAGTAACTAACTATAGAAGTAACTATAGAAGTAACTAACTATAGAAGTAACTATAGAAGTAATTATAGAAGTAACTAACTATAGAAGTAACTATAAAAGTGACTATAGAAATAACTATAGAAGTAACTAACTATAGAAGTGACTATAGAAGTGACTATAGAAGTAACTATAGAAGTGACTATAGAAGTAACCATAGAAGTAACTAGCTATAGAAGTAACTATAGAAGTAACTATAGAAGTGACTATAGAAGTAATTATAGAAATAACTATAGAAGTAACTATAGAAGTAACTATAGAAGTAACTATAGAAGTGACTATAGAAGTAACTATAGAAGTAACTATAAAAGTAACTATAGAAGTAACTATAAAAGTAACTATAGAAGTGACTATAGAAGTGACTATAGAAGTGACTATAGAAGTGACTATAGAAGTGACTATAGAAGTAACTATAGAAGTGACTATAGAAGTGACTATAGAAGTGACTATAGAAGTGACTATAGAAGTAATTATAGAAATAACTATAGAAGTAACTATAGAAGTGACTATAGAAGTAACTATAGAAGTAACTATAGAAGTAACTATAGAAGTGACTATAGAAGTAACTGTAGAAGTGACTATAGAAGTAATTATAGAAATAACTAACTATAGAAGTAACTATAGAAATAACTATAGAAGTAACTATAGAAGTGACTATAGAAGTAACTATAGAAGTAACTATAGAAGTAACTATAGAAGTGACTATAGAAGTGACTATAGAAGTGACTACAGAAGTGACTATAGAAGTGACTATAGAAGTGACTATAGAAGTGACTATAGAATTAACTGTAGAAGTAACTGTAGAAGTAACTGTAGAAGTAACTGTAGAAGTAACTGTAGAAGTGACTATAGAAGTGACTATAGAAGTCCATCTTTTCTGCCATCTGTTATATCTTTATTGTCTGTTAGCATTTGTTTCCTTTTTTTTTGTCTGCAATGCGTCCACTTTCTGTGGGTTTTTTTTTTAATTAGTTATTCTCTTTATTTATGTGTGCATCCCTCTTAGGTCTTGTTTACTTTCCATAGTTTTGATTTCTAAACATCTTTGGCTGGGCCAGTATTCTTTGGCCTTTTTGTACATTTTGCGTATTTCATTATTTATTTTCTTGTATTGGGCAGTGTTCTTCGCTTGTCTTCTTTCTTCCATTTTTTTCTAACATGGTGTTTTTTACTCATTTTTTTTGTTCGTTCTTTTCCTTTTTGGGTAAGGTGTCGCAGGTTTCTTGTATGCTTTTCTTTATGCATTGCCATTTGGTTGTGACTTCTTCAGCTTGATTTTCTCTTCTGTATTGCTTAATTCCTTCTTCTAGCAGCTTCTGATATGTTTTCTTTACTTGTACTGTATAGGTATCTTTAATATCTTTTTGATTTAAAGCTGTCATATCTAGTGGATTTGTTGATGAATTAGACTTTTGCTTGTTTTTCTTTAGTTTGATTTTAATTTTAATCATTACAGGATTGTGATCTGAGTTAATATCTGCTCCTGGGTAGGTTTTGGCTTTCTTTACGATGTTGCTTAACCTTTCTTTTATCATTATGTAATCTATTTGATTCCTCTTCTTATCTCCATGGCTTTTCTATGTGTATAGCTCCCTTTTCTATCGCTCACAGTAGGTGTTTCATATAACCTGCCTGTTTTCTTGACAAAATTGTATTAATATTTCTCCTCTGTCATTTCTTTTTCCTAAACCATGATTTCATATAATGGACCAAGAGAACAATTATTGAGCAGCTTATCCAAATGGCGTAACAGATGATCACATACTGAAATTATGACATGCATGAAGGACCGATAGTGAAATGCACTACCACGTACAAGGGGTAGGGTTCGATCCCAACCAACGGCTTCCGGGTTCACCCAGCCTTAAACGGGTACCGGATTTTTTTCTGGGAAAGTAAAGCAGCACGGGCGTAATACCGACCACATTACCCCAAAAATCATGTGCTGAAGGTCTGTAAAATATAGGGTCACTAACACCATATTTCCCTATACGCCACTTGGCGTGACGGGGGTACTTTACTTTTACTTTTATGAAGGACCGAGAGATGTAGAGAGAGATGATCGCCTACGCCAACCAGCACAGCACCTGATGATGATTATGCATATAAGTATGTGTGTATATACATATATATATATGTATATATATATGTGTGTGTGTGTGTGTATGTATGTATGTATGCATGTATATAATATATATATAAACGTAAAGTACCCCCATCACGCCAAGTGGCGTGTAGGTAATATGGTGCTAGTGACCATAAATTTTACAGACCCTCGGCACATGATTTTGTAGTTAATGTAGTTGGCCCGTGCCGCTTTATTTTCCAAGAAAAAAATCCGGTACCCATTTAAGGCTGGGTGAACCGGAGCCGTCGATTGAGATCGAACCCTACCTCTTGTCCTTTGTATTATATATATATATATATACACATATATAAGTAGTAAAGTAAAGCGCCCCAGTCACGTCAAGTGGCGTATAGGGAATATGGTGTTAGTGACCATAAATTTTACAGACCTTCGGCACATGATTTTTGGAGTAATGTGGTCGGTATTATGCCCGTGCCGCTTTACTTTCCCAGAAAAAATCCGGTACCCATTAAAGGCTGGGTGAACCCAGAAGCCCTCGGTTGGGATCGAACCCTACCTCTTGTCCTTCTATATTTTATATATATTGTATTATATATATATATATATATATATATATATATATATATATATATATATATATATATATATATATATATATCTTATATATAATATATAACTTATGCCACGAAGTAGATCCGGTTCTACCACTACAGACCAAGCTAAAATAAACATCGCATAAATAAAAAAAATAAAAACAAAAAGCCACGATACAAATTCTACCAACCTATTGAAGAATTCTATACAAACACAGTGGTTATTATTTATGTTTCAAGGGCTACTTATCATTCATTATCTTCAACATCAAACATATATTTTTTTTTTTTAATAAGACGGTAAATTTGCAGAGCCTGCGTGTAGCGTAGTGATACAGTCAAACGCGGTTGTGGCTTCTTGCGTCCAAGCCATGTAAACAATGTTGACTTTCCTTGTCTCCAACGGTTTATCTCATTCTATTAGAGAATTTCACGCTATCTGTTACCACAGTGAGATGGCGGATTTTTTTAAAATGTAAACACGGGTTTGATAATAAATGTGTGTACACAGTTCGTTAACCATCGCTGTAGATCAAGTCTTTATTCGCTGGCTTCGTTAGCAACAATGAAAGCTAATGACCTTACTTGTGCAGCCGGTTGGTTTGGGACAAATTGTACGTTACAATGTCACTGCTATAATGGCTTAGTTTGTGAAAAAACTACAGGGTCATGCCCAAACAATGACAGTTGTCAGCACAAAATTTTCGGACCCCAGTGTCAGTACTTGGATTTTATTTGCAAATATGCCCAAAAATCTGAACCTACTTTCCTGTTTGATGGCAACGACACCTCATGTAATCTGGATACAGATTCTACATCAGTTGAGGCAACTCTCAATCAATCTTTGCCGTGCTCCTGGTTTAGGATTTATGCGAATGACTTAAAATATCCGGACAGCTTCACGGTAAAACTGAATGGTTCTGCCTCATGTAACAATGTATCAAGGTTTGTAGTTAGTCCGCACGAGATTGATGCCTTCTGCCCTGGGGCTGGTCTGATCAACAAGTTACGGATTGAAAGGGCGATAGTTGCAAATATCTGCTCCAACTACATTGGCGGGGGTCGGAAACTGGCTCTCAAACAGAACACAAACCAGACCGATTTAATGCACAAAACATTTGATGCTTGTTATACAGAAGGCGGATGTGGACCAGAGGCAGCAGTTAATAGCAAAACAAAGACCAATCTCTATGACAATGACTGCACACACACACAATGGAGAAGTGGAACCAATTCTGTTTACTGGTATCTGAACTTTGCAACGCCCAAGAAGACTCACATCATTCGAATCTATCATCGAGCTAGCACTATGATTCGGGTAAAGAATGCCACTCTAAGGGCTTTCTCTGACAGTGGCGGAGTAGTGTTCCAGTATAATGATTTATCCTACCCCAATTTATATGTGAACACTATTGTAGTCAAAACACAAACGTCAATGGCACACATTAAGATTGAGTTCTCACCGACCATTTCACAGGCCGACAGTGCACTGATGGTATGTGAGGTGCAAACATTTACAGACACCTATTGTCTGGACGAGCATTCTTGTCGTTTTGTGCAGTGCGTAGTGGGTGTAGTAAAGGCTGCAATGTCATCATCGGTACTTGTCACGGCTACTGTTCACATGGGATCTATGGACATGACTGTTCCGGGTCTTGTCTCAGTGTCTGTCCTTTATTTGAGGAAAAATCTGGAAAATGCCTACAATGTAAACATCTTGGCTATACCTGTAATGACACTTGTCCAGATGGTAATTTTGGGCTACAGTGCGAACAGATGTGTTCTGATGGCTGTGACATCATATGTACTCTCAAACGTCCGGACAACTGTTTCAACGACACCTGTCAACAGTCGATCGGGAATCTGTACATGCAAGAGAACGTTCTATGGGTCAGACTGCACTCTCAAATCTCCGGACAACTGTTTAACGAAACCTGTGATTCCCACGTTCAGAAGAGTCTGCCGACTACAACAAGCCCAAGCATATGGGCACTATAATGTGTTTCTGTGCTAGACATGGTTCATTTTTTGGTGTTTTTTAGTGAAGCCATGGCTCATATCTTAGCTTGTGTGTGCTGGCCATGGCTCATATCTTGGTGTGTGTCATGTTAGTCATATCTCGGTGTGTCCTTGTTAATCATGTCTCATATCTTTATGTGTGTCTGTGTTTAGTCATATCTCATATCTTAGTGTGTACCAGTGTTAGTCATATGTCATATCTTTGTGTGTGCATGTCTGGGTTAGTGATATCTCATATCTTAGTGTGCATGTTTATGTTAGTCATATCTCATATCTTTGTGTGTGCATGTCTGTGTTTGTCACATCTCATATCCTTGTGTGTGCATGGCTATGTTAGTCCCATCTCATATCTTTGTGTGTGCATATCTATGGTAGTCATATCTCTTATCTTTGTGTGCATGTCTATGTTAAGCATGTGTCATATCTTTGTGTGTGCATGTCAATGTCAGTTATATTAATATCTTTATGTGCATGTTTATGTTAGTCATGTGTCATATATCTTGATGTGTGTCAGTGTTAGTCATGCCTCGTATCGCTGTGTGCATGTCTGTATTAGTCACATCTCATATCTTTGTGCGTGCATGTCTGTGTTAGTCACATCTCACATCTTTGTGTGTGTATGTCTGTGTTAGTCACATCTCACATCTTTGTGTGTCCGTGTCTGTGTTAGTCACCTCTAGTGACTCGGGCAGATGGTGCTCGTAAACCTGGGAGGGCCGACCATCTAAGGGCAGAATCCCCCTACAGAAAAGATCATCTGCTGCCTTGCAGGAAGATTGGGGACAATCAAAGGCTAGGGAAAGCAAACCCGAATAAAATGCTGGCTGAAATCGGATGCACTGGGCCACTGGCGCAGAACACAGTGCAACGTATTAACGGGTGTTCAGTCAGAGTGGATCTGACAGACTCTAATTGTGATGTTCTGTCTGTGGGGGCGATCAACACACATAGCCTGACAGCTGACTTCATATGAGAGTCTGGAATCCTTACTCTGATTGAGTCCTGAACGCAGAGAGAGAGAGAGAGAGAAACGCGGTTGTGATTGGGTGTCTTTGTTACAGAAGAAACATAAATATGGTCCAAGTAGATATTTGTCTCTTGACATATTCGTGCCGTTCGGAAATGAAATACAAAATTGCAAATAACCACGCCATTGTCGTTACATCGGGAGTCTGTCATGAAATAAAAACATTATAGACTTAAACACTGAAAAGACATTAAAGACTTAAACATTAAAAAGACATTAAAGACTTAAACATTAAAAAGACATTAAAGACTTAAGCACAGAAAAGACATTAAAGACTTAAACACTGAAAAAACATTATAGACTTAAACACAGAAAAGAAATGGCTTTTAAACATATATCCTGTTTTGGCACTCTCCATTCCTTCTCTGTAATCGTTGTCCCTGCTCTACTGTTCTTTTCTCTGTCCTATCTCTATTACATCTCCTGCTCGCCTGTTCTTTACTCTGTCCTATCTCTATTACATCTCCTACTCGCCTGTTCTTTACTCTGTCCTATCTCTATTACATCTCCTGCTCGCCTGTTCTTTTCTCTGTCCTATCTCTATTACATCTTCTGCTCGCCTGTTCTTTTCTCTGTCCTATCTCTATTACATCTCCTGCTCGCCTGTTCTTTACTCTGTCCTATCTCTATTACATCTCCTGCTCGCCTGTTCTTTACTCTGTCCTATCTCTATTACATCTCCTGCTCGCCTTTTCTTTACTCTGTCCTATCTCTATTACATCTCCTGCTCGCCTGTTCTTTTCTCTGTCCTATCTCTATTACATCTCCTGCTCGCCTGTTCTTTACTCTGTCCTATCTCTATTACATCTCCTGCTCGCCTGTTCTTTACTCTGTCCTATCTCTATTACATCTCCTGCTCGCCTGTTCTTTTCTCTGTCCTATCTCTATTACATCTCCTGCTCTTCTGTGTCCTATCTCTATTACATCTCCTGCTCTTCTCTGTCCTATCTCTATTACATCTCCTGCTCTTCTCTGTCCTATCTCTATTACATCTCCTGCTCTTCTCTGTCCTATCTCTATTACATTTCCTGCTCTTCTCTGTCCTATCTCTATTACATCTCCTGCTCTTCTCTGTCCTATCTCTATAATATCTCCTGCTCTTTTCTGTCCTATCTCTATTACATCTCCTGCTCTTCTCTGTACTATCTCTATTACATCTCCTGCCCTTCTGTGTCCTATCTCTATTACTCCCTGCGTTGTCTTTATTACCTTTCCTACTCTTCTCTGTCCTATCTCTATTACATCTCCTGCTCTTCTGTGTCCTATCTCTATTACTCCCTGCGCTGTCTTTATTACATCTCCTGCTCTTCTCTGTCCTATCTCTATTACATCTCCTGCTCTTCTCTGTCCTATCTCTATTACATCTCCTGCTCTTCTCTGTCCTATCTCTATTACATTTCCTGCTCTTCTCTGTCCTATCTCTATTACATCTCCTGCTCTTCTCTGTCCTATCTCTATTACATCTCCTGCTCTTCTCTGTCCTATCTCTATTACATCTCCTGCTCTTCTGTGTCCTAGCTCCATTACTCCCTGCGTTGTCTTTATTACCTCTCTTACTCTTCCTCCCACTTACCACACTATCTTCTCTCTCTTTTGCCCTTGCTCTCACCTTCACCGCCACCCCCCCCTTTTCTATTTTTTTTCCTCTTTCGCTCCTTTTGACCCAACTGAATCCTACCTGTCCTATCGTCTATTCATCTTATAACCAACCTCTACGTAAATCCTGGCAACCGTCTCTTTCCGACATTTTTTTTTAGGTCAGTGTTGTGTTTTCTGGCTTAGATTTATTTAACTGGAATTGTTATACCTGATGGAGGGAGACTGGTTGGTCTCGAGGCAAGACGCCGGCCTCGAGACAGAGAGGTTGTGGGTTCAAATCCCGGTTGGGATTTATATTTATGATTTCATGTCTCAGCAGCGAGGCCCGGGCTGGAAACATCAATTACTCATCGACGGAAAATATATGAGTACTTCCGAAGTCGGAGTTATTTGCCTGTGCGGCGAGGGACCCCTGTGCACACGGCTGCCAGGGAAAAATGGATTAACACGCAAAATTCAGTTCCTACTCACTATGGACTTCGTCAGAGGTAAAAGATGGCGAATGAAAAAAAAATACACGATGAAGGCAAAAGCCGAAACGTAGTTTGTCTTGTCTTTCTATTAGTTTAGCTGCTGCATACAGTTGTATGTTTATTTACATGTTCTCTGTAGCTCTACCAGCGGCCACGCATAGTATTTCATATTTAGTATATTTGCTCTTTGTGCTTATCTGCGCTTGTAAACTACATTTTACAGATGGGATTAAGATACTAAGGCTACGTCAAAGACACAGTGGGCTGGGAAAACAAAAACATTCATGGGAGTTATCGTTCCAGGTAAAAATAAAAATCGTCAACTCCAAGGTTAGGTCAGTCATATTATATGGCTGTGAAACATGGAGAACAACAAAAATGACAATCATGAAGATACAGACCTTTATTAATGGATGCTTACGAAGAATAAAAAGATGGAAATGGCAGGACAAAATCACTAACATCGAATTATGGAAATGTACCAGTCAAATACTAGTGGATAAAGAGATACAGTGAAGACGATGGCGCTGGATAGGACAAACACTGCGGAAGTTAACTGAGAGTATTACACAACAAACCCTTTTTTGGAATCCCCAGGGAAACAGACAAAGAGCAAGCTCAAGGAATTCTTGGAGAAGACAGATGGAAGCAGAGATGAAGATGATGGGGAAGACATGGAATGATCTTAAAAGAATGGCAAGAAACAGAACGGCTTGGAAAGAGTTTGTTGAAGACCTATGCTCCACAGGGAGCTGAAAGTGTTTGTTGAAGACCTATGCTCCACAGGGAGTTGAAAGGTAGAAGAAGAAGATGATAGTTCCAGGAGTTTCCGGTTTCGATCCACGATGAAGGATTGTTTTTCTTCTGCTTGGTACAGAGCTGTTGATCACAGGTCTAACAAGCCGATATCGTAAAAGCGCCTTGGTTAATGAAACGTAGACCTGATACATAATTTGTATAATAGCAGTAGAACCAACCACCAAAAAATTCAGTAATCAAGAAAAGACGATGGACATATTTTGGACATGTGATAAGAAGAGATAATAACCGAATAGCAAAGCAAGCCCTCATGTGGGAAACAACAGGTAGGAGGGAAAGAGGCTGACCCAGAGAGACACTGAGAAGAACATTGATCAGAGAGGCAAAGGCAGCAGGAATCGGCTCCCTCAGTGAGATTGAGATGCCAGCACAAAACAGAGACAAATGACAAGATTTGATAAAAGATCTTTGCAAGGATTGAGACTGCTAGAAAGAAAATTTAGAAAAAGACAAAGAGTATGTGGGTCTATGACCTATGGGCCGGCCACGGCTCGAATTGTCAATAGATAGTTTCTGGAATACATGACAGGTGAAAACCAAGAAGAAGATGGTTTCATGAAAACAACAAAACCTTTAATCTGACAACAGAAGAAGTGGGGGAATCTGACAGGAGAAAGAGATTCTTTAAGACAGAATGTGATGAGTGCACCGTTCTGTGGGAGATCAGGCTAGAGAGAGATTCTTTCAGACGGACTATGATGTGTGCAAAGTTCTGTGGGAGATCTGACAGGAGAAAGAGATTCTTTAAGACAGACCATGATGAATCCAAAGTTCTGTAATAGATCTCTCTAGAGAAAGAGATTGCTTTAAGACAGACTATGATGAGTCCAAAGTTCTGTAACATATCTCTCTAGAGAAAGAGATTATTAAAGACGGACTATGAGCCCAAAGTTCTGTAATAGATCTCTATAGAGAAAGAGATTATTTAAGGTAAGAGCATAGTTTTCAGCTGGGTCGTTCCGGGTTGCGATCGATTAAGTTTTATGACTTCAGTGATTCCGAGATAATAAATACCTATAGGAATGGAACAACTTTGCGAAGTGATTATAAAGATTGGTTATTGGTTATGGAAGGCCCCGGTATCACTGCAAACGAATTAAAATCCATAATCGCTCAACCGCCCATGCCAGTGGAATAAACCGAATTACTAACTCATCTCCTAAACAAAGAATAAAGATTATAATAAATAAGATTATAAAGGTACTTTGTTATAGAAGAAATCACCGATGTGGAGGACAAGCATCGTAGTGAACTTATGATATGTGACTTTACAGACTTTCAATGAGGGAACTATATGTCACGTAACACATGTCCAGCTAACATTCACGTCCTAGTTGAACACAGACAACCGTGTTCGCATCTCTTGACTAACCACAGCCATCCATAGATTTGCAAAGGCCAGGGGGGAGAAAATAAAACCGGAAAACCTCCAAACTAGAGTGACGTTGACTGCTATAAGAGCTACAGACTACCTACGTCACTGTACCTGCTACCGCCCGTACTCGCAAGGTCGAAAACGTCACGCCAGTTTGAACGTTTTCCGGGAATTTCCTGTCAGCCCGTAGGCCTTTGTAATGATAAACCATAAACATGAATACGCATGCGCAACTGATGTAAAACTCGCCTCCATTCATCATCATCATGTGCCGTACAGGTTGGCGTAGGTGATCATGTCCCTCCCCAATTTTCTATCTACAGTGCATCGTATCACTTCTGTTGTTGGCTATTTTCCATGCCAAGACACCAAGCTATCCAGTATTTTCTCTCTTTGTTGTCCGCGATCTCTCTGTCCATGTATTTTGCCAGTTGAAACCAAGTATTCCAACTTTCCTCTTCTCATGATGTGCCCGAAAAATGTTGATTGCTTCTTTCTGATGTTTTTTTAAGAGCTCCCTTTTTGTGTTGGCCTCTTTGACAACTTCCTCCATCCTCATGTCTCCATTAATGCCTAAATATTTTTTCGTAAAACATAGTTTCTTTGTGATAATGCTGTTCTACGGTTGTTCCATTAATTTGTGTAAACTCTTTTTATAAACAATTGATAACTAGAATTGCATTAAGTTATCATTCGTATATTATGAAACTTGACATAACACATCATCATTCTCAAGTACTGGGCCAGCTGGCGTAGATGATCATGTATCTCTACAACTTTCGATCTCAACAGTTATTTATCATTTCTGTTGTTGACCTTCTACCAAGCCATTATTATGCCAGCTGTCTGGTATCTTTTCTCTTTGCTTCCCGCTGTCTCTTCGTCCCTCAATTTTCCCAGTTGTTACAATACATTCCGGCAGTTCTCTTCTCATTACAAGGCCCAAAAATGATGATTTTTTTCTTCCTAATATTGGAAATTAGCTCTCTTGTTGCTTTGGCCTCTTTCATAACGTTTTCATTTCTCTTCTTAGCTGCCCATGGTATTCTAAACATTCTTCTGTTAAACTACATTTTACAGCCTCCAATGATTTTCTTGTCTGGTGCCCTATTGTCCATGACTCGCATCCATATGTGATCCAGCTCCTAACTATAACTATAGAGAGCTACTTAACATAATTCGAAAAAGACAACTGACATTTTTTTGGACATGTGAAGCGACACAACACCCTTCTAAAAGTCATCTTGGAAGGGAAGGTACAAGATAGACGAGGCAGAGGCAGACCAAGACTAAAGTGGTCTGATAACAAGATGGATAGGTGAACCTATGACAACATGCACCATCAAGACAAGAGGCTATACTCTCTATTTATATATTACAAGAGTAAAATAGCTGTAGTTAGTCGAAGGCTCCGGTATCACTGCAAGACCTAGCAGTTCTACCTCCTCGTGGTCTCCCCCGGTAACAGTCTGCATCAAAACAGACTGGCTAACAGAAGGGTACAAATAATAATACATAAATATTATTATATGGGGAACTTCCGAGGCGATAATAGGGAATAATAGAACAAAGAAGTATGTGTTCTATTGACCTTTCGAACCGTAACCGGCCCATAGGGCGTAGACCAAGATACACCTTCTCCTATACGGATTTTTTGTTCTAGCAGTTTTCTTTTAAAGATATTTTATCAAATCTCGCCATCTGTCTCTGTTCTGTGCAAGCAGTTCTATCTCATTGAGGGAGCCGACTCCTGCTGCTCTTGCCTCTCTCATCAATGTTCTTCTCAGTGTCTCCCTGGGTCTTCCTCTTTTTCTTTTACCTGTTGTTTCCCATATGAGGGCTTGCTTTGCTATTCGGTTATTATCTCTTCTCATCACATGTCCAACGTATGACCATCGTCTTTTCTTTATTACTGAAGATATTAGTGGTTGATTGGAGATTTCTCTAATTTCCTCATTTGTTTTGAATTCGTTCCATGCTATACCAAGTATTTTCCTTAGACATTTATTTTCGAATGCGTTCAACTTTGTTTCTATATCTCTTGTTGTTTTCCAGCTTTCACACGCATACGTAAGGGTTGATAGTACATTTGATTTGAATAGCCTAAGTTTTGTGTTTGTGCTGATAAGTTTTGATTTCCACAACTTTTCAAGGCTTCTGAAAGACATTGCTGCTTTAGCTATTCTGATTTTAATTTCTTTGCTCGTATCCCCTTCTCGATCAATGTGACTTCCAAGATAGATAAAGTGATCGATCTCTTCTACTGGTTTGTTTTCCATGTATATTTTGTCACCTGTTGGAATTAAACTAGTCATGACTTTAGTCTTTTCATGATTGATCTCAAGCCCAATTTTGCTGGCTATTGATGATAGTTCATTTGTGTTTTCCTGCATCGTTTTTAGCATCATCATGAGTATGTGTTAGCACTCGGAAAAATTGACAGACAAACAACAATAGAAAAAAACGAAGAACAATATATGGTCCGAAGTGGGATCGAACCCGTACTCAGTGGCACCGCGCCTTGCCACGAGAGGCCAAACGCTTGGCACACTGCCACGCAGCCAACTAAAAAATTGGCTATTGTAGCAGTGTCTTACACGATGACGTTCTCAATGACTATAGCATAGGGTAACGATCACAGACAGGAAATAAAATATAAAAATATATAATTTTCAAAATATACAATTTATTTCCGGTCTGTGATCGTTACCCTATGCTATAGTCATTGAGAACGTCATCGTGTAAGACACTGCTACAATAGCCAATTTTTTAGTTGGCTGCGTGGCAGTGTGCCAAGCGTTCGGCTTCTCGTGGCAAGGCGCGGTGCCACTGAGTACGAGTTCGATCCCACTTCGGACCATATATTGTTCTTCGTTTTTATTCTATTGTTGGTTGTCTGTCAATTTTTCCGAGTGCTAACACGTACTTCTTTGTTCTATTATTCCCTGGCTAACAGAAGCTAGGATCGATGTGTTCCCTGTAGTGGTGGCTGTTACTAATTGAGGACCCAGTATTGCAGTACCTCTGGGCTGGACTAGTAGTTTCCCAGTGTAGCCTGGGATAGACGACCTCCAGTAGGAGCCGGGAATGTCAAGAAAGCCATTACGACCCGCCACATTCTATGAGTCAAACGGCAAACATGCTCGTATCAGCTCGTGGCAATTCATCAATAACAATCACTGCAAACGAATGAAAATCCATAATTGCTCAACCGCCCGTGCCAGTGGAATCATCCGAATTAACATCTCATCTCATTTAAGGATCCAAACAAAGAAAAGCAGTTGCAGCTCCTATCATAGCAGCAACAGCACACACCAAAAGACATAAGGCGTAACCGCATCGCATTCTTCGTCATACTATCATCATTCATCGCGAACAATCGGAATATCAAAACACGATCCGGATGAAAAACACAGCTCAATGTGTGCACAGCGCAATAAACTCAGTAGCTCTGGCACCAAGCTGGACTTGGAATATGAGGAAACTGCAACAAGGAACATTTTTCAGACTGAGCCTCAACGGTTCCTGTCGCCTATCCGCCATATTGATGTGTAGCAAAATATCACTCTATGGTAGTCAACCTTTGATGTGGAGACGGAACACATAAGTTTAAAAATAACTATAAGTATATATATATATATGTGTGTGTGTGTGTGTTTATGCAAACCTTTATTTTTCTTTCTCTTTTTTTCTCAACAAAGTGCGCATAAATCTTCAAATTTCTGTTTCTAATTTGGGACGCGATGTTTTATGTGCCCATATATTTTTTTGCTGCGTCTCCCGTTTCGGTAGCGTTGAGCGGAGAAGCATATATATATATAATCTGTTGCGATTGGCATGTTTTTAACAATGATACTTTAGTATCCTCGCTTATCTTTTCATTTCAGAAATACAACTGGCATATAATTCTTCATCTGTGGCATATTTATGGTGATTAAATAAAGGTATACATTTCATTATATATATATATATATTAGTATGAAAATCAAAAGGACTTTGATGAAAAATAAATATTTGGCTACTAAAGGACTAAAACTAAGACCATAAACAAAGAAAATACTCAAAACCCACAAATGGATATCAAAATTGAAGGAATAGACATGAAGACATTTCAGAGCTACAACTACCTTGGACAAACTATAACCAGTTATGGGAAATGTACAACTGAAATAAACAAAAGAGTCATCATCATCATCATCATGTGCCATACCGGTTGGCGTAGGTGATCATGTCCCTCCACAATCTTCCATCTACAGTGCATCGTATCAGTTCTGTTGTTGACTGTTTTCCATGCCATGACACCAAGCTATCCAGTATTTTCTCTCTTTGTCGCCCGCGATCTCTCTTTCCTTTTATTTAATAAAAGAATAGGAATGGCAAAACGTAATTTTAATGTCACGAAGAACATACTAACATCAAAACAAATAACACCACGGCTAAAACTAAGAGCAGCAAAATGTTATATCTTCTCAATATTCCTATATGGTGCAGAAACATGGACACTAGACAAGAAAACAGAACAGAAAATTTAAGCCTTTGAAATGTGGATATATAGAAGAAGAGATAGAATTGGGTGCAAATAAAAGAAAACAAACGATGAAGTTTTAAAACAACTAAAAATGAAAAGAGAACTACTAAACACAATTCAAACAAGACAAATGAGATTTTTGGGGCATGTGAAAAGACACAACAGCCTACTAAAAGTAATTTTGATGGGGAAAATACAAGGTAAAAGAGGCAGAGGCAGACCAAGACTAACATGGATGAGTAACATTAAACGATTGACAAATCAACCTATGACAACCTGCACCATTAAAGCACGAGACAAAGTGGAATGGTGCTCCATGGTAGCCAACCTTCGTTGCGGAAATGACACTCGATGATGATACATTTAATTCATTCATTGGGTGCCGTCTCCACGTCAAAGGCTGGCTATCGTGGTGTGCCATTTATTATTGGAATACCGGTCAAGATAGTGAGATCCGATGTCTAGCCCTCTCTGGTTAGTGGGATCCGACGTCTAGTCCTCTCTCTGGGTAGTGAGATCCGATGTCTAGTCTTCTCTGTACAGTAAGATCTGATGTCTAGCCTCTCTGGGTAGTGAGATCCGATGTCTAGCCCTCTCTGGGTGGTGAGATCATCCGATGTCTAGCCCTCTCTGGGTGGTGAGATCCGATGTCTAGCCCTCTCTGGGTAGTGAGATCCGATGTCTAGCCCTCTCTGGGTAGTGAGATCCGATGTCTAGCCCTCTCTGGGTGGTGAGATCATCCGATGTCTAGCCCTCTCTGGGTAGTGAGATCCGATGTCTAGCCCAATCTGGGTAGTGAGATCCGATGTCTATCCCTCTCTGGGTAGTGAGATCTGATGTCTAGCCCTCTCTGGGTAGTGAGATCCGATGTCTAGCTCTTTCAAATATCAGCAATAGACGGGAGTTCCCGTGAGCACTCGCGCACGTTAAATAACAATTAGCAGTTGAAATCGAAAAGGGTAGATCATAAATGTGGCCGTTGTCTAGGCAACATTGTCAACAAAAATCTACCCACACCGTGCATTATGGACTGTGCTACGGAGTTCGTGCACGTGGGCCAGGATTATATTTCAGATTTTTCTGGAGATTCTAGAGGATATCGGAGCACCCATGGGCTCGCCTGGTGTGCAATGATGATGATCGGAACAACATCATCATCAAGTGCCGGGCCTGTTGGCGTAGGTGATCTTGTCTCTCCACAACTTTCGATCTCGACAGTTATTTATCATTTCTGTTATTGACCTTCTGTCAAGCCATTCTCTTAAGCTCTCTGGTATCTTTTCTCTTTGCTTCCCTCTATCTCTTCGTTCCTCAATTTGCCCAGTTGTTACAATATATTCTAGCTGTTCTCTTCTCATTACATGGAAAAAAAATGTTGATTGTTTCTTCTTAATATTGGACATTAGCTCTCTTTTTGTTTTGGCCTTTTTCAGAACGTTTTCATTATTCATCTTAGCTGCCCTTGGTATTCTCAATATTCTTCTGTATAACCACATTTCTACAGCCTCCAGTGATTTCCTGTTGTCCTATTGTCCATGATTCACTTCCATATTCTTAAGACTGGCTCCTCTTTCTAACCATAATTTATAATCCTAACAATAACCATAACCCCATAATTTATTTGCAAATTGTCTGTCTTAAGACCTGACCTCAGTTCAGTTGGAGTTCACATGTTAGAAGGACATTTCGGACACCAGCTTAAAACGCACGGTTAAAAACAGGGACACGTACAAATGCATTATTAAAAAGTAGAAAATCTCAAACCAGAAAGTGTACATCCATCCATCTTCTTCTTCTTTCCTTCCTCATTTGCCTTTTAGCGCCGAGGGGAGATATAATGTGCGGTCTTTTGCTCTTATTATGTTTCCTAATGTTTCTAATATTCCATCTTTTTCGTGGTCGACCCTTTGGTCTGGTATTCTCGCAACGTTTATTGAAGGCTTGTTGTATTTGTTTGGGTCACTCTGCCTTATCACGTGGCCAAAACATGTTATCTATTGTTTCTTTATACATTCTATGGCGAGGACTATACCTAGCTTTTTTTACTCAGTTCTTCATTCCTGATCTTATCTCTCAAGCTGTTTCCTGTCATTCGTCTAACACATTTCATCTCTGTAGAGGTTATTTTTCTTATTGTTCTTGCTTCTAGATGCTGGCATTGGTAGCACAACGTTAGGATGAAGATTGTATTGTAGAGTTCAGGACTGGTAATTGTAGCACAACGTTGGGATGAAGATTGTATTGTAGAGTCCAGGGTTGGCATTGGTAGCACAACGTTGGGATGAAGATTGTTTTGTAGAGTCCAGGGTTGGCATTGGTAGCACAACGTTGGGATGAAGATTGTATTGTAGAGTCCAGGGTTGGCATTGGTAGCACAACGTTGGGATGAAGATTGTTTTGTAGAGTCCAGGGTTGGCATTGGTAGCACAACGTTGGGATGAAGATTGTATTGTAGAGTCCAGGACTGGCATTGGTAGCACAACGTTGGGATGAAGATTGTATTGTAGAGTCCAGGACTGGCATTGGAGCACAACGTTGTAATGAAGATTGTATTGTAGAGTACCATCCATCGGTCTTGGAAATATTTCCAGCCGCTGACAATAATGTACTGAGATGTGACAGTTTATTTTCCGTGTATTTATCTTGTCTGTTTTAGGTTCATCACAGCACACCGTACTAACCTGTGGGCTCTCCGACCGCCTCCTCGGTAATCTCGAGAAAATCAGAAGAGAAACCTAACCCAGGTGTACGAACTCCATAGCACGGGCTGGGATGCACAGTGTGGGTAGGTTTTTGCTGATAACAATTTTGACTGTACGGCGGCCATAATCATGGTCTACTCTTTTTTTATTTTGACTGCCAAGGGATCTTTAACGTGCACGAGTGCACACAGAACCTCTTGTTTATTACCGTTGTCCGAGAGGGTTAGACATCGGATCTCACTACCCAGAGATCAAAGGAGGGTAACTTCATAAAAAAAACCACTGAATCATTTTTTCCTATTTTAGACAAATCACTACCGCTTTTGGTGGGTTTTGAAACAGTGCCCTTCTTGGTATGAGGCCGACGTCATAGGGGTAAAGTACGAGACTTGAATCGGCGTCTTAGCACGCGAGTTTTTCCCCATATGTGCTCCGCCGCATATCCAGAAGTGTTTGGTACCCATTTCTGCCAGTGGCTGGCTCGACCGCAGGGGTATTTTTGTTCCCCAACCACGAGTCCAACTACAATACAACTCTGAAGCAAGTAGACAATTTTAAATATCTGGGTAGCACGTTAACACAAGACAATAACCAAGAGACAGAGATAGATATAAGGTGTAACAAAGCATGCCAAGTTATAGGCCAAGTATCAACACTATTGAAACACAAAGCAATAACTACGGAAGCAAAAAGGGCAATATACAAATCAATTTTTCTACCAACTCTGTGCTATCAGTGCCAGAATTGGACGCTGGACTCTAGAACAATAAGAAAGATAACGACCACCGAAATGAAATGTGTCAGAAGAATGACAGGAAACAGCTTAAGGGACAGAGTAAGAAACACTGACCTGAGGAAGAAAATCGAAATTGAACCAGCCATCGAATACATAAAGAAACAACAGATAAATTGGTTCAGCCACATAACAAGACAAAAAGAACTAACAATGACTCAAAGAGCCTTAAATAAACGCTACGAAAACGCCAGATTAAGAGGAAGACCGAGAAAGAGATGGATAAAGGGAATACTAGAGTCACTAGGAGGGATAACATCAGAAGAGGCCAACAGAAGAGCAAAGAATCGCAGATTGTTTCTCCCCTCGACGCCAACGGCAGCAGAGGAAGGATAGAAGAAGAAGAATCACGAGTACAGCCCACACTGCTCCCAGCGGGAATCGAACACGGGTTGTCTGAACGTCGGTAGCCCAGTCGGGTGGTTTCCAAACTAGACTACCGAAACCCACAACGTCGTACTTCTAGACGACCAAGCCTCGTATATCTCTTATGGTCAATTAAATGCCTACGGGACAAAAAAATTGAGGGGAAAGACAAATCCACTAATTCACACGTAAAAATATTGATTGCATCGCCCCCAAAACTACTGCAGAATTTTAAGTATGTGTTTCTGGTAGCTTGAACTGTTGGCATTGTGCCGATCACGCCTTCGGGCCCACAATATTTACAGCTAGAGAGCAATAAACCACACCAACATGATGCCATACAATGTCTTGTAAAGGTGGTGAGAGCTACTTTCAAACCATCAACACGGCTTGATCGTGTTGTTACATTAACGTAAACAAGTCAAGAATACGTCCTTTTGAAAAGCAGCTCCGTGACATAATAGATTGAGAAAGTAATGAAGTAATTCACAAATAAAATGACGAAATAAAAGTTAGCTGGTTTTTCTTCAACATAAGTGTTCAGCCATACCATATAGGAGAGAGGGAAAATTAATATATATATATTATGGTTACCATGGGGCGCCATTCCACTCTGTCTTTTGCTTTGATGGTGCAGGTTGTCATAGACTGATGTTACTCGCCAATGTTAGTCGTGGTCTGCCTCTGCCTCTATTACCATGTATTTCCCCTTCCAATATTACTTTTAGTAGGCTGTTCTTTGCTTCTTTGGTTATGGAGGGTCCCGGTATCACTGCAAACGAATTAAAATCCATAATTGCTCAACCGCCCTTGCCAGTGGAATCACCCGAATTCTATTTCATCTCCAAAACAAAGAAAGGTAACTGTAGTCCCCATCGTAGCAGTCTCAGCATAAAAGACTTAAGGCGAAACCGCGCAGAAAGTGAACACAACCAACTATTCCCTGTCATACGGTATCATCATTCATCGTAAACAATTGGAATATCGAAACATGATCAAACCGGATGAGACACACAGCTCACGGTGTGCACAGAGCACCTAACTCAGTAGCTCCTGCAACAAGCTGGACTTTGAATATGAGGAAACTGCAACAAGGAACACATTCATACATAGCCTTCAATTGTTCCTGCCGCCTATCCACCATACTGACCGGAGAATCGTCGTCCTGAATATGATGATTGTCATATTTTTTATTTTATTTATAGCGCTTGATGATGTTAAGACATCGTTTTTGACTCCAATTCCGAACATATAAAATACAGTTAGTCGTCACATTATCCCCGTCGCACATCAAACAACAGACAGTAAGATTAGCGCATGGCCGGTCTAGGAATATACGATGATCCATTATGATGACGTAGCACACACAACATGGCACCGCCCATAGATTTCTGATTACTCTAGTGAATGCAGCCTACAACAAACGAAACACGGTGCAAATTCCCTAAAGAGATAAAACTTCGGCTGACGTGGCGGAGCAATCCACATTAATGAGTTGTAACGTGTAAATAACTTGCGTCAAACACTTCCAACAACGTTCATTGAACAGCACTCAATGTGACGTAAATCGCAGATCAACTCTAGACGGTGGAAGGTCGCATTCGCAACACTTGATTTATCAAAAAGAAATATTGCAGTGCGTACAACTCCACTTCAACGGCGCAGATGTGTTAAGTAGAACATCATTTTTACTTCAGCGCAGAAAAGTGAAATGGGGAGCCGAAATTAATCAGACCCCAAATGTACTTTCTGCACGATCGAGAGAACGTGAACTAGTTCCACCATCTTGGTGCGCATGGTGTCCAAGGCAACAACAGTAGACTGTTGTGTCTTTTAACATGGCCCAAAAATCGCATGTGTCCTTTTCTAATTGTGTTTAGTAGTTCTCTTTTAATTCCTAGTTCTTTTAAAACTGCATCACTTGTTGTCTTTTCTTTCCATCCAATTCTACCTATTCTTCTAGAAATCCACATTTCAAAGGCTTCAATAACACAACAGATATTACCATTCACCAATTTATGAGGCCTTTTCCCAGCCAATTTAATTATAAATGTTGCTGCATGAATAGTCTGAGAGACCCAGGTAGCACACTTGAAAGGTGGTTTAATTATTCATGCAACCTTCACACTACACGACGACTTACAAAGTGTTGGTGTCAGGGGCGTAGAAGAATAGAAGATTCGTATTTCATTCAAATTTGGCACTTCAATCATCACCACCATCATGCAGCATGAAAATAAACAGGATAAATCTGAAACAAGTGCAACGCGTCAAATACTTGGGCACAATAATAACATCAGATGAAAGATGCAACACAGAAATAAAAAGCAGAATAGATCAGGCCAAAATAGCATTTCAGAAAATGTAAAATATCTTATACAACAAATCTATGTCAATAGAAGTGAGAAAGAGAGTTCATCGGTGTTATATAGAACCAATTCTGACCAATGGAAGCAAATCATGGACATTAGGCAAACAAATGAAAAGACGATTAGAGGCCACAGAGATGGGATTTCTCAGAAGAATATTGAAAGTTCCCTGGACATATAAGAAGACCAACCAGGAAGTTCTCAAAGAGGCCAACACAAAAAGGGAGCTCTTAAAAAATCAGAAAGAAACAATCAACATTTTTCGGGCACATCATGAGAAGAGGAAAGTTGGAATACTTGGTTACAACAGGCAAAATAAACGTAAAGAGAGATCGCGGACGACAAAGGGATAAAATACTGGATAGCTTGGTGTCATGGCATGGAAAACAGTCAAGAACAGAACTGATACGATGCACTGTGGATAGAAGATTGTGGAAGGACATGATCGTCTACGCCAATTGGTAAGGCACATAATGATGATGATGCACTTCTACAGGTGAAGCAAGCAAGTTTGGGCCCATCCTTCAGGACGCAGGGCGTTTAGGGCCACGATGGTCATATTGTTAAAGATCAACGGCACCTATTCAAAGTCATGTGGTCAATACCAGAACTGGCCGCCCATACGTTCTCAGAAAAATGTGTACCACTACAAGAGTGGCTACCAAACTGTTAACACATGGGGGTCCCCTTTCACTGTTGATCATAGGCGGCACTCTCATGGCAGTTACGATCGTATATAAGTTGGGTAAACTCTGATTCCACTACAGGATATATCATCATTATGTGCCTTACCGGTTGGAGTAGGAGATCATGTCCTTCCACAAACATATATCCACAGTGCATCGTATCAATTCTGTTGTTGACTCTTTTCCATGTCATAACACCAAGCTGTCTAGTATGTTCTCTTTTTGTTGTCCGCGATCTCTCTTTCCTTTTATTTTACCACTTGTAACCAAGTATTCCAAATTCCATCTTCTCATGATGTACTCGAAAAATGTTGATTGTCTCTTTCTCATGTTTCTTATGAGCTCCCTTTTTGTGTTAGTCTCTTTGAGAACTTCTTCATTGGTCTTTTTAGCTGTCCAGGGAACTTTCAACATTCTTCTGAGAAATCCCATCTCTGTGGCCTCTAATCGTCCTTTCATTTGTTTGTCTTCTGTCCATGAATCGTTTCCATAGGTTAAAATTTTCTCTATATAAATTCGATGAAATATCTTGCTCATTTTTATTGACATAGATTTGTTGCATAAGACGTTTTCCATTTTCTGAAATGTTATTTTGTCTTCAACAAGCACTTTCAGCTCTCTGTTGAGCATAGGTCTTCTACAAGCACTTTCAGCTCTCTGTGGAGCATAGGTCTTCAACAAGCACTTTCAGCTCCCTGTTGAGCATAGGTCTTCTACAAGCACTTTCAGCTCCCTGTTGAGCATAGGTCTTCAACAAGCACTTTCAGCTCCCTGTTGAGCATAGGTCTTCTACAAACACTTTCAGCTCCCTGTTGAGCATAGGTCTTCTACAAACACTTTCAGCTCCCTGTTGAGCATAGGTCTTCTACAAACACTTTCAGCTCCCTGTTGAGCATAGGTCTTCTACAAACACTTTCAGCTCCCTGTTGAGCATAGGTCTTCTACAAACACTTTCAGCTCCCTGTTGAGCATAGGTCTTCAACAAGCACTTTCAGCTCCCTGTTGAGCATAGGTCTTCTACAAGCACTTTCAGCTCTCTGTGGAGCATAGGTCTTCAACAAGCACTTTCTGCTCTCTGTGGAGCATAGCTCTTCAACAAACACTTTCAGATCTCTGTGGAGCATAGGTCTTCAACAAACACTTTCAGATCCCCGTGGAGCATAGGTCTTCAACAAACACTTTCAGCTCCCTATGGAGCATAGGTCTTAAACAAACACTTTCAGCTCCCTGTGGAGCATAGGTCTTCAACAAACACTTTCAGCTCTCTGTGGAGCATAGGTCTTCAACAAGCACTTTCAGATCTCTGTGGAGCATAGGTCTTCAACAAGCACTTTCAGCTCTCTGTGAAGCATAGGTCTTCAACAAGCACTTTCAGATCTCTGTGGAGCATATGTCTTCAACGAACACTTTCAGATCCCCGTGGAGCATAGGTCTTCAACAAACACTTTCAGCTCTCTGTGGAGCATAGGTCTTAAACAAACACTTTCAGCTCCCTGTGGAGCATAGGTCTTCAACAAACACTTTCAGCTCCCTGTGGAGCATAAGTCTTCAACAAACACTTTCAGCTCCCTGTGGAGCATAGGTCTTCAACAAATACTTTCCTAGCCGTTCTGTTTCTTGCCATTCTTTTACGATCGTTCCATGTCTTCCCCATCAACTTCATCTCGGCTTCTTTCTGTTTTCTCCAAGAATTCCTTGGTCTTTCTCTTTGTCTTTTCCCCTGGGGATTCCAAAAAAGGGCCTGTTGTGTAATACTCTCAGTTGGCTTCGGCAGTGTGTGTCCTATCCAGCGCTATCGTCTTCGCTGTATCTCTTTATCCACTGGTATTTGACTGGTACATTTCCATAATTCTGTGTTAGTGATTTTGTCCTGCCATTTCCATCCTTTTATTCTGCGTAAGCATCCATTTATGAAGGTATCTACAGAGTAGGTGCAGACAATAGAAGCAAATGCAGCAATTCGAGTATCTATGGAGTCTGGTGATCAACAACAATTCACAAGCAACAGATAAAGAATCAAGATGTAACAAAGCTTGACAAATCATCGGACAAATATCTCAACTGTTCCTGAACAAGGAAATAACAGTAAAGGCAGAACTGGCACTCTACAATCGTCATCTAATAGTTGTCCTATCAAAGCCAGATCTTGACTCAACAACAATAAGACAGGTAACCTACGGAAAAAAAAAAAAGCTAAGAGCAATTCCCGCCATAGAATACATACAGAAACAACAGATAAAATGGTTTGTTGACCACGTGATAAGACAAAAGACCAAAACACAAGACAACGAACTATCAATAAACGTCAAGAGAAAACCAGATGCAAAGATCGATCTCGAAAAACATGGATTGATAAAATATTAGAAACCCTAGAAACATAACAGCAGGAGAAGCTAACAGAAGAACAAAAGACCGCAAATTATACCCCCCCCCCTTTTATTCCCCTCCACGTAGAAGGACAAATGAAGAGAGAAATTACAAGAAAAGAAGAATACGCCCATGACAATATTCCCGGTGTGGTGCCCCTGTGAGCCCGGATACACAGTTTGAAAACTACAGGTTCACAGTTACTTAAAAATTGCTTACTGTCCAAATCCAGCGTTTAATGGGTAACGGATTTTTTGTCTGGGAAAGTAAAGCGGCACGAGCGTAATACCGACCACATTACCCCAAAAAGCACGTGCCGAAGGTCTGTAAAACTTATGGTCACTAACACCATATTCCCTATACGCCACTTGGCGTGACGGGGGCTCCTTACTCTACTTCTTTTACTGTCCAAATAGAAAGGTCATGACCTGGCTGTAGGCTCTATATTCAGTACAAGACAAAGCTAAGGTCTTCTTCGCTCGCTATTGTAGGACCATTCTGTTGTCCGCAAGAATAGCAAAATGTTATATCTTCTCAATATTCTTGTATGGCGCAATAACATGGACATTAGACAAGAAAACAGAAGAGAAAATTGAAGCTTTTCAAATGTGAATTTATAGAAGAATAGGTAGAATTGGATGAAAAGAAAAGAAAACAAACGATGAAATTTTGAAACAACTAAAAATTAAAAGAGAACTACTAAACACAATTAGAATAAGACAAATGAAATTGTTGGGGCATGTTAAAAGGCACAACAGAACACAAAAAGTAGTATTGGAAGGGAAAATACAAAGTAAAAGAGGCAGAGGCAGACCAAGACTAACATGGACGAGTAACATCAAAATATGGATAGGACAGCCTATGACAACCTGCACCATCAAAGCAAGAGACAGAGCGGAATGGCGCTCCATGGCAGCCAACCTTCTATGTGGAGACGGCACTTGATGATGATCTGGTCTCCGCAAACACCCCCGACCACGATTCCTATCACACCAAAGGGAGACAATTAATCACACCAAAGGGAGACAATTAATCACGCCAAAGGGAGACAATTAATCACACCAATGGGAGACAATTAATCACACCAAAGGGAGACAATTACGGCGGGTAACCTCTTAGTAATTAGAAATGATCAAGCTGGGACATAGGATTATCCAGCTCATGTTTGTAGACGCAGGGACTTCCGGTGCGTGACTGCGCTGGCAACACGATGCAATTTGCGATGGGAGTCAAATTTAAATTATAAATGAATTTCAATGCCCGTAGTAAAAAAAGCTTAGACTATTCAAATCAAATGTACTATCAACCCTTACGTATGCGTGTGAAAGCTGGAAAACAACAAGAGATATAGAAACAAAGTTGAACGCATTCGAAAATAAATGTCTAAGGAAAATACTTGGTATAGCGTGGAACGAATTCAAAACAAATGAGGAAATTAGAGAAATCGCCAATCAACCACTAATATCTTCAGTAATAAAGAAAAGACGATGGTCATACGTTGGACATGTGATGAGAAGAGATAATAACCGAATAGCAAAGCAAGCCCTCATATGGGAAACAACAGGTAAGAGAAAAAGAGGAAGACCCAGGGAGACACTGAGAAGAACATTGATGATAGAGGCAAGAGCAGCAGGAACAATGATATAGAACTGCTTGCACAGAACAGAGACAGATGGCGAGATTTGATGATGATGATGATGATGATGCGTTCGTCCGATGATTTGAGGTATTCTAACGGATACGAACCGTAGACTTCCTCCTCGTCATCCGCCCTTAAAAGGACGTTAAGTGGACGTAGTTACGTTGTGTTGCAGTTTGCAGTGTAACACTGTGATATCTGCGCCTTTCGGCCCAACACATCCGATTTCAGCCGACGCTTTTTTGTGTACCGGGTTCGTCTTCCCACTTCGATCCCTGCTCGCTTGGCCAGACTAGACAGGTTAGTCTGTTTCTAGAGGCACCACGAAGAGGTGTAGCAGGGTCTGGATGGTTCTGGTTCACCGATCCTGGCGCAAGCCATCAGTTGTGAGTCACTGACGACTTCCAGCTCTGGTGCTGGGGGGGCGCGCCTTCGCCTCCAGATGGCGAGATTTGATAAAATATCTTTAAAAGAATTGAAAACTGCTAGAACAAAAATTCAGATAGGAGAAGGTGTATCTTGGTCTACGCCCTATTGGCCGGCTACGGCTCGAAAGGTCAATGGTAGTAGTAGTAGTAGTAAAAAAGAAATTCAAGTGTTCTTGTGTGTGATTTCGAACGGATTTATTTGTGATTTATTTGTGATCAAATTCGAACTGAAACAGTTAATCAAGGGCGTTCTTCTCGAGAATGCATGGAAAAAGACCAAGAGGAAGACCCAGAAGAAGATGGATAGATGCAGTGACAGAGACATGTAACAACAAGGAAAATCACTAATTCAGACAGTTCAAGCAGCTCAAGAACGACAAATGATATAAACCACGACACCTTTTAGGTATCAGTGAGAAAGAGAAAAGAGAAGATGGATAGATGCAGTGACAGAGACATGTAACAACAAAGGAAAATCACTAATTCAGACAGTTCGTGCAGCTCAAGAACGACAAATGATATAAACCACGACACCTTTTAGGTATCAGTGAGAAAGAGATAAGAAGAAGAAGAAGAAGATGTTTGCAGACGATCTGACACTGCTGTAAACAATAGAAGACTTGAAAGAAAACATAACTAGAATTGAGGAAGGGGGGAAGACTCGATAGCCTTGTTGGGAAAACCACCCGACTGGGGCTACAGTCGTTCAGACAACCCGACTGGGGCTACAGTCGTTCAGACAACCCGACTGGGGCTACAGTCGTTCAGACAACCGACTGGGGCTACAGTCGTTCAGACAACCCGACTGGGGCTACAGTCGTTCAGACAACCCGACTGGGGCTACAGTCGTTCAGACAACCCGACTGGGGCTACAGTCGTTCAGACAACCCGACTGGGGCTACAGTCGTTCAGACAACCCGACTGGGGCTACAGTCGTTCAGACAACCCGACTGGGGCTACAGTCGTTCAGACAAACCCGACTGGGGCTACAGTCGTTCAGACAACCCGACTGGGGCTACAGTCGTTCAGACAACCCGACTGGGGCTACAGTCGTTCAGACAAACCGACTGGGGCTACAGTCGTTCAGACAACCCGACTGGGCTACAGTCGTTCAGACAACCCGACTGGGGCTACAGCCGTTCAGACAACCCGACTGGGCTACAGCCGTTCAGACAACCCGACTGGGGCTACAGTCGTTCAGACAACCCGACTGGGGCTACAGCCGTTCAGACAACCCGACTGGGGCTACAGTCGTTCAGACAACCCGACTGGGCTACAGTCGTTCAGACAACCCGACTGGGGCTACAGTCGTTCAGACAACCCGACTGGGGCTACAGTCGTTCAGACAACCCGACTGGGGCTACAGTCGCTCAGACAACCCGACTGGGGCTACAGTCGCTCAGACAACCCGACTGGGGCTACAGTCGCTCAGACAACCCGACTTGGGCTACAGTCGTTCAGACAACCCGACTGGGGCTACAGTCGTTCAGACAACCCGACTGGGGCTACAGTCGTTCAGACAACCCGTGTTCGATTCCCGCTGGAAGCAGCGTGAGCTGTACACGTAGTTGGAAGAAAAAATACCTCCACTCCCCCCCACCCCCCACGCAGACGACCCAAGCACTGGCAGAAATGGGTACCAGGGTAGTGCTCTGGTGGGAAGTTGAAGAAATGCCGCCTCGCATCGTGAGTTTCGATACTTGAAGCGATACTATCCAGAAGTCTACGAAAACTTTTGGATAGGCGGCCGAGCACATCTGGGTGAAGACTCGCGTGCTAAGACGCTGATTCAAGTCTCGTACTTGACCTTTACGTTATAAACAAACTTAACAACATATGCATCCAATAAACAAAGAAACCCAACACCAACAGGACAGAAGTCATGAACATTGATCGCTAAAAAAAAAAAAAAAAAAAAAGAAACAGAACTTCAACATAACTATAGATGGCAGACAACTAAAACAAGTAGAGGAATTTAAATACCTAGGAAGTCAAACGACAATTCACAAACAGCAGAGATAGACTCAAGATGCAACAAAACTTGTCAAATCATTGGACAGTTATCACCACTATTGTCCAACAGGGAAATAAATCTGGAGGCAAAACGGGCACTATACAATACAATCTTCATCCAAACGAAGAGCTACCAATGCCATACCTGGATGCTAGACAGAAGAACAGCAAGAAAAATAGCTACTATCGAAATGAAATGCATTAGATGTATGGCGGTAAACAGTCTGAGAGATAAGATCAGAGATGAAGAACTCAGTAAACAGACTGAGAGATAAGATCAGAAATGAAGAACTCAGTAAACAGACTGAGAGATAAGATCAGAGATGAAGAACTCAGTAAACAGACTGAGAGATAAGATCAGAGATGAAGAACTCAGTAAACAGACTGAGAGATAAGATCAGAAATGAAGAACTCAGTAAACAGACTGAGAGATAAGATCAGAGATGAAGAACTGGGGGAAGAAGGTATGAATAATCCCGCTAATGAACATACAAAGAAAAGAAGATAAAATGGATTGGTCACGTGATAAGACAGACCGATCAAAGCACAACACAATGAGATTTCAACAAATTTTGCGATATAACACCAGGCCAGTCGACTGCTGGAAAAAAAAACCCAGACTGATGGAGTAATAGAAACACCAGGAAACATAACAGTAGATGACAGCACAAGAGCAAAAGATTGCAACCTACGTCTCCCTTCGACACTGGAAGGCAAATGAGAAAGAAATTAAAAAGATAAATCATCAAGTACCAGGCCTACTGGCGTAGGTGATCATGTCTCTCCACAACTTTCGATCTTGACAGTTATTTATCATTTCTGTTGTTGACCTTCTGCCAAGCCATTCTCTTAAGCTGTCTGGTATTTTTTTTTCTTTGTTTCCCTCTATCTCTTCGTCCCTCAATTTTCCCAGCTCTCACAATATATTCCAGCAGTTCCCTTCTCATTCATCATCATCATCGAGTGCCATCTCCGCAACGACTTGGAAAAAAAAACAGAACGACTTGGAAAGTGTTTGTTGAAGACCTATGCTCCACTGGGAGCTAAAAGGTAGAAGAAGAAGAAAAATATCAAAATAATGCAAGACCTATAAAAAGAATATAGTCTGATGACAGTTTATACTAATCAAATTGAGAGTGACGCACTGTGCGGCTAAACGTACCTGGTTGAAATTGGCATGACACATGGTGCGTCGAAAGGTACGGAAAGAGTTAAAGAGGGAACAAAAAAAATTGATTGTTTGTGGTCTACATCATCATCATCATCATCATCAAGTGCCGGGCCTGCTGGCGTAGGTGATCATGTCTCTCCACAACTTCCGATCTTGACAGTTATTTATCATTTCTGTTGTTGACCTTCTGCCAAGTCATTCTCTTAAGCTGTCTGGTATCTTTTCTTTTTGCTTCCCTCTATCTCTTTGTCCCTCAATTTTCCCAGTTGTTACAATATATTCAAGTTGTTCTCTTCTCACTACATGGCCAAAAAAATAATGATTGTTTCTTCCTAATATTGGAAATAAGCTCTCTTTTTGCTTTGTCCTCTTTCAGAACGTTTTCATTACTCTTCTTAGCTGTCCATGGTACTTTCAACATTCTTCTGTAAAACCACATTTCTACAGACTCAAGTGGTTTTCTTGTCTGTTGTCATATTGTCCATGATTCACATCCATATATTAAAACTGGCTCTATATAACATTTACGAACTCTTTTTCTTGTTTCTATTGTCAGAAATGGGTTGCATAGTATCTTCCTCATTTTTTGGAAAGCTGCTTTTGCCTGAGCCATTCTGCATCTCACCTCTTTTGTACATCTTCCGTCTGAGGTTAACAAAGTTCCCAAATATTTAAATTCATTTACCTGTTTTAATATTGTTCCACTTGTCTTTATTGTTACCATTACTTCTGTCTTGTTGCTATTAAGGCTGAGTTCTTTATAAAAAGATAAGACAAATAATATATTCACCCAAATCACAGCTCAAATGAGCATAGAATGTTTGAGATAGTTTAGCATCTCGTCGTTTTTGTTTTCATTTTTCTCCCCGCACCGACAGGTTCATAATAGATAATACGACTTTGAAGCAAGTAGACAATTTTAAATATCTCGGTAGCACATTAACACAAGACAATAACCAAGAGACAGAGATAGATATAAGGTGTAACAAAGCAAGCCAAGTTATAGGCCAAGTATCAACACTATTGAAAAACTCTCTCTCTCTCTCTCTCTGCGTTCAGGACTAAATCAGAGTAAGGATTCCAGACTCTCATATGAGGTCAGCTGTCAGGCTAAGTGTGTTGATCGCCCCCACAGACAGAACATCACAATTAGAGTCTGTCAGATCCACTCTGACTGAACACCCGTTAATACGTTGCACTGTGTTCTGCGCCAGTGGCCCAGTGCATCCGATTTCAGCCAGCATTTTATTCGGGTTTGCTTTCCCTAGCCTTTGATTGTCCCCAATCTTCCTGCAAGGCAGCAGATGATCTTTTCTGTAGGGGGATTATGCCCTTAGATGGTAGGCCCTCCCAGGTTTACGAGCACCATCTGCCCGAGTCACTAAAGGTGACTAACACAGACACGGACACACAAAGATGTGAGATGTGACTAACACAGACATACACACACAAAGATGTGAGATGTGACTAACACAGACATGCACACACAAAGATATGAGATGTGACTAATACAGACATGCACACAGCGATACGAGGCATGACTAACACTGACACACATCAAGATATATGACACATGACTAACATAAACATGCACATAAAGATATGAGATATAAATGACATTAACATGCACACACAAAGATATGACACATGCCTAACATAGACATGCACACAAAGATAAGAGATATGACTAACATAGATATGCACACACAAAGATATTAGATGGGACTAACATAGCCATGCACACACAAGGATATGAGATGTGACAAACACAGACATGCACACACAAAGATATGAGATATGACTAACATAAACATGCACACAAAGATATGAGATATCACTAACCCAGACATGCACACACAAAGATATGACATATGACTAACACTGGTACACACTAAGATATGAGATATGACTAAACACAGACACACATAAAGATATGAGACATGATTAACACGGACACACCGAGATATGAGATATGACTAACATGACACACACCAAGATATGAGCCATGGCCAGCACACACAAGCTAAGATATGAGCCATGGCTAGGACAGAAACACAGCAAGATATGAGCCATGGTTTCACTAAAAAACACCAAGAAATGAACCATGTCTAGCACAGAAACACATTAAAGTGTCCATATGCTTGGGCTTGTTGTAGTCGGCAGACTCTTCTGAACGTGGGAATCACAGGTTTCGTTAAACAGTTGTCCGGAGTTTTGAGAGTGCAGTCTGACCCATAGAACGTTCTCTTGCATGTATGCATGTACAGATTCCCGATCGACTGTTGACAGGTGTCGTTGAAACAGTTGTCCGGACATTTGAGAGTACATATGATGTCACAGCCATCAGAACACATCTGTTCGCACTGTAGCCCAAAATTACCATCTGGACAAGTGTCATTACAGGTATAGCCAAGATGTTTACAATGTAGGCATTTTCCAGATTTTTCCTCAAATAAAGGACAGACACTGAGACAAGACCCGGAACAGTCGTGTCCATAGATCCCATGTGAACAGTAGCCGTGACAAGTACCGATGATGACATTGCAGCCTTTACTACACCCACTACACACTGCACAAAACGACAAGACTGCTCGTCCAGACAATAGGTGTCTGTAAATGTTTGCACCTCACATACCGTCAGTGCAAAGTCGGCCTGCGAAATGGTCGGTGAGAACTCAATCTTAATGTGTGCCATTGACGTTTGTGTTTTGACTACAATAGTGTTCACAGATAAATTAGGGTAGGATATATCATTATACTGGAACACTACTCCGCCACTGTCAGAGAAAGCCCTTAGAGTGTCATTCTTTACCCGAATCATAGTGCTAGCTCGATGATAGATTCGAATGATGTGAGTCTTCTGGGGCGTTGCAAAGTTCAGATACCAGTAAACAGAATTGGTTCCACTTCTCCATTGTGTGTGTGTGCAGTCATTGTCATAGAGATTGGTCTTTGTTTTGCTATTAACTGCGGCCTCTGGTCCACATCCGTCTCCTGTATAACAAGCATCAAATGTTTTGTGCATTAAATCGGTCTGGTTTGTGTTCTGTTTGAGAGCCAGTTTCCGACCCCCGCCAATGTAGTTGGAGCAGATATTTGCAACTATCGCCCTTTCAATCCGTAACTTGTTGATCAGACCAGCCCCAGGGCAGAAGGCATCAATCTCGTGCGGACTAACTACAAACCTTGATACATTGTTACATGAGGCAGAACCATTCAGTTTTATCGTGAAACTGTCCGGATATTTTAAGTCATTCGCATAAATCCTAAACCAGGAGCACGGCAAAGATTGATTGAGAGTTGCCTCAACTGATGTAGAATATGTGTCCGGATTACATGAGGTGTCGTTGCCATCAAACAGGAAAGTAGGTTCAGATTTTTGGGCATATTTGCAAACAAAATCCAAGTACTGACACTGGGGTGCGAAAATTTTGTGCTGACAACTGTCATTGTTTGGGCATGTCCCTGTAGTTTTGTCACAAACTAAGCCATTATAGCAGTGACATTGTAACGTACAATTTGTCCCAAACCAACCGGCTGCACAAGTAAGGTCATTAGCTTCCATAGTTGCTAACGAAGCTAGGGAATAAAGACTTGATCTACAGCGATGGTTAACGAACTGTGTACACACGTTTATTATCAAACCCGTGATATTGAAAAACAAATCAATAACTACGGAAGCAAAAAGGGCAATATACAAATCAATTTTTCTACCAACTCTGTGCTATCAGTGCCAGAATTGGACGCTGGACTCTAGAACACTAAGAAAGATAACGACCACCGAAATGAAATGTGTCAGAAGAAAGACAGGAAACAGCTTAAGGGACAGAGTAAGAAACACTGACCTGAGGAAGAAACTCGAAATTGAACCAGCCATCGAAGACATAAAGAAACAACAGATAAATTGGTTCGGTCACATAACAAGATAAAAAGAACTAACAATGACTCAAAGAGCCTTAAATAAACGCTACGAAAACGCCAGATTAAGAGGAAGACCGAGAAAGAGATGGATAAAGAGAATACTAGAGTCACTAGGAGGGATAACACCAGAAGAGGCCAACAGAAGAGCAAAGAATCGCAGATTGTATCTCCCCTCGACGCCAACGGCAGCAGAGGAAGGATAGAAGAAAGAAGAAGAAGACCGACAGGTTTGCTAGGGGCTGTCATATGAAACCTTAATGGTGAACTTTTATATACAATCCCCAAACGCCGTGGAGTCCCGCCTACGCAACTGGTGGTGGTGGCGATATAAGCACGACACGTCAATGACGTAATAAAACACAGTATTTAAACGCATGAAAGCGTTGCAGCCAACACATCCAAATACTCCCGTCATGCATCAAACACTACCGGCGCTATCTATACAGGCAATACATAAAATGTCCATTTTGTTTGGAAAGTAAGAACTATTTCCTATAGGCATATAATCTAAGTGTTCACCGCTTTCATGACAAAATTGAAACGTCCCGGCGCCCGGCGCTTGTCGGGAGATCATTCCTGTTTTTCGTCTGCACAAATAAAGGCACCAATTGGCGTAAATTCGTTGCGTTGTGGTTTACAGCAAGTTGCGAATCATAGACTGTAAACAAACAAATGAAAAGACAATTAGAGGCCTCATCTATCTAATTTTCGTTCGCCTGAAGTATTGTCTTTATCTGCAATGTCGTTTCCTGCATACATTTTACTGTCTTTTGTAATTCTTGCAGTGGCCCATATAGTTTTGTCTGTAGTGTTGTATCTATTGGCCAATGGGTTTTCTTCAATCTTCTATATTCAGTACGCTGGACTTTAGAACAGTAAGAAACATAACGGCCACCGAAATGAAATGTGTCAGAAGAATGACAGGAAACAGCTTAAGGGACAGAGTAAGAAACACTGACCTGAGGAAGAAACTCGAAATTGAACCAGCCATCGAATACATAAAGAAACAACAGATAAATTGGTTCGGCCATATAACAAGACAAAAAGAACTAACAATGAATCAAAGAACCATAAATAAACGCTACAAAAACGCCAGATTAAGAGGAAGACCGAGAAAGAGATGGATAAAGAGAATACTAGAGTCACTAGGAGGAATAACATCAGAAGAGGCCAACAGAAGAGCAAAGAATCGCAGATTGTATCTCCCCTCGACGCCAACGGCAATAGAGGAAGGATAGAAGAAAGAGAAGAATATTCAGTACTGTCTTGAAGTATGTGTTCAGCAGTCTGGGGCGCCTGTCCACATGTACAAGTAGTTGAGGTGCCGATCTTGAATTTTGGCCTCAGAGATGGGACTTCTCAGAGAGGCCAGCAGAAAAAGAAACCTAAAAAAACACCAGAAAGAAATAATTGATATGTTTCGAGCACATCATGAGTAGAGGAAAGTTGGAATACTTTATTACAACTGACCAAGTGTAGGGAAAAAGAGATCGCGGACGACAAGGAGAGAAGATACTACATAGCCTGGTGTCATAGCATGGAAAACAGTCAAAAACAGACTGGATACGCTGCACGGTGGATAGAAGATTGTGGAAGGACATGATCGATTATGGAAACCGGCAGGACACTTGGTGCTGATTCGATATTTGCGCATGTAGTCGCCTCCCTTTCTTCGATTATCTCGCTTAGACGACGTGGGTCGGGTCAAAGCAAAGAAATGCATACAAATGTGAAGTGCAGTAAAGTTAATTGTAAGGAGAAAATGAAAAAAGAAATATAGAAAAAAAAACGGCATGGTTAAAGCTTTACGTAATAGGTGGATGACACAAACTAGAACAATGCTTCGGCTAAATAGGCCTTCAGCAGGAACAAACATACAACACACACACACACACATACGTATTTAAAATTTTAAAAAATAATAATAATAATAAATAATAACAAAATTGTATTATTTTTATTCCTCATTCTATGTAGCAATTATTTTATTTAATATATATCTGAAAGTAACAAAAAACAAAAATGGATAACTGACAACATTTAAAAAAAATGGAAGAGAGAAGACGAGCGAAGAACACTGCCAGATACAAGGAAATTGATAATTAAATACGCAAAACGTGCAAAAAGGCAAAAGAAAACTGGCTCAACCAAAGATGTCTCGAAGTCGAAACTATGGAAAGTAAACAAAATTTAAGAGGAATGCACACAGAAATAAAGAGGATCACTATTAAAGACAAAAAAGCTTCAGGAAACAGTTGTTTTGCAAACAAAGAGGGAAGAATGCTAACAGACAACAAAGATATAATCGACAGATGGCAGGAATATATAACAGTAATATTTCATGACAAAAAGGACAGAAAAACATTTATAAAATGTACATTCATGTGTAAAATCGTGAAATCTGAAGTAGAAAAAGCTATAAAAACAATGAAAAAGGGAAAAGCAACAGGACCTGACAGCATACCGATAAAGATGATACAGGCACTAGAAGACATCGCAGACATATGCAATGACATATACCATACATGGTACATACCAAACGAACTAAAAACATCAACTTTCATTGCATTGCCTAAAGAGAATGGTGCAGTTGAATGCAGTGACTTCATAACAATAAGCCTAATGAGCCAGGTAACCAACATTTTACTTAAAGTTATACAAGGAAGAATTCAGAATAAAATCAATACTGAATTAGATAAGCAACAATTTGGATTCAGGAAAAACAGTGACACAAAAGAAGCCATATTTAGCACGAGGACATTGATTGCAAAATACATAGAAGTAAACAAACCAATATATGCCTGCCTCATAGACTACACCAAAGCTTTTGATAGAATACACAATGAGCAACTTATAGACTGCCTAAAAGATATAAATCTGGATGATACAGACATACGACTAATATGTAATTTGTACTGGGAGCAAACAGCGATAATAAAATATAACAAAAAGATAACTCTACACCCATTGATATAAAAAAGAGGAGTAAGACAAGGATGCATCCTCTTACCAATCAAAACCGTGTTCAATCTATACACTGTGCAAATCTTTAAAAAACATCACAGAGATGCCAGGTCTAAACATTAATGGAAAGATAATCAATAATCTAATATATGCTGATGGTACTGTACTACTAGCTGAAAATCCTAAAGACCTACAACAATTACTTAATGAAATAAACATGACAAGCAAAAAATATGGACTAGATATGAATATCAAAAAGACTAAAACTATGATCATAAACAAAGAAAACTCTCAATACCTACATATAAATATCACAGTTGAAGGAATACATCTAGAGACAGTTCAGAGCTACAACTACCTGGGACATACTATAACCAGTGATGGAAAATGTAAAACTGAAATAAACAAAAGAATAGGAATGGCAAAAAGTAATTTTAATGTCATGAAAAATATACTAACATCAAAACAAATACCAGGGCTAAAACTAAGAATAGCAAAATGTTACATCTTCTCAATATTCCTGTATGGGGCAGAAACATGGACATTAGACAAGAAAACAGAAAAGAAAATTCAAGCCTTTGAAATGTAGATATATAGAAGAATAGGTAGAATTGGATGCAAAGAAAAGATAACAAACGATGTAATTTTAAAGCAACTAAAAATAACAAGAGAACTACTAAACACAATTAGAACAAGAAAAATGAAATTTTTGTGGCATGTTAAAAGACACAACAGCCTAAATAAAGTAATATTGGAAGGGAAGATACAAGGTAAAAGAGGCAGAAGCATACCAAGACTAACATGGACAAGTAACATCAAAATATGGACAAGTCAACCTATGACAATCTGCACCATCAAAGTAAGAGACAGGGTGGAATGGCGCTCCATGGTAGCCAACCTTCGATGCGGAGACGGCACTCGATGATGATGATGACGACATGGCCAAAAATAAGGATTGTCCCCTCTGATGTTGAAAATGGACTTCCGTTTTGTTTCAGCCTCTTTTACAAGCAATATATAACGTTTTATTATACTGTGAAATTTTGACAGGTTAAATAATTTAGGCGTTTAAATAGACATAACACCGTGCTGGAAACATAGGGTTTTAAATAGACATAACACCGTACTGGAAACACAGGGGTTTGGCAAACATGAAAGGGAGCCGATAGAACGGTTTTGTAGCATCATTGGATATAATAATAGAGTAAGGGCTCTTTAACGGAGCAACGCAATGACTCCACGTATCTTTGTGTGATCGGATGACTGGGCCGGATGATTTTCAACTGTTAGACAAAAACCTTTAACGGAGAATCATCATCATCATCATCAAGTACCGGTCCTGCTGACGTAGGTGATCATGTCTCTTCACAACTTTCGATCTCGACAATTATTTATCATTTCTGTTGTTGACCTTCTGCCAAGCCATTCTCTTCATCCCTCAATTTTCCTGTTACAGTATATTCCAGCTGTTCCCTTCTCATTACATGCCCAAAAATGATGACTGTTTCTTCGTAATATTGGAAATTAGCTCTCTTTTCGATTTGGCCTCTTTCAGAATGTCTTCATTACTCTTCTCTTAGCTGTCCATGGTATTCTCAACATTCTTCTGTAAAACCACATTTCTACAGACTCCAGTGATTTAACGGAGAATACACAACAATATTAACAACTAAAAATAAAAGTTAACAACTAATACTATGATTTGTAAATAACACTGAGTTCACGCTTGTGTGCACGCGCGCGAGTGTGTGGTGACACGCGACACTGTTATGTGCTTCTACGTAACTTCTTCTTGCATTCTGTCTATTTATTTACGGGAGTTTTCCTCCCTCTCCAGCCAGCCATTAAACAGAAAAGTTTGGCTAACAAGATGGTGGTGGTGTGTTCTGTCGGAGTAGTCTCCCTTAACTTTCTGTTACGCTAGAATTTTGAAAAAACCATCATGGCAGGCAGTACCGTTTACCCACTGCATACATTGTGTGTATGTCTATTTATATATCTCCTTTTTTCCTTCCTCATTTCCCAATCAGAGGTGAGAAGGTTTACGGCCCTTTGTTCTTCTGTTGGTTCTACAATTGTTCCGTGACCTAATGTTAGTCTTTCAAATATTCCATCAATCCATCCTTTTTGTGGTCGGTCATTGAGTCTGGTGTTCTCGCTGCTTTTATTAAAGGCTCGCTGTGTTATGTTTTGATCTTTCTATCTTATCACGTAGTCAAATTATTATATTTGTTGTTTCGTTATGTATTCGATGACGGAAATTACTTCTTGCTTTTTTTTCTTCTAATTTTCTCATCTCATCTCTCTGGCTACAAGAGATGGGGTTCAATCCCAACCGATGGCTTCCGGTTCACCCAACCTTTAATGGGTACCGGATTTTTTTCTGGGAAAGTAAAGCGACACGGGCGTAATACCGACCACTATCTATATATTGTCCTTTATAGCCGAAGACTGCACATAGGGCAGAACCACAATCTCAAAAACAGAGACCTTGCGTGCCTAAATGGCACACATTGCAGAGATCACTGCTTCTAAAATCTAGGGTTTTGTTTCCATAACAATACTTTTTACAATGACAGCTTGTCAAGCCATCGATCAACATCCTTAGTCGCCTCTTACGACATGCCTGGAAGGTCACTGTGTCACTATTCTTGACTTCCCTCATAATGAGGCCCCGGTAACACACAGGTTCCGACCACATTACCCCAAAAATCATGTGCCGAGGATCTGTAAAATGTATGGTCACTAACGCCATATTTCCTATACGCCACTTGGCGTGACGGGGTACTTTACTTACTTTTTATCTCTCCGGCTGTTTCCTGTCACGTGTCTAATATACCCCATTTCGATGTGTGTGTGTATATACATATATTCAACATCGACAATACATTTCTGGAGGTATGTGGCACAGATGTCGCTCACTGATGAGAGTGATTTGAAGATCGGAATCAGAGGCAAAAAGAAAATGGGAGATACTACAAAAGCACCAGCATGTAGTTACACCTGTTCCATAAGTGGATGTGACTGCTATTCTAGAGTTAGGAGAAATGAAGAAAGAAAAAAAAAAAGAAAGAAAAAAAAAACGGTACGGCTGAAGCTTTACGTAATAAGTGGACAACACAAATTAGAACGGCGTTTCGGCTCAATGGGCCTTCAGCAGGAACAAACACACACAGAGATATGAATTTAAAATGTTAAAAATAATAAATAAATAATTTCCAAATAGAATGAAAAACAAAATGTCTTCCTTGTGTACTGCGCTAATATTCCAGCGTTTGATTATTTAGTTATAACGATAGCCATCTACAGTATTTAAAATGCCACGTGGTTGAAAGGAATCGCCCAAAGTTTGTGACGTACTCAGCCTTGCAAAAAAGTGGAGCTCTGGGCAAAATTACCTCAGCCGTCTATAGCTCGCACAGCTGAAAACGTCACAGACTTTGGGTGCTTCCTGAATTCTCCTCTTACCCCTCAGGCCGTAATAAAACTATAGATGGTTGTGACCCTAACTACAGTTAACTGCAAGCTCCATGTCAGGGAAGTTGTCGTATTGGTGTCGTGTACACCAAAATGTTGCAAAGGCATTATAACTGCCATTTTGAATTTACAAAATGCGATTGTTTATGTCATTATATAGTTACGTCATCTACTAGATCGAGATCATCATCATCATGTACCATATCGGTTGCCGTAGGCGATCATGTCCTTCCACAATCTTCTATCTACAGTGCATCGTATCAGTTCTGTTGTTGACTGTTTTCCATGCCATGACATCAAGCTATTCAGTATTTTCTCTCTTTATTGTCCGCGATCTTTCTTTCCTTTTATTTTGCCAGTTGTAACCAAGTATTCCAACTTTCCTCTTCTCATGATGTGCCCGAAAAATGTTGATTGTTTCTTTCTGATGTTTTTTATGAGCTGCCTTTTTGTGTTGGCCTCTTTGAGAACTTCCTCATATTCCTTTATTCTATATAGTAAAAGTAAAGTACCCCCGTCACGCCAAGTGGCGTATAGGGAATATGGTGTTAGTGACCCTACATTTTACAGACCTTCAGCACATGATTTTTGGGGTAATGTGGTCGGTATCACGCTCGTGCTGCTTTACTTTCCCAGAAAAAAATCCGGTACCCATTTAAGGTTGGGTGAACCCGGAAGCCGTCGGTTGGGGTCGAACCCTACCCTTTATCCTTTGTAGTCCAGTTCACTAACCACTGAGCTATCACGGCTCCTAAATAATAATAAATTACTATTTTTATCAACGGACACTTTTCGAGGCGGCTGATTGGACGAATTATTTCCGGGTAAGAGGTATATCTACGGTAATCTGAAAATAAAATACACAAACAATTAATAACCAAAAAAACGAACAAAGAACAATAGACAGCCTGAAGTAGGATCGAACCAGTACTCCTCAACACAACGCGTAGCCACAAGAGACTGTGCTGTACCGTACGCTCTCCAGCTAAGCAAGCTAAAAATGTTTCTATCACTTGCAATGTCTTTCGCGCATTTGTACTTGTGATTATAGCATAAGGTTACGAACGCTACTGGAGATAGGGTAGGTGAATACTTGAGTTGTAGAACAACAGGTATAGAACGAAATACCACAAATAGTACGTTTCCAGTAAAACCCTGCCAAGAATATATAGAACAACAACAACTTAAATAGTTGGGCCACCTGGTCAGAATGAATCCTTACCAATCACCATCAAGGGCGTTCTTCTGAAGAATGCATGGAAAAGACCAAGAGGAAGACATAGAAGAAGATGGATAGATGCAGTGACAGAGACATGTAACAACAAAGGAAAATCACTAATTCAGACAGTTCGAGCAGCTCAAGAACGACAAATGATATAACCACGACACCTTTTAGGTATCAGTGAGAAAGAGAAAAGAAGATGGATAGATGCAGTGACAGAGACATGTAACAACAAAGGAAAATCACTAATTCAGACAGTTCGAGCAGCTCAAGAACGACAAATGATATAAACCACGACACCTTTTAGGTATCAGTGAAAAGAGAAAAGAAGAAGAAGTAAGTTCCCAGTAGAGATAAAAAATAAATGAATATTTTTTTTTTAATAACAGAAACGTATCTCTAGGTTATCTACCCACATCATCACGATTGAGTGCCATCTCCGCATCGAAGGTTGGCTACCATGGAGCGCCATTCCGCTCTGTCTCTTGCTTTGATGATGCAGCATATGTCAACTATGTTGTCATAGGTTGACTTGTCCATATTTTGATGTTACTTGCCCATGTTAGTCTTGATCTACCTCTTTTACCTTGTATTTTCCCCTCCAGGATTACTTTTAGTAGGCTGTTGTGTCTTTTAACATGTTCCAAAAATCTCATTTGTCTTGTTTGAATTATATTTAGTAGTTCTCTTTTCATTTTAAGTGTTTTAAGACTTCGTCGTTTGATTTCTTTTCTTTCCATCCAATGCTTCATTTTCTACTCTAAATCCACATTTCAAAAGATTCAATTTTCTGTTCTGTTTTCTTGTCTAATGTCCATGTTTCTGCACCATACAGAAATGCTGAGAAGACACACCCACACTTAAACAAACAAAAAAACACACACACGGAAAAGACAGGGAGAGTGGGGTGTTACCATCTGTAGAACATCGATTTCTTTCTATGAAATGAAGGTTATGTCGATGGACTAACATCGTGCAATCAAAAAGTCGAAAGAAACCCTAAAAAGGGCGTCATTGTAACACATTTAGGGACCAACTTTATTGTGAGATCAGTCAACACGTGACATCAACGTAAACAGTACACAAGATAAGGAGACGCCCTGCTTAATTACATGCGAAATGAGAATATGAAACGAGCCATTGGTATTACAGTTAATCCTAGAAATGGGCTACAGTTGCCATAGCTGCAGATAAACAAACGAGTAATCTAGGAACTCAAATAACAAACAAGATTAAGACAAGTTCTAATTACGCGCGAACTGCGTGTTTTTGAAATAAGAGTAGAAGCTTTACACTGTCGTTTGTCAATGATACTTTAGTTGATTTTCCCATCTGTGATATTCCATCATCATCATGTGCCATACCGGTTGGCGTAGGCGATCCTGTGCTTCAACAATCTTCTATCTACAGTGCATCGTATCAGTTCTGTTGTTGACTGTTTTCCATGCCATGACACCAAGCTATCCAGTATTTTCTCTATTTGGCGTCCGCGATCTCAATTTTCCATCTATTTTGCCAGTTGTAACCAAGTATTCCAACTTTCTTCTTCTCTTGATGTGCCCCAAAAATATGATTGTTTCTTTATCTCCTCATTGGTCCTTTTAGCTGTCCAGGGAACTTTCAACATTCTTCTGAGAAATCCCATCTCTGTGGCTCTAACCATCTTTCCATTTGTTTGTCTGCTGTCCGTGATTCGCTTCCATATGTTAGAATTTATTATATATAGCACTGGTGAACTCTCTTTCTCACTTTGATTGACATAGATTTGTTGCATAAGATATTTTTCATTTTCTGAAATGCTATTTTGACCTGAGTTATTCTGCTTTTTATTTCTGTGGTGCATCTTCCATCTGATGTTATTATTGTGCCCAAGATTTTGACGTGTTGCACTTGTTTCAGTTTTGTCTCGTTTATTCTTATGCTGCATGATGGTGATGATTGTTTCTTCGATATGACCATTAATTCCGTTTTCTTACTATTCAGACTGAGATCTTTCTTAGCTGTAGATATTAAGTTGTTTTTGGACAAAATTATACTTGGCAATATAAGAAAGTAGTTTGCCATTCAGCATTCCTTCATAATAGTCACAAGATCATCATGTACTCCGATTGAGTTATTTGCGGGTCACTCCGAACATGTCCATAGATGCTCAGATCCCCTCCTCAGCAAGTCCCGCAGTGCCCAGCGACTGACGACTCCAGTTCTGTGTTGGTTAATTAGTCTTCCCCGACTAAGTTTCTCGTTTCTGGCTGTGCCCATCTTATCTCCCATCTCTTTCATCCGAAGGAGTGACGTAGACTCATGGTTGTCGATGCCATGTGTTCTTCCCACTTCACGGAGAGCATTGATGATGTCCGCCCGATCCATTGGTTGACCGTACTCAACAATAGCTCTGATTTCTTCCCGTATCCTTTTTTTCCATTTGTGATAGATAAGGGATGCCCCAAATCCATCTATATAAGCATAGAAACATCAAACACTTAACAGATGTATACTATGCATTCAGTAATAAACAGATTTCACTTCCACAACACCACGCAACTAATTAATTGGCATGTCGCCTCATCCGGCCAGAATACTTGCAGCTGAGTAGTGTAATGATGATATGAGAGCAATTAAATCAAACAAGAATATTGAGAGATTTTGAAATGTTTAAAAAATCTGGCTAAAAAGCACACCCCCCCCCCCTCCTCTCTCTCTCATACACACACACACACACATATATATATATATATATATATATATATATATATATATATATATATATATATATATATATATATATATATATATATACACACACACACATTTTCCACTAGGGCCAAAGATAGCATATAAGACGGAAGTCATAGTTCTGCACGATTGACGATTTGCTGCTTGTCCTTGCAGGTCTTGCTTGTTTCTTAGTCCCATGGTTGAGTCTTCCATATTAATTGTTCTACATAGCGATTCTCTTGGTCTACCTTGTTTTCTTTTACCAGGTGGTTTCCACATGAATACCGGACGTGGAAGTTTTTCTTCATTCGTTCTCAGTACATGACTGATGTAAGATTCTATTGCCTTATTATTATAAAGCTCAACACATATAATTGTTTTGATTCGTCCCTTATCTGTTAATTTGAAATGTATTCTTCCCAGCTTATGTTTGAGATCCTAAGGAGACATTTGTTTTCAAAGGCATTTAATTTCTTATCTGAAGTCAAGGAGGGTTTTCAACTTTCGCATCCATATGTTAGCACTGGTATCACATCCTTATGTTAGCACTGATATCACATCCATGTGTTAGTCCTGATATCACATCCATGTGTTAGCCCTGATATCACATCCATGTGTTAGCCCTGATATCACATCCATGTGTTAGCCCTGATATCACATCCATATGTTAGCCCTGGTATCACATCCATATATTAGCCCTGGTATCACATCCATATGTTAGCCCTGGTATCACATCCATATGTTAGCCCTGGTATCACATCCATATGTTAGCCCTGGTATCACATCCATATGTTAGCCCTGGTATCACATCCATATATTAGCCCTGGTATCACATCCATATGTTAGCCCTGGTATCACATCCATATGTTAGCCCTGGTATCACATCCATATGTTAGCCCTGGTATCACATCCATATGTTAGCCCTGGTATCACATCCATATATTAGCCCTGGTATCACATCCATATGTTAGCCCTGGTATCACATCCATATGTTAGCACTGGTATTACATCCATATGGTAACCCTGGTATCACATCCATATGTTAGCCCTGGTATCACATCCATATGTTAGCCCTGGTATCACATCCATATGTTAGCCCTGGTATCACATCCATATGTTAGCCCTGGTATCACATTCATATGCTAGCCCTGGTATCACACAGGAGTTAAACAGTTTAATTTTTTGTTTTTTTTTTACTGAGAATTGTGGATCTCCAGAATATGTATATATAAACATATATTTACAATATTAATGTACAAACACCGTATTATTAACTATTAAGTGCTGCTTGACTGAATATATATGCCATGTTTTAGCTTTGAGCTTGGACTATAAGTTACAAGATGAAAAGAACCGAAGCAGGTCATGTATTCATGAATGCACACAGTCAAGCCTGTAACAACATCTAGGCCATAGTTAATGGGAAGTACATAGAAAGTCTTGCCTGATCGCTGTCAGGCCCTGAAAGGGGATTAAAGAATTGTAGCACTGTTCCCCACCAGGCTTGTTCATAAGAGGCAACTAAGGAGAATTGGGCATGGGATTGGCCATGCTTATGACAGGTCAAAGAAAAGAAAAAAGGAAACCAGCTATCCATTAAAGATAAGGGCTCTCCTTCTATGAGATTTATGTAGCAACCTGGAGAAAGTCCCAAGGAGTCTGGGTCACCAATTCACCTTTAGTCCACCAGGAAATCCTCCAGAATTGGCACTTGGAATGTTCAAACTCTAAATGAACACACTACAAGATAGATATTCTGGGAATGTGTGAAACAAGACGGTTTCGAACACAAAGGATTAAAACTAAACACAGTAGAGATGATTTTATCATCAGGACACCAGGAACCTGGAGCACAACATTTTGAAGGGGTAGCTATAATGTTATCAAGGAAGAAGACACTGATAGAATGGGAAGCAGTAGGGTCAAGACTAATGAGAGCAACATTTAAAACAACAAATAAATAAAAACATATTATCCCATGCTAGGCACTAACCAATGATAAGCTTTAGTCAAAGATAAATTCTTATAAACAACTGAAATGTCAGATCGATGAAATAAGAGCAATATTATAATCTTTGTGGGAGATCTAAATGCAAAAGTAGGATCAGACAACAGAGGCTTCAAAGAGATTATGGGAAAACATGGACTTGGAGATATAAACGAGAATGGAGAGATATTTGTGAACTTCTGTGCTCTTAATCAAATGAGCCTAGGAGGAACAAGATTCCAACATAAAAGAATACATAAAGCTACATGGGTGTCACAAGATCATAGAATGGAGAATCAAATCAACCACATATGTGTTAATAATAAATTTAAGTCATCCTTACAGACTGTAAAAGTATATAGAGGAGCAGATGTGGCTTCAGGTCATCATCTTCTGCTAGCCAAACTTAAACGATATACTACAACACATAAAGGTGGACAGTATTTCAATGTTGGGTTTTTTCCAGAGCAAGGAGTTAAAGAGAAATTTACAGTCACAGTATCAAACAAATACCACGTTCTCCAACAACTAGAAAGCACAATAAAAACAGAAGACTAACAGGAGCAGGTGAAGAAAAAATGAAAGGCGATGTGTAGAAATTCTGTGAGAAAGAAAGCATCAGAATAAGGCATGGATGACAGCAGATACCCTGGAGAAAATTAAAGAAAAAAAGAACAAGGAAGCAGACATAAATAAAAGCAAAATGAGAAGTAATAAAGCCAAGACACAGGAAGCTTACACAGAGGTGAACAAAGAAGTAAGAAGATGCATTAAAAGGGATAAGAGAAAATATGTAGATGAACTAGCTAAAGAGGCAGAGGAAGCGGCAAAAAAAAAGGGAATATGAAAGAACTGTACAACAGCACTAAGGAAGTTAAGTGGAAAATACAAACAGATTAATGTCTCTATTAAATATAAGAAAGGAAATATGCTTTGTAATATAATGGAACAAATGGAGAGATGGAAAGAGTACTTTGAAGAACTTTTGAACAGACCCGGCTCAAATAATCCTCCAGATATACTACCAGCAGAGGAAGAATTACACGTTAACTGCGGAAAACCAAGCAAAGAAGAAATAATGAAAGCCATCAAACTATTAAAAAATGGTAAAGCCACAGGACCAGATGAAATTCCTTCGGAAGCCATCAAAGCAGATATTAACACCTCTACCAAGATGCTACATAATCTATTAGATAAAATTTGGGAGAGGGAAGAAATGCCTAAAGACTGGAAAGAAGGTTATATGATCAAAACTACCAAAGAAAGGAAGTTTACAAGAGTGCACAAATTATAGGGGAATTATGCTACTATCAGTGCCAGGAAAAATATTACGCAGAATCATTCTGGAGACTTATGTATTTTAATTTGTTTTCAGTGATGCCGAGGCCTTCCATAACCATAACCATTCTGAGAGACTAAAAGAGGCCATAGAGAAACATTTGAGAGATGAACAAACAGGTTTTAGGAAAAACAGATCATGACTTATCAAGTAACTACCTTGTGTTCTTTGGTTGGTTATGGAAGGCCTCGGTATCACTGCAAACGAATTAAAATCCATAATTGCCCAGCCGCTCGTGCCAGCGTAATCATCCAAATTAATATTTCATCTCCCAAACAAAGAAAGGTAACTGTAGTCCCCATAGTAGCAGTCTCAGCACACACCAAAAGACATAAGGCGAAACCGCGCAGAAAGTGAACACAGCCAACTGTTCCCTGTCATACGATATCATCATTCATCGTAAACATTTGGAATATCGAAACATGATCAGAACGGGTGAGACACACAGCTCACGGTGTGCACAGAGCACTTAACTCAGTAGCTCCTGCAACAAGCCGGACTTGGAATATGAGGAAACTGCAGCTTAGAACTACAGCCTCCACTTTATATTGGATTCTTCTTCTTTCCTTCCTTATCTGCCTTTCAGCATCGAGGGGAGATATAATTTGCGGTCTTTTGCTCTTCTGTTCGCCTCTGCTGCTGATATGTTTCCTAGAGCTTTTAAGATTCCATCGATCCATCTTTTTTGTGGTTGACCCTTGGGTCTGGTGTTCTCACAACATTTGTTGAAGGCTCGTTGTGTTGTGTTTTGATCTTTCTGATTCATAGATTACAAAAAAGCATTTTATAGTTCCCACAGACCATCCCAGGGCATGGTAGCATTCATTATCATCATGTACCATATCAGTTGGCGTAGGCGATCATGTCCTTTCACAATCTTCTATCTATAGTGCATCGTATCAGTTCTGTTGTTGACCGCTTTCCATGCCATGACACCAAGCTATCCAGTATGGTACCATTACACTTCAAATAAACGGTCTGTAGCCTGCAGCACTAATCTCCACAAGCTGGCGCCAAAACATGTTGACTTTGTAGTCATGTAAAATGCAACTGGACCGCCACTATCTCCACAAATGAAAATTAAAATTTAGACCAGAAAATTCACTTCAAAGCAGCCGCAGCAAAAATGTCACTGGTTCCAAAAATGTCACCAGTTAAAAAAATGTCACCAGTTACAAACCTGACGTGACTAGGGAGCCATCTTGACTTACCACACCAACTGGAAGCACACGCTTTGGGTGGTGTGGCACATGTTTTGGGTGGTGTGGCACATGCTTTGGGTGGTGTGACACATGCTTTGAGTGGTGTGGCACATGCTTTGGGTGGTGTAGTACATGTTTTGGGTGGTGTGACACATTTTTTGAGTGAATAGCAAAATTTTGGGTGATGTGGTTATATACTACAGTACGCCTCCATATATGGGAGCCACGATAGCTCAATGGTTAGAGAACTGGACTACAAAGGACAAGGGGTAGGGTTCAATCCCAACAGACGCCTTCCGGGTTCATCCAGTCTTATATGGGAACTGGATTTTTTTCTGTAAAGTAAAGCGGCACGGGCGTAATACCGACCACATTACCCCAAAAATCATGTGCTGAAGGTCTGTAAAATTTATGGTCACTAACACCATATTCCCAATACACCACTTGGCATGACGGGGGCTCTTTACTTACTTTTTACCCCTCCATATAAGACTGGTTCAGAAATATTCATCTATTGCCCCTTTGAACCAAAGGTGGCATGGTACATAAGACAGAAATTCTAGACTCTATGTCTTTGTTATCAAGTGCCAGAACCTGCACTGTACTGACATTGTATCTTGCCTCATGTCCATGTTTTTGGCTATTTTCTCAATAACAGGGAGGAAGTTGAAGCCTGCTGTTGTTGCCTCTCACCTACGGTTAAGAAATATCATCATCATCATCAAGTACCATGCCTGCTGGCGTGGGTGATTATGTCTCTCTACAACTTTTGATCAGTTATTTATCATTTCTGTTGTTGACCTTCTGCCAAGTCATTCTCTTAAGCTGTCTGGTATCTTTTCTCTTTGTTTTCCCTCTATCTCTTCGTCCCTCAATTTTCCCAGCTCTCACAATATATTCCAGCAGTTCACTTCTTATTCATCATCATCATCATCATCGAGTGCCATCTCCGCAACGAAGATTAGCTACCATGGAGCTCCATCTCTTGCTTTGATGATGCTGGTTGTCATAGGCTGACTTGTCCATCTTTTGATGTTACTCGTCCATGTTAGTCTTGGTCTGCCTCTTTTACCTTGTATTTTCCCCTCCAAGACTACTTTTAGTAGGCTGTTGTGTCTTTTAACATGGCCCAAAAATCGTATTTGTCTTGTTTGAATTGTGTTTAGTAGTTCTCTTTTCATTTTAGTTGTTTTAAGACTTCTTTATTTGTTTCCCCTTTTTATTCTATCTATCTATCTATTGACCTTTCGAGCCATAGACGGCACATAGAGCGTAGACCAAGATACTCCTTCTCTTATCTGAATTTCTGTTCTAGCAGTTTTAAATTCTTTTAAAGATATTTTATCAAATCTTGCCACTTGTCTCTGTTCTGTGAAAGCAGCTCTATCTCATTGAGGGAGCTGATTCCTGCTGTTTTTGCCTCTCTCATCAATGTTCTTCTCAGTGTCTCTCTGGGTCTTCCTCTTTTTCTCTTACCTGTTGTTTCCCACATGAGGCTTGCTTTGCTATTCGGTTATTATCTCTTCTCATCACATGTCCAACATATGACCATCGTCTTTTCTTTATTACTGAAGATATTAGTGGTTGATTGGCGATTTCTCTCATTTGTATCAGTTCAACGTTTCATTAACAAAATCGTTTTACGATAGCGGCTTGTTAAACCTCTGATCAACGGTTCTATACCAAACCGGAGAAAAATAATTCCTCCATTTTGGATACAACCGGAAACAATAGTAGCCATAGTACAGTCAAAACTTATCACAAGCACTTGACTTTATCCAACTGTCTAAACACTCAAATGTGAATTCAAAATGACTGAGAAGTATAACATAAGTGAAAATGTGATATTTTAACTTTCTTTAATTAAAAATTGCTTAATTACAATCAAAATGTTGCATTTTATGGAAAAAAAAAAAATTTCTGACATTAATGAACTAGTAAACCTCTCACTCTTGCCATAAGTTGTATAATATATTATAACAATTAATATATTAATATATATGTATACACCAAATTATAAAATGTGTCATCTACAGATTTACCAAAAACTATTTGTGTTATTCCACTACTATAAATTACTTTATTATTCCACTAGTATAAATTGCTTTATTATTTCACTAGTATAAATTGATTTATTATTTCACTAGTATAAATTACTTTATTATTTCACTAGTATAAATTACTTTATTATTTCATTAGTATAAATTACTTTATTATTTCACTAGTATAAATCACTTATAGAATTATGGAAATGTACCAGTCAAACACCAGTGGATAAAGAGATACAGCGAAGATGATGGCGCTGGATAGGACACACACTACGGAAGCCAACTGAGAGTATTACACAACAGGCCTTTTTTGGAATCCCCAGGGGAAAAGACAAAGAGGAAGACCAAGAAATTTTGGAAGAAGACAGATAGAAGCAGAGATGAAGATGATGGGGAAGACATGGAATGATCTTAAAAGAATGGCAAAAAACAGAACGACTTGGAAAGTATTTTTTATTTGTTGAAGACCTATGCTCCACTGGGAGCTAAAAAGGTAGAAGAAGGAGAAGATAAATCACTTATTATTTCACTAGTATAAATTACTCTATAAAAAAATAATAAATGGAGCACTAACTTCTTTGTCATAACATGAGACATAGGGTAACTATTTTCAAAAATAAAATTTAAAAATACTCTATTATCTTTACTTCTAATTTTCACATCTTGAGCGATATCGTATCGTACCTCAGTATCTGTAGTATGTGTGGGATCTTTAAAATGACACATATGATGATAATAAATAACCATAAATAAATCATAAATATTCATGTGCCGAAGGTCTATAAACAAATTATGGTCACTAACACCATATTCTCTACGCCACTTGGCGTGACTGGGCACTTTACTTTTTTTTTTAAATCATAAATATGGCTATTGAATTGTTAATGTGAATGTCATATTAGTTTAAGTTTAAGTTATAAGAAGGTGATAAGGATAAAAGCTAAAGGAGGTAAAGTGGTAAAGTTTTTGCAGAAATCTATACTTATATACATTCATAATTAAATAATGAATATATTGAATAGACCCCCTACTACTCTTAAATTAAATTTTAAATTAAATAAAAATGAAAAAAAAATAAGAATAAAATTTAGTGTATTTTAGGCAAAAGTAAGTTTAAGAATTCATATATATTAATATATTAAAAACCTTACTATTAACTATACCTTTACTATATTTTAATAATTTTAGTAGGAATTACCTACCTTAAGAATTTGTAAACGTTGTTATCAAAACTTTTGTAAACCAGTTCAAATATAGGGCAAAGGAAGAACGGGGGAGACGAGACACTCCTGGGAAGTTGCTGGTAGGGACAATGTAAAGTTTTAACAAGAAAAGTAGTCACAATTATTATCAGGCGATAAATAAGTGGACGCACTTAACAACAGCTGTTTGAATCATGTAACTAGTTCTCGTCAGCTTGTCAATTATCAAGAAAACAAAATATAATAAGAGAAACATACACGTCGAAGCAAAGACTTACCTCCTACTGCATTATGAATTAAGAGTCCATGAACGATTAAACAAGTAACACACCACAGGTGAGGTATGCAGGCAACACACCTTCGCGACCAACCTGTCTGACGGGACCTTTCTAAAGGTACAAATCTGTGTCTCCTTCCGGCCCTATTTCTGTTACTGCTCCTTACGCTAAAGTGTGCTCTTAAATTATCGATTGAATCTCCTCTGGTTAATAACTGAAAAGATTCATTTCTTCTGCTTAATTATTGAAATAATGAATTTCTTCTGGTTAATTATTGAAAGAATGAATTTCTTCTGGTTCTGAAATAATAAACCTTTTTTCTGGTTATTGACTGAAATAATAAACAATTTTTCCGGTTATTGACTGAAATAAACCTTTTTCTGATTATTGACTGAAATAATGAACCTTTTTTCTGGTTATTGACTAAAATAATGAATCTTTTTCTGGTTATTGACTGAAATAATAAACCTCTTCATGCTAATAAATGAAATCACGAATCTCTTGTGGTTAATTATTGAAATAACCCATGGACCAAATGAAATTTTGGGGTCATGTTAGAAGACATAACAGCCTTGCTTGCGTTCGCCCGATGACTAAAGTATTCTAGAGCATTCGTAGACTGTAGAATTCCTCTTCGTCATTCGTCCTTAAAAGGACGTTAAGTGGACGTGTCTGCGTTGTGTTGTGGTTTGCAATATAACTGTTATATTTGCGCCTTTCGGTCCAACACATCCGACTTCAGCACGACATAACAGCCTAATAAAAGTAATATTGGAAGGGAAAATACAAGGGAAAAGAGGCAGAGGCAGACCAATACTAACATGGAGGAGTAACATCAAAAGATGGACAAGTCAACCTATGACAATATGCACCATCAAGGCAAGAGACAGAATGGAATGGCGCTCCATGGTAGCCAACCTTCGATGTGAGGACGGCACTCAATGATGATGATGATGATGATGATGATGATAATGAACAAAGCAAGAGACAGAGCGGAATGGCGCTCCATGGTAGCCAACCTTCGATGTGGAGACGGCACTCGATGATGATGATGATGAACAAAGCAAGAGACAGAGTGGAATGGCGCTCCATGGTAACCAACCTTCGATGTGGAGACGGCACTCGATGATGATGATGATGAACAAAGCAAGAGACAGAGTGGAATGGCGCTCCATGGTAGCCAACCTTCGATGTGGAGACGGCACTCAATGATGATGAACAAAGCAAGAGACAGAGTGGAATGGCGCTCCATGGTAGCCAAACTTCGATATGGAGACGGCACTCGATGATGATGATGATGATGAACAAAGCAAGAGACAGAGTGGAATGGCGCTCCATGGTAACCAACCTTCGATGTGGAGACGGCACTCGATGATGATGATGATGAACAAAGCAAGAGACAGAGTGGAATGGCGCTCCATGGTAGCCAACCTTCGATGTGGAGACGGCACTCAATGATGATGATAATGAACAAAGCATGAGACAGAGTGGAATGGCGCTCCATGGTAACCAACCTTCGATGTGGAGACGGCACTCGATGATGATGATGATGAACAAAGCAAGAGACAGAGTGGAATGGCGCTCCATGGTAGCCAACCTTCGATGTGGAGACGGCACTCAATGATGATGAACAAAGCAAGAGACAGAGTGGAATGGCGCTCCATGGTAGCCAAACTTCGATATGGAGACGGCACTCGATGATGATGATGATGAACAAAGCAAGAGACAGAGTGAAATGGCGCTCCATGGTAGCCAACCTTCGATATGGAGACGGCACTCGATGATGATGATGATCCCATGGACATGTTTCAAGGTGGTACTTGCTTTTCTAAATTTCAACACTGAAGATTTAGCAGATGTAGACAATAAGATGTAGGTCAGAGTCTGTAGCAGTAACGAACTGAACACAACATATGGTTAAAGCTTCTACATAGGGTAGGGTGACCATTTTTTCCCCATTGTTTCCAGGGACATTTGTCATATTTTTTTACATTTCAGAGGATTTTTTTGCTTATTTCTGAGACTGTCCCACAAAATCGGGGACGAACGATATATATGTGTGTGTGTGTGTGTGTATACATATATATATATAATATGTGTGTGTGGGTGGGTGTGTGACTGTGTGTGCGCAAGAAATTTTGTATATAAAACACGACTGCACTGTACTGTCATTCTGTCATTACACTCGGACTGATTTGAAAATTGGCCGGGAAAGATACTTTGGCGGGAGATGTCCGGAAAGGCAGGGGTGGGGGGAGAGAGAGTGTCTGCTTTTTTTTAAAAATTAAACCCATCCCAATAGAAGTGAGTGGTGGGAATAGAAGTGACGTAGCACCGCGCTTCAAGAGTTCAAAGAGCTATCTCCGACACAACGCGTCCAAGTCTTCTCTTTTATCTTCTTGCTAATGCCGCTCAGTCTGGGATAAAGAAACACAACTCAGTAACGCCCTGAGTCCTAGTGATTTCTTTAAAAGAGGGCCGATTCCGTGTATGAACATTTATTTATTCACTGAAATCGGGGACAAAATCGGGGACACATTTCTTTCGGGGACAACTTCTACATTCCGGGGACTGTCCCCGGAAATCGGGGACGAATGGTCATCCTAACATAGGGGCACATACAGAGCTAGAGACATGCCTGCATACGGCTTTTCTCCGAAGACAAGAACAATAACAGACTGACGGACACATAAGAGAAATATAATAGAATCTACTACTGTTCTACTAGCAGAAAATCATAAAGATCTACAACAATTGCTTAATGTAATAAACATAACAAGCAAAAAATATGGACTAGATATGAATATCAAAAAGACTAAAACTATGATCATAAACAAAGAAAATTCTCAAGACCTACAATGAAATATCACAGTTGAGGGAATACATCTGGAGACAGTCCAGAGCTACAACTACCTGGGACATACTATAACCAATGATGGAAAATGTAACATTGAAATAAACAAAAGAATAGGTATGGCAAAAAGTAATTTTAATGCCATGAAAAATATACAAACAACAAAACAAATATCAGCAGGGCTGAAAATAAGAATGGCAAAATGTTAGATCTTCTCAGTATTCCTGTATGGTGCAGAAACATGGACATTAGACAAGAAAACAGAAAAGAAAATTGAAGCCTTTGAAATGTGGATTTATAGAAGAATAGGTAGAATTGGATGGAAACAAAAGATAACAAACGATGAAGCTTTAAAACAACTGAAAATAAAAAGAGAACTACTAAATACAATTAAGACAAGACAAATGAAATTTTTGGGTAATGTTAAAAGACACAACAGCCTACTATATATAAAAGTAATATTGGAAGGAAAAATACAAGGTAAAAGAGGCAGACCAAGACTAACATGGACGAGTAACATCAAAAGATGGACAAGTCAATCTATGACAACCTGCATCATCAAAGCAAGAAACAGAGTGGAATGGAGAACCATCATCATCATCCATGGCTACCCATGGTAGCCATGGATGATGATGAATAGAATCCAACATTTTTTTTTTCCGTTCGCCAGATTTCATCTCTGGCAACGTCCCTTGAGAATAGGAACTGAATTTTGCGCGTTAATCCATTTTCCGGAGGTGCTCATATTTGTTTCCGTCGATGACGTTTCAATCCGGGTCTCCCTGCTGAGACCAGAGGAATTACCGCAGAGAGAAATTATAAATAAAAATCCCAACTGCCAGGAGGTTCTGCTAGGATTTCAACTCACAAGCTCTCTGTCTGAAGGTCCCAACTGCCAGGAGGTTCAGCTAGGATCTGAACTCTCTGTCTGAAGGCCGGCGTCTTGCCTTGAGACCATTCAGTCCCCCACATTTTAAAATATGTTTTAAAGTTAAAAAAAAAAAAAACTATCTTTACGATATTTTCAAATTACTGGGGTCTGCCGGAGGTTGCTTGTCCCGAACTGTCGATGCAAGGTGTTTGGGTCCTAGTTTTTATAGAATACACATTTAAAAAAAAAAACGTTTAACCCAACTGGGATTCTTTTTCTTCTTCTGCGATCATGACGTTATTCAGACTAAGACTCCGGATTCTCTTACGAAGGCAGCTGTCTGTTTCAATGAATCAGTTGCCCCGTTAAGTTTCTCTTCCAGGGAGGTGGGTGTGGACCACATTGTCCTTCTCAGGTCTGTGTACTGGGGGCAATCCTGTAGAACATGTTTTGTTGTCATGTTGTCCAGTGTACAGTGGCATTGGCTGCTATACCTATTTTGTGTTTGTTGAACATGTGGTTCCTCATTCTGTTGTGGCCAAAGTTCTGTTAAGCGATATATGATGACTTGACCCCCTCCTTGATAGTTGAAGGTATCCGTCCCTCTCGTTATACTTTGGGTGTTCTTGTTTCCATTTTTCATGGAAGTGACCTTTGATGATGGATTTGGCTTCATCGTAGCTGACCAGATGGTTGGTTCTTTTGTGGTAATCTTCCTCCCTCCTTAGCTACGTTATCTGCGCATTCGTTTCCGTATAAAGTGCAGTGTAATGGTATCCACTGGATGACCACTCTCTGGAAGTTATTGCACAGTTGGTCTAGGGTTGTTCTCAAGTCATTTAGCTCACTGTTTCTGTGGGTTTTTAGAACTGTTAGGACTGGCAGTGCATAAGTCAGTATCACCAATTTCTTCATACTTCGGTTGTAAAGATGGTGGGATTAGGTCACGTTAACTAGATCGCTGCAGTAAGTGCATTCGGAATCTGATTAATTTCGGTTCTCCGTTGTACTTTTTACTTGTCTTACTTTTTTTAAAGTAAAAGTGATGATCTTATTACATCTGCGCCGCTAAAGCGATGTTGTACGCCGGCAACAGTCCCTTTTTTGACAAATAAAGTGTTGGGAATGCGACATTCCAACGTCTAGACTTGATCTGCGCTTTACGTCACATTGGTGCTGTTCACCAGGGCTGAGAAAATATCAGCAGGGCTGAAACTAAGAATGGCAAAATGTTACATCTTCTCAATATTCCTGTATGGTGCAGAAACATGGACATTAGACAAGAAAACAGAACAGAAAATTGAAGCCCTTGAAATGTGGATTTATAGAAGAATAGGTAGAATTGGATGGAAAGAAATGATAACAAACAATGAAGTCTTAAAACAACTGAAAATAAAAAGAGAACTACTAAATACAATTAAGACAAGACAAATGAAATGTTTGGGTCATGTTAAAAGACACAACAGCCTACTAAAAGTAATATTGAAAAGAACAATACAAGGTAAAAGAGGCAGAGGCAGACCAAGACTAACATGGACGAGTAACATCAAAAGATGGACAAGTCAATCTATGACAGCCTGCACCATCAAAGCAAGAAACAGAGTAGAATTGCGCTACATTGTAGCCAACCTTCGTTGCGGAGAAGGCACTCGGTGATGATGATGGTGCTGTTCATGGCCGTTGTTGGAATTCCTTGACGCAAGTTATTTCCTTGTTACTTATCAATGTAAACTACTTCATCAGCCACAGTTTTATCTCTTTACGGAATTTGCACAGCGTTTTGTTCGTCTTAGGCTGCTTTTACTACTAGAGTAATCAGAAATCGAAAGGGAGCGAAATTGTGTGTACGACATTTTTTATGTGCTACGTCATCATCATGGTTCATCGTATATTCCTAGACTCTAGACCGGCCGTACGCTAATATTATGGTCTGTTGTTTGATGTGCGACGGGGATAATCTGACGACTAACTGTGTGTCTATATGTTCGGAATTGGAGTCAACAACGATGGCCTACCATCATCAAGCGCTCTACATTTTTTTAAAAATATGGCGATCATCATTTTCAAGAGGACGTGAACTCCCGGTATATGGCGGATAGGCGGCGGGAACAATTGAAGGCTATGCATGAAAAGTGTTCCTTGTTGCAGTTTCCTCATATTCCAAGTCCGGCTTGTTGCAGGAGCTACTGAGTTAAGTGCTCTGTGCACACCGTGAGATGTGCGTCTCATCCGTTTTGATCATGTTTCGATATTCCAATTGCTTTCGATGAATGATGATATCGAATGACAGGGAAAAGTTGGCTGTGTTCACTTTCTGCGCGTTTTCGCCTTATGTCTTTTGGCATGTGCTGAGACTGCTACTATGGGGACTACAGTTACCTTTCTTTGTTTGGGAGATGAGATTCGGATGATTACGCTGGCACGGGCGGTTGAGCAATTATGGATTTTAATTCGTTTGCAGTGATACCGGGACCTTCCATAACCAAATTACCAATTTCTTGTGCATGTGATTTTTATGTTGGAGAGCCAGTTTGCGGCATCTTTGAGGGCTTCAGTTTCTGCTTTATAGTTGTTTGAGAATTTCCCAGTAGCTGTTGACTTGGCGATCTCTTCCTGGTTATTCAGTCTCAAAAACACACTTCCATTTCTGGTGATGTTTGTAGCAGAGCCATCTGTGTATAGGTGATACCAGAGTCCTGTGGGTAGTTGTCATTTTACGTGTTTTTCTGCTATGTGCATCTTTCTGTGTCTGTGTGACTTTTTAATGATTCCTATTATGTCTTCCTTAAGTTCTGGTAGTTTATATTTCTCGTGGGGAGCCATACAGAATGAGCATATGGGTTTTGGCATTGTTTTGGGCAGTATATGATCGCCAGATGTCAATTCTTTAGAGATTGATATGATCGCTGAACGTCGATGCTGTGGATGGTCTAGACTCACGTGCACTCACTTAGTCGCACGATCAAGAACAATTTTTCACGTTATAGACTGGCCAACTCCATTCAGTTAGCTCTACGTCACGTGGTGGCACCGTTTGATTTTCGTCATTTAGAAGCTCACAGAAAAGACATTATGCTTTGTTGACAACGGACTAGTGAAAATACACCGCCATCTTGGACGCGCCAAAAGGCGGACAGGTTGACTAGCTCCGCTATTGTTGAGGACGGTCAACCGATGGATCGGGCGAACATCACCTATGCCCTCTGGGAAGCGGGAAAGGCACAGTACTTCGACAACCATGAGTCCACGGCACTTCTTCGGATGAAAGAGATATGAGTTAAGATGGGCACAGCCAGAAACGAGAAACTTAGTGGGCGTGTAAGAAGACTTATCAACCAACACAGAACTGGAGTCGAAAAAAAAACTATCTTGACGACACATAGTACCATTGCTGGTGTATGTCGGGGGGCTCACGATAGAACCAGGGCGATAAAGGCCGCTTGGTCAAGCGGTCGCCACGACGTGTAAAAACTCATGATTTTTATTTCACCCCCGATAGAAAAAATCGTTTCTGTCTACCTCGGGCTTCGAACACCATCATCATCATCGCGTGCCTTCTCCGCAACGAAGGTTGGCTACCATGGATCGCCATTCTACTCTGTTTCTTGCTTTGATGGTGCAGGCTGACATAGATTGGGGAGGGAACAGGCAAATAATTGCAATGCTGCGGTAAAGCTGGTAGCAAAAAGCCAGTGGTGGGGTGTGCTAAACACTCCAAAGTATGATGACAGCTTTACAAGGAAGGAACACAACATAGTACTGACGTTTCGGCCTGTGGCCTTCTTCAGAATACAAGGACAACGACAACAAACGGTGAAGCACAATTATCTATAACTACATGTTAGATGATCAAGTGGAGGGCTAGGAAAGTAGGATGTAGAAATAAGATAATAATACTACATGGTGATGCTGAGGAGAGATAGGATGGGCGTCAAGATATATAAAATGGAAAACGAGAAAGAGAAAAAATATGTATCATAAAATGCACTTAGCAGCGAGTCAGTCCTCCGTGCTGAAACAAGTCAGAATGACTAGGAGCGTTCAGAATGTGTAAGGAAAATAACACGTGGTTGAGATAGGCGAGTGATAGATTGCCTTGTTCGAACACCGTACGTCGATTTTTCAGCCAGCGGTTTAGCCGCACGGCCACGCTCACCAATGACCAAATCAACTATACTATCATTAACAGACAACTGTGAATGATAGTCTTACTTTACATCTTAATTGATTGCGCCTGTTGTTTAAATTAAAACGAATCTTTTCTGGTTAACGACTTCATTTAAGTCTTGTTATACGAGAACACGAAAGCGTGTTCGATCCTGATCGTCGGCTTCCGGGTTTCACCCAGCCTTAAATGGGTACTGGATTTTTTCTGGGAAAGTAAAGCGACAAGGGCGTAATACCGACCACATTACCCCAAAAATCATGTGCTGAAGGTCTGTAAAAATTATGGTCACTAATACCATATTCCCTATACGCCACTTAGCGTGACGGGGGTCTTTATTTATTTATTAATTTTTTTTTACTTTACACGAGTATGTTGACCATATATAAATATTAAGATGATTAAAGGAAACGATGGCGCACCTCACAGCAGCAGAGCTGGAAGTTGTCAACGACCCACAGCTGATGGCTTGCGACAGGATCGGTAAACCAGAACCATCCAGACACTACTCCACCTCTTCGTGGTGTCTCTAGTAACAGACTAACCTGTCTAGTCTGGGCAAGCGAATAGGGATCGAAGAGGGAAGACAACCCGGTACTCAAAAATAACATGCTGAAGTCGGATGTGTTGGGCCGAAATGCGCAAATATAACAGTTATACTGCAAACCACAACACATGCAGACACGCCCACTTAACGTCCATTTAAGGGCGGATGATGAAGAGGTGTACTCCTTTAGTCATCGGGCCAACGCAAACAAGATGATTAAAACTATGATTAACAAATACAAGTTAAACAAATTCAAACATGAAAAATGATATTTTGGGGGCATGTTAAAAGAGAAAGCAGAGTATTAAAAGTAATATTGGAAGGGAAAATACAAGGTAAAAGAGGCAGAAGCAGGTAAGACTAACGTGAATGAGTAACATTAAAAGAAGAACAAATCAGCCTGTGACAACCTGCACCATCAAAGCAAGAGTCAGAGCGGAATGGGCGCTCCATGGTAGCCAAACTTTGATGCGGAGGTGGCACTCTATGATGATGGAAGTTGTGATAGCAAAGAAAGATAACATAGAGAACATACAACATGACGGTAAATGACCAAAGAGAGATAACATAGAGAATATACAACATCACGGTCAATGGAAATAATCTACGAGTTCAAGAACATAAATATCTTGGCACCACCGCATGTGGTGTTGTGCAGCAAGATCACTGGTCAAACTTCTTCTACCTTTCAGCTCCCTGTGAAGCATAGGTCTTCAACAAACACTTTCCAAGTCGTTCTGTTTCTTGCCATTCTTTTAAGATCATTCCATGCCTTCCCCATCATCTTCATCTCTGCTTCATTCTGTTTTCTCCAAGAATTCCTTGGTCTTCCTCGTTGTCTTTTCCCCCGGGATTCCAAAAAAAGGGCCGGTTGTGTAATACTCTCAGTTGGCTTCCGCAGTGTGTGTCCTATCCAGCGTCTGACTGGTCAAACTGATGAAGGTAAATGTAATATGATTCTCTGTGGACAAAACATCAACTTCGAGCGTGAGCCATGCCCGGAGGTTGTGGACTGGCCAAGCGCAATGAAATTAGTTTCGTGGTTTGATTGGAGTTTTGCTTTTACCAAGCCCACAGAGAAAGTGCGAGGGGAGGCGGATGGATAGTCTAGAGGAACAACCGCAGCCTCAGAACAGAAAGTACATGGGTTCAAAACCCACCAAAAGCAGTGATGATTTTTCAAAAACAGAAAAAAAAGATTAAATTAATCCATAGTGTCTTTATGAGGTATTCTTCCCTGCTCTGAAGGTTAGCGAGATTCGATGGGAAGCCCTCTCAGATAGCGACAATAAACATGAGGTCCCGTGAGCACTTGCACACGTTAAAAATATCTTGACAGTTAAATTCCAAATGAGTAGGCCATAAATATGACCACTGTCCAGTAAAAATAGTCAGCAAAAACCTGGCCACACCACTGATCACAGTCCGTGCTACGGAGTTCGTGCACGTGGGTCCGGATTCTCCTCGGATTTTCTTGAGATTCTCGAACGGGGATTCAGATCACCTATGGGTTTACCTGGTGTGCAATGATGATGATCCTAACAACAAATAAACAAGATAAAGGTGGTAGAAGAAACTAAAAAAGACACATTCATTCACACTTTTTGGGTGACATCAGAGATTTTCATCAGAGGGTGACATCAGAGTTTTTTCATCAGGGGTGACATCAGAGATTTTCATCAGAGGTGGCATCAGAGATTTTCATCAGAGGTGACATCAGAGTTTTTCATCAGAGTTTTTCATCAGAGGTGGCATCAGAGATTTTCATCAGGGGTGACAGATTTTCATCAGAGGGTGACATCACAGATTTTCATCAGGGGTGACATCAGAGATTTTTATCAGAGGTGACATCAGAGATTTTCATCAGGGGTGACATCAGAGATTTTCATCAGGGGTGACATCAGAGATTTTTATCAGAGGTGACATCAGAGATTTTCATCAGGGGTGACATCAGAGATTTTCATCAGAGGGTGACATCAGAGATTTTCATCAGGGGTGACATCAGAGGGTGACATCACAGATTTTCATCAGAGGGTGACATCACAGATTTTCATCAGAGATTTCCTACCATGGAACACCATTTTACTCTTGTCTTGATAATGCACATTGTCTACGGTTAACCTATCCATCATGTGATGTTATAAGTCCACATTAGTCTTGGCCTGCCTCGTCTACCTTGTACCTTTCCTCTAACATGACTTTGAGTAGAGTATTAATGTCTCTTTATAAATGACAATCATGAAGATACAGACTTTCATTAATGGATGCTTACGCAGAATAAAAGGATGGAAATGGTAGGATAAAATCACTAACATAGAATTATGGAAATGTACCAGTCAAATACCTGTGGATAAAGAGATACAGCGAAGACGATGGCGCTGGATAGGACACACACTACGGAAGCCAACTGAGAGTATTACACAACAGGTCCTTTTTCGGAATCCCCAGGGGAAAAAACAAGGAGGAAGACCAAGGAATTCTTGGAGAAGACAGATAGAAGCAGAGATGAAGATGATGGGGAAGACATGGGATGATCTTAAAATAATGGCAAGAAACAGAACGACTTGGAAAGTGTTTGTTGAAGACCTATAGTCCACGGGGAGCTGAAAGGTAGAAGAAGAATTATGTCTCATTACATGTCTCAAACATTTAATGTCTTGTTCGAATTGAGTTAAGTAGTTCCTCTTTCCATTTTCAGCCAATTCAGAACTTCCATGTTTGTATTCTTTTCCTTCCACCAAACTTATGTTTGTATTCCTTTCCTTCCACTAAACTTATGTTTGTATTCTTTTCCTTCCACCAAACTTATGTTTGTATTCTTTTCCTTCCACCAAACTTATGTTTGTATTCTTTTCCTTCCACCAAACTTGTTTGTATTCTTTTCCTTCCACCAAACTTATGTTTGTATTCTTTTCCTTCCACCAAACTTATGTTTGTATTCTTTTCCTTCCACCAAACTTATGTTTGTATTCCTTTCCTTCCATCCAAAACTCCCCATGTTTCTATAGCCAAACATTGAAAAGAATTCAATTTTCTGCTTGTTTTCTTATTTAATGTCCATGTTTCTGCACCATACAAGAAAGTAGTGTAAATACAATATTTTACAATTCAAGCCTTCAAAAGTAAATTTACACAGAACTACCAACCATATAATGCTACGATTTCCGTCAAATGTGACATATTTGGTACTAACCCCAAACAACATGTAACCAACATCATCATCATTGAGTGCCTTCTCCGCAACGAAGGTTGTCTACCATGGAGCGCCATTACACTCTGTCTCTTGCTTTGATGGTGCAGGCTGTCATAGATTGACTTGTCCATCTTTTGATGTTACTCGTCCATGTTAGTCTTGGTCTGCCTCTGTTACCTTGTATTTTCCCCTCCAATATTAACTTTAGTAGGCTGTTGTGTCTTTTACATGACCAAAAAATTTCATTTGTCTTGTCTTAATTGTATTTAGTAGTTCTCTTTTTATTTTCAGTTGTTTTAAAACTTCATCGTTTGTTATCTTTTGTTTCCATCCAATTCTACCTATTCTTCTATAAATCCACATTTCAAAGGCTTCAATTTTCTATTCTGTTTTCTTGTCTAATGTCCGTGTTTCTGCACCATACAGGAATACTGAGATGTAACATTTTGCCATTCTTATTTTCAGCTCTGCTGATATTTGTTTTGTTGTTAGTATATTTTTCATGGCATTAAAATAACTTTTTGCCATACCTATTCTTTTGTTTATTTCAATTTTACATTTTCCATCATTGGTTATAGTATGTCCCAGGTAGTTGTAGCTCTGGACTGTCTCCAGATGTATTCCCTCAACTGTGATATTTAATTGTAGGTCTTGAGAATTTTCTTTGTTTATGATCATAGTTTTAGTCTTTTTGATATTCATATCTAGTCCATATTTTTTGCTTGTCCTGTTTTATTTCATTAAGTAATTGTTGTAGGTCTTTAGGATTTTCTGCTAGTAGTACAGTATCATCAGCATATCTTAGGTTATTGATTATCTTTCCATTAATGTTTAGGCCTAGCATCTCTGTGATGTTTTTAAAGATTTGCTAACCTGATAAAGATTTGAAATAACCAACATAATCTCAATATTATGAACAAATTGACATATTTTATGAAATTATTTTTTTTTATTCAAATCAAGAGAGATCAACTATGAGCACCGGAAAAGTCAATAGTTTTTTTTAAATATTATTTCATGAAATCAAATAAAATATTTGTCTAAAAGTATGAAAAAATTAACAACAAAAGAAATAAAAACAAACTAGACATAACTCATCATCAAGGACAATGCCTGCTGATGTAGGTGATCATGTCTCTCCACAACTTTCGATCTAGATAGTTATTTATCATTTCTGTTGTTGACCTTCTGCCAAGCCATTCTATTAGTTGGCTGGTATCGTTTCTCTTTGCTTCCCTCCATTTCTTCGTCCCCAGTCATCAATTTTCCCAGTTGTTACAATATATTCCAGCTGTTCCCATCTCATTACATGGCCAAAAATGATGATTGTTTATTCCTAATATTGGAAATTAGCTTTCTTTTTGATTTGACCTCTTTCAGAACATTTTCATTACTCTTCTTAGCTATCCATGATATTCTCAACATTCTTCTGTAAAACCACATTTCTACACCCTCCGATGATTTTCTTGTCTGTTGTCCTATTGTCCATGATTCACATCCATATATTAAGATGGTTCGCTCTACATAACATTGAAAAACATAACCACAGTCGTGAAAAATGGTAGAAAGTCAAGGTTCCTTCAACTGCCTTAATAAGCGTACGTGTAATATGGTGTTCGTGATTATGTTTCCTGTGACCACAGCACATAGTTGTTGATGTGATCAGTAAAACGTCAAGCCGCCTTTACCCCCCCCCCCCCCCCCCCCCCAAAAAAAAAAAAAAAATAATCTGGTACCTATTTTTAGACATTGGGTGAACTAAGTCTTGTCTGCTGAAGAAAAAAAAATCTTTTTCTATGGTAGACATATGTTTCATTCTGATCTACATAACCTGCACATAGTCATCATCATCAAGTGGTATACCGGTTGGCGTAGGTGACCATGTCCTTCCACAATCTTCTATCAACAGTGCATCGTATCAGTTTTGTTGTTGACAGTTTTCCATGCCATGACACTAAGCTATCTAGGAGCCAGTGGTGGGGAGTGTTAAACACTCCAAGGTACAGTGACAGCAATATCAAGCTATCTAGGAGCCAGTGGTGGGGAGTGTTAAACACTCCAAGATACAATGACAGCAATGTCAAGCTATCTAGGAGCCAATGGTGGGGAGTGTTAAACACTCAAAGATACAATGACAGCAATGTCAAGCTATCTAGGAGCCAATGGTGGGGAGTGTTAAACACTCCAAGGTATGGTGACAGCAATGTCAAGCTATCTAGGAGCCAATGGTGGGGAGTGTTAAACACTCCAAGGTACGGTGACAGCAATGTCAAGCTATCTAGGAGCCAGTGGTGGGGAGTGTTAAACACTCCAAGATACAGTGACAGCAATGTCAAGCTATCTAGGAGCCAGTGGTGGGGAGTGTTAAACACTCCAAGGTATGGTGACAGCAATGTCAAGCTATCTAGGAGCGAATGGTGGGGAGTGTTAAACACTCCAAGGTACTGTGACAGCAATGTCAAGCTATCTAAGAGCCAATGGTGGGGAGTGTTAAACACTCCAAGGTACTGTGACAGCAATGTCAAGCTATCTAGGAGCCAATGGTGGGGAGTGTTAAACACTCCAAGGTACAGTGACAACAATATCAAGCTATCTAGGAGCCAATGATGGGGAGTGTTAAACACTCCAAGGTACTGTGACAGCAATGTCAAGCTATCTAAGAGCCAATGGTGGGGAGTGTTAAACACTCCAAGGTACTGTGACAGCAATGTCAAGCTATCTAAGAGCCAATGATGGGGAGTGTTAAACACTCCAAGGTACTGTGACAGCAATGTCAAGCTATCTAAGAGCCAATGGTGGGGAGTGTTAAACACTCCAAGGTACTGTGACAGCAATGTCAAGCTATCTAAGAGCCAATGGTGGGGAGTGTTAAACACTCCAAGGTACAGTGACAACAATATCAAGCTATCTAGGAGCCAATGGTGGGGAGTGTTAAACACTCCAAGGTACAGTGACAGCAATGTCAAGCTATCTAGGAGCCAATGGTGGGGAGTGTTAAACACTCCAAGGTACAGTGACAGCAATGTCAAGCTATCTAGGAGCCAATGGTGGGGAGTGTTAAACACTCCAAGGTATGGTGACAGCAATGTCAAGCTATCTAGGAGCCAATGGTGGGGAGTGTTAAACACTCCAAGGTACAGTGACAGCAATATCAAGCTATCTAGGAGCCAATGGTGGGGAGTGTTAAACACTCCAAGATACAATGACAGCAATGTCAAGCTATCTAGGAGCCAATGGTGGGGAGTGTTAAACACTCCAAGGTACAGTGACAGCAATATCAAGCTATCTAGGAGCCAATGGTGGGGAGTGTTAAACACTCCAAGGTACAGTGACAGCAATATCAAGCTATCTAGGAGCCAATGGTGGGGAGTGTTAAACACTCCAAGATACAATGACAGCAATGTCAAGCTATCTAGGAGCCAATGGTGGGGAGTGTTAAACACTCCAAGGTACAGTGACAGCAATGTCAAGCTATCTAGTATTTTCTCTCTTTTTTCATCCGTGATCTCGATTTCCCTGTATTTTGCAAGTTATAAAACCAAGTATTCCAACTTTCCTCTTCTCATGATGTGCCAAAAAAATGTTTTTTTAGGAGTTCCCTTTTCGTGTTGGCCTCTTTTTAGCTGTCCAGGGAACTTTCAACATTCTTCAGAGAAATCCTATCTCTGTGGCCTCCAATCGTCTTTTCATTTGTTTACTATCCATAGTTCGTTTCCATAGGTCAGAATTGGATCTATATATAGCACCAACGAATTCATTTTCTCACTTCTATTGACATAGATTTGTTGCATAACTAATGCATAGTATGAATGTTGAAAGTGATGAATGAGACAGGCTGTCCATATAGTAGATGTTTCTATAAGAGACAGGCTGTCCATTTAGTAAATGTTTCTATACATGCTGCCAGTTAATTCCACTTGGGTCGAATACGGCATGTAGGGCAGAAACCATAACTCTTTATATCAGAAGATTCACTTCCTGTTTTGTTCTTAAGATGAAAGTAGAACCCTCTCTATTAATTATCCTTCTTAGACCTTGTTTTGGTTTTACTTGTATTTCTTTTCATCTGCTACCAGGTATCGACATGAAGACATGCTGGGATTAGTTTTTCATCATCCTGAGGACACAACTGACCCACGTACACCTCCAGCATCTCCTCCATAAACAGATTGATATGTATTCATATCGGGTACTTCTCATAGAATGGTATAACTTTATTTGGTGGAAAGTCTCTCCAATTAATGTCTTAAATCTGCAGAAATCATTTATTATCAATTACTAATAGTAAAAAGTAAAGTAAAGTACCCCCGTCACGCCAAGTGGCATATAGGGAAATATGGTGTTAGCGACCCTATATTTTACAGACCTTCAGCACGATTTTTGGGGTAATGTGGTCGGTATCACGCCCGTGCTGCTTTACATTCCCAGAAAAAAATCTGGTACCCATTTAAGGCTGGGTGAACCCGGAAGCCGTCGGTTGGGATCGAACCCTACCCCTTGTAGTCCAGTTCACTAACCACTGAGCTATCACGGCTCCCTAATGGGGAACAGACAAATAAAAACAGAGCTGCGGTAGAGCTGGTAGCAAGGAGCCAGTATTGGGGTGTGACGTACACTCTTAATGAAGTATAGTGACAGCTTTACCAAAAAGGAACACAACACAATACTGACCAATTGGCCTACATGCAGCATTCTTCAGAATATGAAAACAACAACAAACGATGAAGTAAAGATAAATACTACTACATCTAGAATGATTGGGACGGGTAAATTAAGGAGAAGTGGATGGAGAGATAAGAGATGAGATGATGAAATGAGAGAGAGAGAGAGAGATGTGCTACATGTTGGAGGATAGGTGAAATGTGGAAATATGAAAGTATAAGTATATATATAGAGAAATGATTATATATAAAATTTAGACTTAGCTAGTAGGCAGAATCTGCCCACAGTGAAAGATGGCTGTCAAATGCCAGAGGAAGGGCCTATTGGATAATCAGTCACGTGGTTAGAACGGAGGTCAGATGAGAAGCAGTCAAGCATGACACAGGTAAAGACTAGAGATCTATCAACCTTCAAGAGTTCTTTAACATGAGCAGAGGAGAAGTAGACAGCGGAAGATCTCACTACCCAGAGGCAGTGGGATGGTAAAGCCACAAAAATAAACCAGTGATCTGATGTGAAAAATTCCCACAACTTGCGGTGTGATTCAAACCCCAGACCTTCTTGTCCAAAGGCCAACATCTTACCTCTAGACCACCCAGCGCACTGCATCGGTGTTTAACTCTAGATTACAACACGTCTCCATGAGTCACATTGTTATGACACCTTAGTAAAAATTACAAACATTAACTCTTTCCGAACCATTAACCGACACAACGGCTCCTTTTATGACGGCACCCCTGACCAAAAACTGACACATCGGCTCGGATCAAGTATGGTTGAATATTTTAAAGTAAAGTAACGACGACATATAAATAATCACCAATACTTGTTTTTGATTATCTAGAAGAAGCTTTATAATTACTTCCTTTGATTCCCATGTGGTATTTTCTTTTTTATTTCTTTTTTTTTCTGTGTGTTGATACAGTGGTTCCATTTTCGAAGTAAATGTGTATCTTTTCTGACAAATAGTGGCTACACCCTTTCTTGTACCTAATTTCATTATTTGTGGACATAAATTTATTGCGTGAAATTGTAAATAGAAAGTCACGTGATGGAAAATCTTTTTAGAAATTAATTAGAGAATATTTTTAGAAATAAATTTCTGAATTAGAAATTGATCTGGTCCAAACCGAAAGGTAGTCAAAGTCTGGAAAGAGTTGATTGTTACATTTGGAGATTGGTAAATAAGATTTCTTTAACCTTTTGCTATACAGCTTCGTCTTCACCCAAGAAGAGGTACAGGAACCAGATGTGGTAATTATCTCCTGGCTTAAGTTTGATTTGTGGCGTGAAATGCGACTGCATGGCACTGTGGCTGGACTTGTTAGTCGTCACTCCGTCATTCCAGCCACATTTTCGGCTTCCACTTAGCGTCAATAGCTGCCTATCCCGTGTTAAAAAGGCTTGTTTGAAGTCTCGCCAGCAGCTAAAGAGATTTTGCCCCCTTATAAAAATAAAATTTTTTTTCAAATTGGCCAATTTATATATATATATTTATATATATATATATATATATATATCAGAATTTTTACGAAACACACGTGGTATTTGAAAAAAGAAGTTCAACATAAAAGGAAACAAATCTAACACTCAGGCATCACTTCTACTTTCTTTCCTCATTTGCTTTTCAGCGTTGAGGGGAGATATAATTTGCAGTATTTTGTTCTTCTGTTCACCTCTGCTGCTGTTATGTTTCCCAGTGCTTCTAATATTCCATACATCCATCTTTTTCGTGGTCGGCCATTGGGTCTGGTATTCTCACAACGTTTGCTGAAGGCTCGTTGTGTTGCGTTTTCATCATTCTGCCTTGTCACGTGCCCAAACCATTTTATCTGTTGTTTCTTTATATATTCTATGTCGGGGGCTATTCCTTTGTTTTTTTTTCTCAGTTCTTCATTGCTGATCTCATCTCTCAGACATCACTAGAAGCAATAATTAGGAAGGCACAGAGAGGGCAGAAATGTTTGTCCACGGCAAACTGTTGAATTCCAAGAATTTGTATTTAGAGTTTGTAAATTTTAGTTAAAATCCCAAAAGAGGAAAGAATGACAAAGACATATGGTGTCTATAACACTCAGGTCTTCAGCAGGAATGTTCCAACATAATAGTTAGCAGTGACAACAACTAGAGAAGGTTTGAATAGAGAGAGAGGACTTTGTGGAGTTCACCAACCTTGAACTGACCAATGCCGATTTTTTTTTTTTTTTTTTTTTTTTTTTTTTTTTTTTTTTAAATAAAGTCTGACATCTAAAGATGTTCATAGAAGGAATGAAGAAAAAGGCACATAAAGTGTGAAATAGAAGTGAGAGATTTAAAAAAAAAAAAAAATTGGCAAAGATGAATTTTTGATGAATGATTTATTATACTTTTCTATTAAAAGCAGACAAGAATGAAAACATTACTAAAAAAATTAGGTTAAATACAAAAATAAAAATGTTCAACTCCAAAGTTATGTCAGTCCTATTATATGGAAGAGAAACATGGAGAAGAATAAAAATGACATGAAGATACAGACCTTCATTAATTGATGCTCGTGCAGAATAAAAGGATGGAAATGGCAGGACAAAATCACTAACATAGAATTATGGTAATGTACCAGTCAAATACCAGTGGATAAAGAGATACAGCGAAGACGATGGCGCTAGATGGGGGGGACGCAATTTGAAAACCAACTGAAAGTATTACACAACAGGCCCTTTTTTGGAATCCCAAAAGAATAAAAGAGAAAGACCAAAATATTCTTGGAGAAGACAGATGGAAGCAGAGATGAAGATGATGGTGAAGACATGAAATGATCTTAAAGAATGGCTTGAAAAGTGTTTGTTGAAGACCTATGCTATGCTCCACAGGGAGCTGAAAGGTAGAAGAAGAAGAAAGAAAACAAAAAACTCAAACAGTTGTGGTCAAATAATCAGAATTTTGCTGCATTAAAGAGAATAAATAAAATAAAAAGAAAACTAGTTGATAGAAAATGAAAGTGTATTGTAGTATCTCAATCAGGAAACATAAACTAAAAAGGGAAGAAGATACCAGTTGAGTAAAGAAGTACATGCAATAGGAAATATTAAATAAATCAATATGTGGGGTGTACATCACTATGATCAGGATAGAGGCATACGTGTAATATTGGATGTCTGATCTGCGATATACAAACATCTATCTGTATCACTTGTGTACGGGGCCATCCAGTTAATCTTATGTGAATGTGTGAGGGTGCGTACATTGCACAGCTCTGAAACCGCAAGGCTCTTCACTTCCTCTGGGTTCGAACCAGCACTGTCTCCATTCATGCAGACGTTGACCGGCTGGTAGAGCGCAGACTTTGATAAATCCCACTCAACGATACAAGAGTCGTTCCCACCTGACAGCAAAATGTCATCGGTCAGGAAATGCACTTGCGATACTCCTTGAGAGTGTCCAAAGAGAGCATACTTCGGCTGCAGGTTCTTCTGAGCTCCACTAAAAATTGGAATCTGTCCATTTTCTAAGGCACACGCATAAGTGTTACCGCTCGGAGACACGGCTAAATGGTGTACAAATGGGGGGTTAATAAAGTATGGAGAATCACCGTTGGCAATATTAAACTCTTGCATATTAAACTGATTTAAGCACTTTGGCTTCGAAAAATCCCAATGTACAAGATGGCAGTCCAAACCACCACTTATAATTTCAAACGGGCAATTTGGACGAAACACAACAGTTGAGCAAATATTTGTGTGCTTGTGTCGTAGAGTTTTGAACTCCTTTCTGTTCTGTAACCCAAATACTTTGATCTCCCCAGAATCATCACATGCCGCCAAATAGTTCTCTTTCGTGTCTAAGGAAATCTGATTTACTTCATCTTGGTTGGAGTGAAATAAAAACACAGGCTCTTGGAGTCTTTGCAGATCAAGTACTAGAATCTCTTCTCCGAAAGCTGCATAGATCAAATTGGGGTTTTCTCGCGAGAAAACCACAGACGTGCAGTCAGCGTCTGACCTTGTAAGTTTACCCGTAAGCTGTCCATCCTTGGACCATACACAGAGCTCTCCGCATTCACCTCCTGACACAACCTGCCCTGTCTGGTTTTGTACATCGATACACAGCACTGACGCCGTGTGGCCATCGGTCAGTTCTACAGCCATAATACCTTTAAATGAGAAATTTATAAATTAGTGAAATCCTTCTAAACAATACATAATTCAAAGGTTATAGACATGCAACATCATAACCCAACAGGTTGTGCTGATGTTCAAAATTAACCCAAGATTGCAATACCTACCTGTGACGTGTGTTGTTACATTTCATAGTAAAGGTCAAGTACGAGACTTAAATTGGCGTTTTAGCATGCGAGTTTTTCACCCATATGTGCTCGGCCTTATTCAGAAGTGTTGAGACTTCTGGATAGTGTCACTTCAAGCATTGAAACTCACGATGCGAGACAGCATTCCTCACCTTCCCAGAATTATACCCTGGTACCCATTTCTGCCATGAGCCGCGATAGTTCAGTGGTTAGTGAACTGGGCTACCACGGACAAGGGGTAGGATTCGATCCCAACCGACGGCTTCCAGGTTCACCCAGCCTTAAATGGGTACCAGATTTTTTTCTGGGAAAGTAAAGCAGCACGGGCGTAATACTGACCACATTACCCCAAAAATCATGTGTCTGTAAAATATGGGGTCACTAACACCATATTTCCCTATACGCCACTTGGCGTGACAGGGTACTTTACTTTACTTTACTTACCCATTTCTGCCAGCAGCTGGGTCGAACGCAGGGGTATTTTTTTTTCCAACCACGAGTACGATTCACACTGCAAGTAGTAATTAGGAGGGTACACTGGCAGGAAGAGGGCCACATTAGCTCAGTGGTTAGTGAACTGGACTACAAAGGACAAGGGGTAGGGTTCGATCCCAACCGACGGCTTCTGGGTTCACCCAGCCTTAAATGGGTACCTGATTTTTTCTGGGAAAGTAAAGCGGCACGGCGTAATACCGACCACATTACCCCAAAAATCATGTGCTGATGGTCTGTAAAATTGATGGTCACTAACACCATATTCCCTATACGCCACTTGGAGTGATGGGGGCTCTTTACTTAATTACTGGCAGGAAGAGGGGGTGGGGAAGGCGTTTGAACATGGCAAACTATCACTTTTCAGAATTTGTGTTATGAAGCGATAATTTTTACTACGGCATCGTAATCTAGGGCTAATGAGAAAATATCAGGATTTAGGGAAAAATCAGAACATACGTGCAAATATAATTAATGACCATGCAAATGACTCATCATACATCATGGTGTAATTAACCGGACAGCAGACCAAGTTCAGTCAAAAGAATTAACAGGAAGAGATGTGGGTGGTCTAGAGGTAAGGCACCAGCTTCTAAACAAAGAGATACCGGGTTAAAATCCCAAAACAGGTTGTGAGAATTTCTCACTTCTTCAAGTATTTACCCTCGCCCAGTTTCTGGGTAGTGAGACACAATGTCTAGCCCTCTCTGGGTAGTGAGACACAATGTCTAGCCCTCTCTGGGTAGTGAGACACAATGTCTAGCCCTCTCTGGGTAGTGAGACACAATGTCTAGCCCTCTCTGGGTAGTGAGACACAATGTCTAGCCCTCTCTGGGTAGTGAGACACAATGTCTAGCCCTCTCTGGGTAGTGAGACACAATGTCTAGTCCTCTCTGGGTAGTGAGACACAATGTCTAGCCCTCTCTGGGTAGTGAGACACAATGTCTAGCCCTCTCTGAGTCTGAGAGTGGCAAAAAAACAATGAAGCGGCTCTGCCAGACAGCACCAGGTAGTTAATATTGAAGCCCAACATCTTGTCTCCAACTGTGGACAACTGAATTTCTTTCTAGGAAAGAAAGAGGGCATACACACACAGATATATGAGTGTTGTTTCCTTTCACATATACAACATTATAGCACTTTCTCCATTTGTTTAATATACAACATTATAGCACTTTCTCCATTTGTTCAATATACAACATTATAGCACTTTCTCCATTTGTTTAATATACAACATTATAGCACTTTCTCCATTTGTTCAATATACAACATTATAGCACTTTCTCCATTTGTTCAATATACAACATTATAGCACTTTCTCCATTTGTTCAATATACAACATTATAGCACTTCCTCCATTTGTTCAATATACAACATCATAGCACTTTCTCCATTTGTTCAATATACAACATTATAGCACCTCCTCCATTTGTTCAATATACAACACCATGTAATGATATCTGTAGATGTTTCTGAATTCACTTGTAGTTTTTGTACAAGGAGTTCCATTTATCAGGTCTTTGCGGAAGCAGATTCTAGACAACTTTACCGAAATTCATTCAAACAAATAGCAAATTTAGTCAAACAGTAATGGGCTAAATAATTTATTTTAGGCAATTACTGTATAATTACATTCACTATTTGAATATTGATTTGTTAACTGAATACTGAAAGTTGTGTTAGCTTTTTTCAAGTGAAATTAATGCGACGAGCAATTATAGTGTAGTTAAAATTGAGACACATATTGATTTTTTATAAAAATGTATTTTTGTTCTACCTTTCAACTCCCTGTTGAGCATAGTCTTTATTAAACATTTTTCAATCTGTTTCTTGCCATTCTTTTAAGATCATAATCATTCCACGTCGCCGTTGTGTTGTTTTCCCCATATCTTTTCTATGCTTCCATGTCACATCTGTCTTCTCCATGAATATTTTTTACTTCCTCTTTGTCTTTTTCCTTGGGGATTCCAAAAAAGGGCCTTTTGACCTTTTGTGTAATACTCTCAGTTGGCTTTCACAATGTCACATCAATGTGTGTCCTATCCAGCGCCATAGTCTTCCCTTTATCTATCTATTTGGAATAATTCTATTTTGGTTTGGTGATTTTGTCCTATCCATCCTTTTTTTTTTTTATTCTGCGCAAGCATCCATTAATTTTAATGAAGATCTGTATCTTCAAAGACAAGACTGATTAATTAACTGAGCTATTTTCTCTCAAATAAATGAAATTTTTTGGTCATGTTTGGTCAAGACACAACAGTCTAATAAAAGTAATATTAGAAGGGAAAATACAAGGTAAAAGAGGCAGACCAAGACTATCATGGACGAGTAACATCAAAAGATGGACAAGTCAGCCTATCAAAGTCAAAGCAAGAGACAGAGTGCAGTCAGGCTGGAATGGCCGCTTATGGCGCTCCTCCATACATTGATTATGATTGATACATGGTAGCCAACCTTCGATGCGGAGAGAGCACTCAATGGTGATGATGATTTCTCTCAAACTCACCACTGATAGTGATTCACATGGTGTGGTATTTCCTATTGCATTCTTTACATTTAATGAATTCATTCTCAGTTCTGATGACTTTCTTCTAAACTAACATTAACATTAACAAAAACTTTAAAACTGAAAGTAAAAGTAAAAGTAAGAGAGAGAAGGACAAAACTAAATTAATGAAGTGAAGTAAAATCTTCAAACATGGAAGTAATTAAGAAAGAAATAACCAACGGTTTAAAGTAGTTTCAGTCCGTTAATAAAAGATATTAGAAGCAATGCCAATGGATGAGTTATTGTCATCCACACAACATACCCTCAATATTAGACACGATGTTCCTACTTGCCGGCCATCATGACAGCAGTTTGTATAAAACATGGAAGAAAATACAAATATTGGATTCAACTAAAGTTTTGATCTGATGTCAAAAACTAGACTTTTGCTGCTCTGCTGTCAACAGTTCTATTCTGGCTTCAAATTATCGCATTTTTTCTATGTTGCTATCTCGTGTGTGCATTTTAAATTAGCTACTACGATAATATTTATCATTGTAATTTTCTATCCTAACTAAAGTGAAAAAATATAATTTAACGAATCAATTATCTATCTATCTATCTATCTATCTATCTATCTATCTATCTATCTATCTATCTATCTATCTATCTATCTATCTATCTATCTATCTATCTATCTATCTATCTATCTATTGACCTTTCGAGCCGTAGCCGGCCCACAGAGCGTAGACCAAGATACTCCCTTTATCTGAATTTTTGTGAAACAAATATATATATGGCTTTTGTCGTTTTGATAGGCTGTTGGCAAGCAAGCAATCATAATAATTCAGTAGTTTGGTAAAATATTAACGTCTTTTGCTGGGTGCTGTTTTGCTGAATAGCTTCTGTCGTATCAATTTTTCTACAGCTTAAACAAAGGACATATGCAACAAATACAATATGAAAATTCATCATCATCATCAAGTACCGGGCCTGCTGGCGTAGGTGATCATGTCTCTCCACAACTTTTGATCTCGACAGTTATTTATCATTTCTGTTGTTGACCTTCTGCCAAGCCATTCTCTTAAGCTGTCTGTTATTTTTTTCTCTTTGTTTCCCTCTATCTCTTTGTCCCTCAATTTTCCCAGTTGTTACAATATATTCCAGTTGTTCCCTTCTCATTACATGGCCAACAAATGATGATTGTTTCTTTCTAATATTGGAAATTAGCTCTCTTTTTGCTTTGGCATCTTTCAGAACGTTTTCATTACTCTTCTTAGCTGTCCATGATATTCTCAACATTCTTCTGTAAAACTACATTTCTATAGACTCCAGTGATTTCTTGTCTGTTGTCCTATTGTCCATGATTCACATCCATATGTTAAGACTGACTCTAATAACATTTTAAGAACTCCTTTTCTTGTTTCTATTGTCAAAAATGGATTGCACAGTATCTTCCTCATTTTTTGGAAAGCGTCTTTTGCCTGAGCCATTCTGCATCTCACCTCTTTTGTACACCATAGTATACTGACAACAACAATAGCTTCCTACAATTGCTCAACAAGAGCATTCTATCTAAGAAGATCAAAACAGAGGGCAAGAGAAAGACCAAGGAAAAGATGGATAGATAGAATAAAAGACATATACAAAGACCAAAACACGGTGCAAATTTCCTAAAGAGATAAAACTGCGGCTGACGAAGTAGTTTACATTAATGAGTAACATGGAAATAACTTGCGTCAAGGAATTCCAACGACGGTCATGAACAGCCATAGAATGAAACCAGACCAAATGTCATCAGGAGAATTCTATCTAAGAAGATCAAAACAGAGGGCAAGAGAAAGACCAAGGAAAAGATGGATAGATGGAAGAAAAGACATATACAAAGACCAAAATATTTCCTTTTTAACAGCAATTAGATACACCAAAGAAAGACATTCCATTTATGAAAAGAAAGAATGAAACAACAAGAAAAGTAATTGTTTCTTTGTTGTTGACTGTTTCCCATGCCATGACACCAAGCTATCCAGTATCTTCTCTCTTTGTCGTCCACGATCTCTCTTTCACTCCATTTTGCCAATTGTAACCAAATATTCCAATTTTCCTCATCTGATTGATTCTTTTTTTATGTTTCTTAGGTGCTACCATTTTGTGTTGGCCTCTTTGAGAACTTCCTCATTGGTATTTTTAGCTGTCCCTGGAACTTTCAACATTCCTCTGAGAAATCCCATCTCTGTGGCCTCTAATCGTTTTTAATGTGTTTGTTTACTGTCTACGATTCGCATCCATAGGTCAGAATTGGCTCTATTGAGCACCGATGAACTCTCTTTCTTAATATTTTGACAGATTTGTTGCATAAGGCGTTTTTCATTTTCTGAAATGCTACTTCAGCCTGAGCTATTCTGCTTTTTATTTCTGTGTTACATCTTCCATCTAATGTTATTATTGTGCCCAAGTCTTTGATGCGTTGCACTTGTTTCAGATTTGTCCTGTTTATTTCTGTGTTACATTTTCCATCTAATGTTATTATTGTGCCCAAGTCTTTGACGCGTTGCACTTGTTTCAGATTTGTCCTGTTTATTTCTGTGTTACATTTTCCATCTAATGTTATTATTGTGCCCCAGTATTTGATGCGTTGCACTTGTTTCAGATTTGTCCTGTTTATTTCTGTGTTACATCTTCCATCTAATGTTATTATTGTGCCCCAGTATTTGATGCGTTGCACTTGTTTCAGATTTGTCCTGTTTATTTCTGTGTTACATTTTCCATCTAATGTTATTATTGTGGCCAAGTCTTTGACGCGTTGCACTTGTTTCAGATCTGTCCTGTTTATTTCTGTGTTACATCTCCCATCTAATGTTATTATTGTGCCCAAGTCTTTGACGCGTTGCGCTTGTTTCAGATTTGTCCTGTTTATTTCTGTGTTACATCTCCCATCTAATTTTATTATTGTGCCCAAGTCTTTGACGCGTTGCGCTTGTTTCAGATTTGTCCTGTTTATTTCTGTGTTGACGCGTTGCACTTGTTTCAGATTTGTCCTGTTTATTTCTGTGTTGACGCGTTGCACTTGTTTCAGATTTGTCCTGTTTATTTCTGTGTTGACGTGTTGCACTTGTTTCAGATTTGTCCTGTTTATTTCTGTGTTACATCTTCCATCTAATGTTATTATTGTGCCCAAGTCTTTGACGCGTTGCACTTGTTTCAGATTTGTCCTGTTTATTTCTGTGTTGACGCGTTGCACTTGTTTCAGATTTGTCCTGTTTATTTCTGTGTTGACGCGTTGCACTTGTTTCAGATTTGTCATGTTTATTTCTGTGTTGACGCGTTGCACTTGTTTCAGATTTGTCCTGTTTATTTCTGTGTTGACGCGTTGCACTTGTTTCAGATTTGTCATGTTTATTTCTGTGTTGACGCGTTGCACTTGTTTCAGATTTGTCCTGTTTATTTCTGTGTTGACGCGTTGCACTTGTTTCAGATTTGTCCTGTTTATTTCTGTGTTGACGCGTTGCACTTGTTTCAGATTTGTCCTGTTTATTTCTGTGTTGACGCGTTGCACTTGTTTCAGATTTGTCCGTTTATTTCTGTGTTGACGCGTTGCACTTGTTTCAGATTTGTCCTGTTTATTTCTGTGTTGACGCGTTGCACTTGTTTCAGATTTGTCCTGTTTATTTCTGTGTTGACGCGTTGCACTTGTTTCAGATTTGTCCTGTTTATTTCTGTGTTGACGCGTTGCACTTGTTTCAGATTTGTCCTGTTTATTTCTGTGTTACACCTTCCATCTAATGTTATTATTGTGCCCAAGTCTTTGACGCGTTGCACTTGTTTCAGATTTGTTTAGACAATAGCCACCTTTTTATCATTGGTAGCTAACCAATGAAGACACTCGATGATCGACATCACGATCTGATTGATTCTCATGTAGGGCAGAAACAAAATCTTCCCACCACAATCTCCGTCCGTTATTCGCAGTATTTGTTTGTTTGTTTGTTTATTTGTTTGTGTTTGCTTGTTTTTTGCTTTGTTTGTTTGTTTGTGTTTGCTTGTTTGCTTTGTTTGTTTGTTTATTTGTTTCTGTTTGCTTGTTTGGTTTGTTTGTTTGTTTGTTTGTTTGTTTATTTGTTTCTGTTTGCTTGTTTGGTTTATTTGTTTGTTTGTTTGTTTGTTTGTTTGTTTGTTTGTTTCTAATTAGGATCATCATCACTACACACCGGACAAATTCAGGGTGCGCCGAAACCCCCCACGAGAAAATCCGGGAATCCTGGCCCATGTGCACGAACTCCGTAGCACGGTCTGGGATGCACGATATGGGTAGGTTTTTGTTGATTTTATTGTGCCCAAGTATTTGAGGTTCTGCACTTGTTTCAGATTTGTCCTGCTTATTTTTAGCTGCATGATGGTGATTATTCTTTCTTCGATATGACCATATTCCCTATACGCCACTTGGCGTGACGGGGGTACTTTACTTTTTTTTTACTTTCATACTGAGTGATTCGATGAGCATGATAAGAAAAGTGGAGGCGGGCTCTGCACGCATGCAATGGGTAGAGTCGTTGCAGAAATCCAAAATATGTAAGGTCACCTTTGTCTATGCCCCTGGACATGCAGGAGTACGGGGAAATGAAAGGGCGGACAGGTTGGCTAGCTGCGCTGTCGTTGAGGACGGGCAACCAATGGATCGGGCGGACATCATCAATGCCCTCCGAGATGTGGGAAGGGCACAGGACTTCGACAAACACAGACCCACTTCACTTCTTCAGATGAAAGAGAAGCGAGTTAAGATGGGCACTGCCAGAAATTAGAAACTTAGTGGCCGTGTAAGAAGACTTATCAACCAACATAGAACTGGAGTCGTCAGTCGCTGGACACTGGGGGACTTGCTGAGGAGGGGATATGAGCACCTATAGACATGTTCGGAATGCAATGATGGTGACCGGCAAATAACTCAATGCCTTTAACCACCCTTCCTTTGCTTCTTGGCATTTGTGTTGGATCTCTTTGTGCACTATTTGTATGTCTGCTCTTCTTTCTTAAGTTTTCGTCTTTTGTCCATTACTTCTTATGTCATCAATTTTAATTTAGTTTATTATTTTAGTCACTGGTATTACTTCTTTTCATGAAAAAAAATGTAAACATACCGTGGATCCTAACCGTGCTATGGAGTTCGTGCACGCACGGGGACTACGATTCTCATCGGATTTCCTCGAGAGAAATATCAAAGCACCTATAGATTCGCCCAGTGTGCAGTGATTATGATCCTAACAAGAGTAACCTCTCCCACGAACTATCCCAGATCTATTCTTTTAATCAGTATTCCAGAAGTATTCATAAACCCCAACTCATGTAACAAAATACTAAAATGCGTTTGATTCTGTTTCAGTGAATAAACTCTACTCCTCACCCGAAACTCAACTCTCCTTTAATCTCTGAACAAGCTGGAACAATCATCGAACAATAGCTCCATGTCCTCTATTTGAGCCGCGTTAGTGTTCCTTTCATATTCGACCGTTAGTGTTCCTTTCATATTCTACTGTTAGTGTTAACAAAACAAGTGGATTTAAACCTCGCCGTGGGCTCAGAAATGAATCAAGAGTATTAAACTATTCATTAAAAACGGAAGTGATGTCATCGACAATTTTATCTTCATTTTACTATATAAAGCCATTGTTTTTATTCTCGGTTTATTCATTTTTGTTAAAGGAGCTATTGCAGCACACTCGGTAGCTACATGGGTGCTCAGTCGGTTATAACCAACACACTTGCTTATGTAATTCACACAGTTTTTGATAATTTATCAGAATTTATATGTGACACATGACTACGGAGGTAGGGTTCAATACCAACCGACGACTTCCGGGTTCACCCAGCCTTAAATGGGTACCGGATTTTTTTTTCTGGGAGAGTAAAGCCACACGGGCGTAATATCGACCAAATTACCCAAAAAGTCATGTGCTTAAGGTTTGTAAAATGTATGGTCACTAACACCATATTCCCTATACGCCACTTGGCGGGAATAGGGTACTTTACTTTTTCTTTACATGACTAGGGAATTCATCTGAGAGTATTGCGCGACAAGTCTTTTTTTGGAATCCCCATAGGAGGAGACAGCGGGGAAGATCAGAACATACTTGGAGAAGACAGCGATGAAGAGGACGGAGAGACGTAGAGCAATTTGAAGAGAATGGCACCAGATAGGATAATGTGGGAAGTATTTGTTGAAAACATAGCTCTACAGGGAGTTTAAAGGAAGAAGATATGTGAACATACATTGAATCTGTTACATTCCTCTCATTCTTAAAATATTCTACCGGAGTGGTTCGAGCTTGTGAGACACTCAATAATGTAAGTTGTTTATGTTAATTAATTAGTGATATTAACATTTCTATAGCGGCTAAAC